>OY740772.1:100589434-101151829 GCA_963513935.1 Aphrophora alni | reverse complement strand
CATGTTTCTTTCAAAAGATAATATGGATTTGCTAAATCTAAAAACAATTTACGTATCTTTTAAATATTGCCTTACATATATTTTATATTATTCTATTTATTTACTTACAAAACTAATGCCACTTTATGCTTTTCTTACATATAAATTTAGATACAGTTCTTCTGAAAACACTTTATTTAAAAAAAATACATTTATTAAAAAAGACCTACCTATTAATACAACTTACCATTTTCTAATAGGCCCAAGAGTCAAACTTTAGAGCATTTAAATTAAAAAATCTGCTTGTGTAATGAGGCTGGGTAAGTTCCATGATGGCATAATCAACTGATTTATTCTTTTTCGTCATAGGATTATTTCCTTTAAAAGTTATATATATATATATATATATATATATATATATATATATATATATATATATATATATAACGTTAAGTAATTACACGTGATTTACCTAAACTATATTATTTCTGTATTTCTACATAATAAAATTTAATTCAGTGAATAAAATCTGAGATGTTTATAATGAGTAGAAAAGATCTAACAAAGATGTTAAAGGATGTAACCTACTTTTAAATAATTAATGAGAACTTAGAAAATATTACTTTATTTAAAGTTAACTTTATATTCTTTCTTTTACAGTTGGAGCTCTGTAGTGTGCCCACTATATGTAAATATGCAAATTCTTTTATATTTTCTTTACTGCAATTTAAAAATATGAATAACTTGGTCATGATGCAAACTCTTATATAATTTAACGAGATGCTAATAAGGTTCTTTAAATAATTATAATCGGTTAACCAAAATGAAATAAAAGACAATTCTTCACAATAAATACTTTCTTTGTAACAAAATAAAGATTATGTAGTGGAAAATTGTTTTATTTCAACTGTTGATTAAAGTTTCCACAAGCGTTGTTCATTTGAATATATAATTTGTAGTTTTATGAGAAATAGCAAATACTTGTCAACTTTTATTGAAAATATATTTTAATAATTCTAAGAAAATAAGATAATCATGCCGAACATGGGTATATATCAAATGACTCAGAAAATAATCAATAATCTTTAACTTTTTTGTATTTCAAATGATTTTAAGCTAATAAATATTGTTGTGTTTTGGTGAGTTTGTTTTTATAAATCCAAAGCTAAGTCAATATTTTGACGATTCTTAGGTTGTCTTATTTTTTTTCTAAATTTGATTGAATCTTTGTAAAACTTTATAATTTATGAAATTCTTCTTTTTCTCAAACACTCTTTCTCTTCTGTAAGAAGATACTTTATAATTAGCCTAACTACATATTTATTACTGCTAGTTTCGTTACTTCTACTACTATTATTATCTAATATTGTCGTGTGTTTACTACAAGTCTCAGAATATTTTGATGATGGGTTTACTATGAAATATGATTGTGACTTACTATCTTAGTGAGAACGATCATGGCAATTCTAAGATTCCCGACCTGGATTTACCCATTTTTCGTGTAGTCTTGGGTTAGACCACTCTCTTTCATACTTCCTATAAGGTATCTCTTGACCAACTCTTGTTATCTTCCTGCCCTAACTCTATTAGGGTATTCGAAAATGGACCTCTTACTTTATCTTATTTTCTTCTTATATATATATATATATATATATATATATATATATATATATATATATATATATATAAAGCGATGATAACTGAATAAATTTTTGCTTTTAAACAACAAGAAAAAAATAGACTTGATGAAATAAGAACATTTTAAAAATGTAATAATATATTTTGATAAATTTATCAGTTTTGTAATAAATAAATATTCATTTAATTATATATTATTATGTTTATGACAAGTTTCAATTGGAAATATTATTCAACGCATCTGATATTTTTGGTGACTATTTCTTTTGATATATTTTAATTATTTTTGAGGATAGGTGCAATGAAAAGGATTGTGCAATGTTTTTCACACTATTTAATTAAATATGTATCATTTTGACACTTGAGTTATGTTGTTACACATTCCTACACTAAACATTATAAATTTCAACAATATGAGACAAATCAATTCAATAAATCGAATGAAAAATACATTTCTCTAATCTACTAATTCACTATTTAATGAAATATTCAGTTTTTATTTTTACTTAAAAGGAACTGAAAATGGAATTATTTCCAACGTAATTTAAGGATTACAAATAATTAAATTTGTTTCAAAAGTAATGTTGGTTGATGTGGTTCCATGAGTTATGCATCGCCTTGGTTAGCTTAATTGAGAAAGTTTCTTAAGCTAAGCAATTCAAGTTGGAAGGTAGCCGTAATTTTTCGTGGTCAGACTTAACACTCTTTGTAAAGTTAAATACATTAATAATGAAATGAGTAATAGTAAATATGAAATAATGACCAGGTTTTACTAACATCACAAACTTAATTCGTTGTTTCTGTGCAGAAATGAGTGATTTAGAATATAATTAAGAATTGTTTTCTTCTTGTTTAAAGGCAAAAAACCTCTCAGTCATTATAACCTATTAAAAAAAGAAAGAAAAGAACACAAAAAGGAACCTTAACAATAAAATATTCTAATATCTTCAGGGTCAGAATGGAACAAAAGTGGTCAAGAGAGGCATGATAAGATAGATGAATCAACTAAATCTGTTTGTTCCAGCTATAGTTCCTAAGGATCGTCTCATCCTTACTCACTATTGTTGAGCCTCTAAGGATACAACACAATCTGAGCATGTGACACAAGTATCACCTCTATTAATTTTTTATTTGGGTTGTTCATATATTTCTATTTTATCATCTCAACTAAAAACTGAAATAAGAACAAAATTCAAAATACAACTTACAAACACCACTAACTCCAACTACAAATATTATAATGAAAACACTTGTCTTAAATCTGTAGTTTATTAACAATTTCAATAACGGCACACAACACATCTTTATGCAACTGTATTCAGATAGGGACCAAGTGTATGTAAACTTTGGGTGAGGGCTAACGTTAATTCAGTAAAAACTCTGATACAGTGCTTTCAATAGTTGGATATCAAACAAAGGTAATATTCATAACAGAGAATAAAAATTAAATAGAATCAAAATTCAACTTATAAAAACAATGAACCCAAAGAATAAAACTTACAATTCGATAATTAATTATGAAGTTACATGCCTTAAATATGTTGTTTAGATGCCGTTTTAATGGCAACAGCAAAACAACACGCCTTATTGCAGACAGGGAATGACTGTATGTAAGCGTTCAGATCATACTTTTTGCCATCAGTAGTTAACTATCTGGGAACATAACTTTCTTACACAAAATAATAATAATGAAATTTACAAAATCATATATAAAATACAACTCTTAAATAACGAACTCAACTTACACAAATTTATTAGTAACGTAGAAAAAGATAGTATTCCTATAACAACTGAACTACGTTATGACATACATAAGTTTGTTATATGTAATTTATTAAGTTAATATTTAATTTTTTCTAAAAGTCACACGTTGGTGAGCCAAATATAACAATACAGATGCTATATATTTATTTTGATTACTCTAATTTAAAAGTTACACGTTGTCGTGTCAATCTAGTATTTAAGATGTTAGATTTACTTATTATTTGCAACACTACTAAAAGGAACAACTTATGATTATTACTCATAAACAACACCGTTTACCTGGATAACACAATCTCTTTCTTTTAATTTTTAAAAGAACAAAATTACTATAGCAATAAACATATACATGAAAGTTATACTTACTTATCTAGAAAAACCATTTACTCTCCATTCATTCCTTAAGATTAATTTATTTATCATAGACAATTTTAAAAATACAAAATTTTACTTTATTTTAACTCTTGTTAAAATCTTCAAATTATCAGTTCCTTTTAGTTTATTATATTTCTTTACAAATTTTATTTAATACTTTAAATTATTATTATTATTGATCATCTTTTTATTTAATCTCGGCTAGCTCAGTTTTTTACAATTAATTTAACAACAACAAATTCTTAATCTCGGGTCTTGGGTTTTTTGCATGGCTCAATCGAAAATGAAATCAATTCTAAGTGATTTTAATAATTAACAATTAATTGGTTTTGTACTTATCAAATCTGCTGGTCCTTCTTGCTCGGTCAGTTAGCACTTTACACTCCACCTGACTTTAATTTATCTTTTTATTAAACAAAAAACACAAACACCACACTGCTTAAACACTTTTCGTTGGTATTTTAACGTTGTCTCTCCTTCCCAGATGCCGTTCCAAAATAGGCCTCTCCTTCCTCGAAGTCGTCCCAAATCTGTCTCTCCTTCCTTGTAGTCGTTCCAAAATTACAGCGCCTGTTCTACGATGATTGGTCTCTTTTACCTCTGGTGAATTTAAACTCCTTTTTCAAATCTGTCTTTTTATTAATAACTCCACAAACTCCAAATCTAACTTCCTATTCTAATTCAAACTTCCTTTACTTCAATTCTACTTTACTTTCAACTTATCAAAAACCTTTCAATATCAAGAGACTTCTTGTCCCTTACTCGCTATAAAAAACTAACTATTCTTTTGTACACAGCGTACTCTAGCTGTGTCCGCGACCTTCCGTCGTGGCGACTCTGGTAAGACTCCCCTAACAAACTATTTTCTAATGTTCCTTCTCTAAAACACTGGTTTTCGCGCCCTGTCCGTTGATTTGTCGATTTCTACCAACTTTCTCTGCTTACGAACTTTCGCAATTCCTACTGGTTGTTTTTGAATTCTGCCGTTGTGTTTTTTTAAGTTTGGAGCGTCTCCGATTGGCCGACCTACTTTCTACTTGCGTTTTTCTAAAATACCGTTATGATGCTGCTTTCCCTTGATTTCTCTTTTTTTTCCAGTAAAAACTCTGCTACCCTAAGAATTCCGTTGTGTACACACGTGTTGGCTTCAAGGTTCTTGAAATCTTAGTGCTATTGTAGCCTAGCACGTACAAATTTTATTACAGGCGGCATCTGCCGTTTTCTCTTCATTTGTTTCTTAACATGGTTCCATATTTATTATTTTATTCAAGTTATATTTTAATTAATTTATTTTTAGATTTCATGATTGATGATTTTATTTAGTTTAGTTTAATTGATATCATGATATCGTTACAACGTATAAAGTAACAGTGATTACTACAAACAAATAAAAGATTGGAATTTTTGACAATATTAAGGGAGAACACAAAGGAAATATTATGTACTAGGGAGTATTACTGAGTGAGGTTCCACATTTCTATAAAAAATATTTCAGAAGAAAACGGTTTTGACATCTCCAATATTAGTTTAATTACGACCTTGTTAACTTAATTATTTGAAGAGTACAAGCAAGAATAAAATAGAAATGGATGAGAAAATAACTTGTTTTGCGATTAATAATAACCTCTACTATACAACCTTCAGGGGCTCACTTACAATGGGTATGGGCGTGCATCCGAGGGACTTTAGCTGTATATACACCTTTTTTATGTAGTCTTGAGTTAAATCTCTCTCTTTCATATTTTCTATTATGCCTCTCTTGAACAACTATTTGTTTTTCCTACGCTGGAATAATTAGAGTATTTGAGGACTTTTATATTATGTAGTTTTCTTCTTTTTCTTTAGGGCGATGTTGATTGAGTTTTTTCACCTTTAAACAACAATGAAAAATGAGTCAATACAATCAATACAATTGAGTCACTTTCTTTTGTTCGTAATTTATTGAAACTTATAGTGGCATACTAAATCTAGAAATATAATGTTTTCGATAGACCAACACAAAGAGCAAACATTTTGTACTAGAAATGTTTATAAGGGTAACGGAAATCAAGATCTTCGAATTCTCCAAAACAAGTATTATTAGTCAAAAATTATTATTTCTGAAAACCGTGTGACAATACAAAACTGAAATTTACTCCAAATTTATACAATTTACTTGATGCAAGTTTTAACATATAAGAAAATTAATTTACTAAAAAGTAAAATTTAATTCAAACTGGTTCCTAACATAGTAACCTTCTGCTTGAACTGAGTAATGCAGCAATTTTAACACGTTTTGTTTGAGTTTATAGACTTCATAAGCTCATTTAAATGAATGAAGGAAAACAAAATAACTGAATGAAAAGTGTTCCAGACATTTCCATTTCTCATTAATACAGGCGCCGGATTGAAGGAAAGGTAATTTTGTATTCTAGAATCGATAGCTCATTCCTTTGCTCTCACAGAAGTGTTTACGACTTGCAACCCACAGGGTGGTTGATAATTTAATTGATTACCTGTGTTCATTGTACGTTTATATAACAAAAATCTTAAATTATTATATTATCGATATTATCTTATATTATTATTATCACATTTTAAGGTAATAGCAGTTTTCCATCCTACTGTCTTTCTGAACTGCCAAACGATTTAATTGCTGTTAATATGAATAATAAAGTTTTCTGGTTATGCTATAGATAATTGTTAAAATAAATAAAAGCTTTTAGGAACAATCACTAAGCTAATTTATATGTCATGCAGTCTACGGTGTCAAGGAAAAAAATTATACTTGCTTTTTGCTTGTGCCTTAAACATGTCTTCAGCCCACATGACTCGGTGTGTGGGCAAACATCTAAACTAAAAGTTAAATCGCTTTATTTAAATCTTTCTGCTAATATAAAGAAAATAAAACAAGTTGATGGATTCATCATGGTACTTGGCAATGTAGGATATGTTAAGTAGATCAATAAATCTTATACAGTAGTGTAAGTTGGTTTAAAACAGTTGTTATGCCAGGATTTCTGCACCTTGTATTGTGTATATCACTACTTGCTCCACGTCTTATATCCCCTAACTGTTCTCGGAGATGTGTATGCATTAAAAACTCGCTTCCCTCGTAACAGGGTCTCGTATGTGAAGGAACCCTCCTTGCTACATTCATGACGACGACTAGCTCTGCCGAATCTCAGAACTACACGAATATTGTATTTTCATAGGAGGTTATGATTCGAAATTACATTTTAGACAACTACTATATTTGACGTTTCTAGAACATCAACCAACCTCCGTTATCAAGTGATAAAGTTAGAACACGAGAAAAGTGAAAATGTCAACATATTCTAGCAGACTAGGAACATGTTGAAGACTAAAACTGAAACATGTATAAGAAGAAAGATACCTACCCTTAGGGGTTGACCATAATGATTACGAGTTTGGTAATTCCGAAGGAGCCTACCTGGATCTACACATTTTCACGTAGTCTTGAGTTAGATTCCTCTCCTGTTAGATCTCACTCAAGCTCATTTTTTGTTCTCTTTTGACCCTGACCCTCATGGGCGTCATCACCAGTTCATTATTGGGGGGGGACATATGCCGGGGGTATGGGGGTATGGAAATTTGTTTAAATTAAACTTATCAAAACATCGTTTTTATGCATTTATTTATGCGTTTGTAACAGAAATGTAATGTTAAAAACCCTAGTAAAGACAAAGCCCGATGTTTACCTTTTTAAGGTTTTAAGTAAATCATTCGTTTTTAGCAAAAATATTTTTACATCTCAAATATTGGGGGGGACGCGTCCCCCCGGCGATGACGCCCATGCATTAGATTATTCCAGGGCTGCTGGTCTTTATTTTACATTCTTTTCTTCTTCTTTAAATAAGAAAAGAAAAATAATAACCCAGTCCTAAATCTTTGTCTGAGCAGTCAATAACTAAAACTAGATACACACTGTATATATATTAATTTATAGTTTTTTTTTTATTACTATTTTTATTAAAATCAGCAAAGTTAGAATGAAAATGAATGATTTTTTAAATGTCAGGCTTGACAGTAATGCCACGCTGATTACTTTGTGAATTTTCAGCAGACTGTTAATTTGGTTGAGATAATAACTGTGAAAATGGTTTATACTTTATTTTTCTCGCAAATCATCTCTACTGGATATATATATGACTAGATCGCTTCGCATTGAAAGAACATGAAACATTAAAATTTGCGTGGAAGTAAAACATGAACAGAACAGATAGAATAAAACTCGAACACAAGATCCCACAAAAATTACGTTTATTAAATCAAACGCGTTTCAACGACAGAGTCGCCATCCTCAGTGATACATGAGCTACAATAACTAAACTATAACTAACCAAGCACAGCACCAACCCCCGTATTTATTCAAAACAAGTGGGGCTTGGCCTAAACAAATTTTCTAATATTAAGGCGTTACCAAGTGCCTCGCGTCAATCTAAATAACTTAAGAGTTAACATCTAACAAATAGTTGTTACGAATTCTTATTATCCGTAAAAATTATATTTTTATATATTGATAATAAGTTCAATTTCATAATTATCGGTAAATTAAGACTCTAAGTAGATCAATAAATAAAGATTTTTTTTTAATTACCAAATTTCGAACAAATCTTGATGTAACGAAAAATAATTATTGTAGTTCAAGAAACTGTAATCTCTTTTTTACCCTTAACTCCAGAATTTTATGGAACTAATTAAGATCAAAGGAACAGTAAGTACATCTTATTACTTCTTATATGAATAACTTCTTTCACGATCTGTATATCTGATATGCAGTTCAAAAGATAGAAAGGTAGATTTTATAAAATGTAAAACCATTAATTTGATATTTGAAATGCCATTCTTTTCATTAACAGAAAGTGTAAACTATTCAGTTGGTGAAGTTTTTAATGTTGTTAAAAGGAGCGTGGTAAAGTTAGGCGCGTTTTATACTTTCCTTTATTCTTTATTTACATTCTTAAATTTAGTCTCTGTAGACGAATGGCTTTCTTCCTATTGGGAAATACTTTGTGTCGCTTTGTCGTCCTTGTCTTTTCCGTCGAATCCTCTTTGATCAAGAATATCTGTCTGATCACTGTTAAAATTTTCATGACTTGAAATTAATTCTTAAATATTTAAATTTACAGTAGACCTTTATAAAAAGAATTATTACTTAATAATGTTTATTGATTGAGTGATATAAATTGCTGCGCCATAATTAACTTCTCTTATTAATTATACATTATAATTGTTAATCAGCTTTACATGAATTTGGGAATTAATTAATTATTATATGCTAAATATCCATAGCAATATACAAGCTTTCTTTCTGCAACTGATATTCCCTGGAACACTTAGGTACAGTTTTCATTCTTAAATTGACTTAGATCGACTTGTTTTTTGTTTAGGATAAAATGTTATACTTTCATAGTTAGTTATTGAAATTCTAAACAAATGTTTGGCAATATATTTCTATATTTACTTTTATTCTAGGGAAATTATTATGAATAGAAAGAAAAATTATGGTTGTAATTTACGTTTATATAGATCCGCTTTGGGTATTTTCTTTTTAAAGTTCTTTCCATTGTTGTTGATTTCTCGGAAACCATTCGTTTAAATTTGTTCGAACAGCCTATAATTTTGTTCTAATTATAACAGCCTATATATATATATATATATATATTTTTACATAGGGTAACTCACATACGAGTATATTTCAAGAGATAGCGATCAATATGTTTTGTTTGAGTCCATAGGGGGTAACATTTAAACATAGTTTGATCGAAATCGTCGGAGCTAATTTTGAGATAGTCGCAATTTTATATTTTCTCTCATAGCTGCTACACTTAATATTTTGTACGGCCAAATTCCGATATTTATAAGGTCGGAAATATAACAAATGTCCGAAGGCACAAAATATACCGTCCCCATCTTTTTCGCAAGGAGGAGAACGTATATCTGGTAACAAGAAAAAAGTCATATAGATTACTTTCAGATAATAACTTTTTTTTTGTTTTGTGTTTTATATGACAAATGTATTGAAAATTTGTTGAATTTAATTTAGTGAATTTCTTACATAAATGAATTTAACGGCAAAACCTAAATAAAAAAGGTAAGTCAACATAAGTAATAATTTTGTTGGAAAATAGAAATAACTAGAATTCGAAAAATATAAGTAGGTTTCCAAAAGAATATTAGTTGAAATTAACATCATTGAGCACAACCGCTGCTCGTGGAATACATTATTAATAGTGAACATGTCCTCAATTTTTATTTTATCTTTATTATCTCATCTCTTGTACAACATTGATTGGTAATTCCTCCTAATTCTGAGCAATTATTTAAGGATCAAATAATTAATTTCGCATCCTTTCAGGAATGTATAATCCAATACAAGTAAAGGTAACTATCTTAAAGCGGCAATATAAGTCTTCCAAATTAAGTAAGATATTTAGTGGTTTAACGTAAATTAATATTTATCTCAAGCTATTTAATGTGTGAAAATCTGCCTTCATGTTGGTAATTATTGTGGTACGTTTATAAACGTATATTATATGTTCATATTTTCATGTTTGCAAATAAAAATGCGTGTTTTTATTTTGTGTAATAAATAATAGCTAATTTGTAATAAATAACTTTTATTTTACTATCTTGTTTGATAGTTTCTTTTTAAATCAAGTTGAACTTAATATTTAGGACTTAAATGAAGTCTTACGTCAGAGAAAAAAGGCAAACACTTACTCACATATATTAGAATAGTTTTACAAATTAAAATGCATATTTAATTACGACAAAAATGACGGAATAAATATAAAGGGACTCTGTGAGGCAACGTATTGTTATGGAAAACTGATTTACTTTGATTTTTTACTTTATGATCTAGGCTATCCAATTCCAATTAATCAATCGGTTTTTACATTCACTGATTCGGTGTCTCATTCCACTGATTATGTTCGAGTAATATTTTAATCACAGTAACCGACATTTTTTTAGCATCGTATCAGTATACTGTTTTATACAAAGTTTTCAAACATAGAACACTATTTTCAACATATTTATCTTGATCAAAAATTCAAAATACTTCTTAACCATAATATACATTTTATTTAAACAGACCTCCGGATATTGCGGTAAAACGACAAAATTCTCATACCAGGAGAATATAATTTGATAAGAGGTCTATCTGAATTCAAACGGAATCGCAGTTGACATCGACCTCCTTTAACATTATATTCTCCTGAAAATTGTTTTTAAACCACAAAATCCTGTTATCAAGTGTATATGATTTGATAGGAGGTCTATCTGAATTGAAAACTAAATCACAGTTAACATCCACCTCCTTTAAGATTATATTCTCCTGATACTTACTGTTTAAATATATCTTGAAATGTTACAAAAGGAACGAGGAGGGGCAGCACACAAAATGGCGTCACCAATTGACGTCACAAAATATTATCGAAATAACGATACAAAATAGCGGATGGGTTATGGTAAAGGCGTATGGGGAGGGGGTATGGTAGAAGCCAGGGGTAGGGCAGGGGTGGGTTAAGGGGCGGGGCAAGGGGCAAGTGATGTGCAAGAACGATGCAAGGGGCGAGGCATGGGACGGGCAAGGGGCGGGGCTTATACAAGTGGTAACTTCCCACCACTTTGGTTCTAAATTGCCCCAGTCTCTACTGACATCTACCTCCTTTAACATTATATTCTTCTGACTGCGGTTAAAATACAAAATCCTGTCATCAGGAGAACATGATTTGATCGGAGGTCTATTTGAATTAAAAATTGAATCACAGTTAACATCCACCTCCTTTAAGATTATATTCTCCGAATACTGCGGTAAAACGACAAAATTCTCATACCAGGTGAATATGATTTGATAGGAGCTCTATCTGAATTCAAACGGAATCGCAGTTGGTGTTGACAACTACCTCCTTTAACATTATATTCTCCTGATATAGTTTTTAAACCACCAAATCCTGTTATCAAGTGAATATGATTTGATAGGAGGTCTATTTGAATTGATAACTAAATCACAGTTAACATCCACGTCCTTTAAGATTATATTCACCTGATACTTTTAAAAGTTACAAAAAAACCTGTTACCCAGTGAATAAAAGTTGTTAGAAGGTTTATTGGGATTGAAAGATTCACGGAAACTCTAATGATCGTACGCAGCAGCATTGACCTCTTTTAACATTATATTCTCCTGATACCTTGAAAACTTATAAAAAGCCTGCTATACAGTGAATAGAAGTTGTTAGGAAGTCTATCCATGGTATCCATTTCATGGTATTGAAATATTCATGGCAACTTTGATGTTTGAATCACAGCTGGATTGACCTCTTTTAACATAATATTCTCCTGATACTTCATATTTAAATGTAAGAAACTTTTTGACTCTACCAGACATCAAACTAAGCAATAACTTTCTAAATAAATATACGTTTTACAGTAGAGGAAGTATTGGTATCTACTAAACATAAAACGCAAGCCAATTATTTCAATAAAAATATTTAATTTATTCATGTAACAAAATTATAATTACATATAAAAAAGTTGTTTTAAAATAACAATGAAAAATAAATAGTATCCAATTACATTATTTTTAAAATTCACCACTGTTTGATTCTTTTTTAATACAACACTCAAAAAACAATTGGACTTTTTTGTTTATTGATGTCGTCGGTGCTGAATAATGTGCTGTCATAATGAATCTGCAACAAAATTAAAATAGTAATTAAAACTATATAATTATTTGTCAAACTTTTTTGAAATGTAAACTTCTTTAGGCGCACCATGTACAGAATACGATTAGCATGGGGTAAATGGGGATCAAGCGTCACAAGCTTACTAATACATAAATTCTAAAACTAATATTCCGTCAAAAATATTGCAAATACTTTCTCATACATAAATACTAAAACTAACAATCTGTCATAATATTGCTCAAACATTCATACATATGAATACTAAAACTAATAATCTGTAAAAATTATTGCACAAACTTTCTCACACAATAAATAGTAAAACTAATAATCTGTCAAAATATTCACAAACTTTCTCTTACATAAATACTGAAACTAACAATCGGTGAAAGATATTGCATAACTTTCTCTTACATAAATACTAAAATTGATATTCGCTCAAAAATATTGCACATACCTTCTCATACATACATACTAAAACTAATAATCGGTCAAAATATTGCACAAAACATCTCATAGATAAATCCTAAAACTAATAATCTGTCAAAATAATGCACAAACTTTCCCACACGTACATACTATATCTAATAATCAGTCAATAATATTGCACCAACTTCCTCACAAATAAATACTAAAACTAATATTCTGTCAAAATATTGCAGAAACTTTCTCATACATAAATACTGCAACTAATAATCGGTCAAAAATATTGCACAAACTTTCTCATATATAAATACTGAAACTCATAATCGGTCATAAATATAGCACAAACTTTCTCTTACATTAATACTAAAACTAATCATCTGTCAAAAATATTGCACAAACTTTATCATACATACATTCGTAGTAAAACTAATAATCGGTGTTAAAATATTGCACAAATTTTGTTCAAAATAGTACAATAGATCAGATTCACAATATTCTGAAATAATCTTATATGTAACAATAAAACATAACAAAGTTCATATTAATGTAAAATATAATTTATATTGTAGCTCATGTATGATTGAGGATGGCGACTTTCTCGTTGAAACGCGTTTGATTTAGTAAATGTAATTTTTCCGAGAACTTATATTCGAGTTTTATTCTATCTAATATTATCTCACAAGTCAAGCTCAACATTTATTTATGTCTATTAGTATTATTTAAAAGAATAAACTGTACAATATTTTTTTTAATGTTTCTTTTTATGTTTACAAAATTTATTTTGTATGAATGCATTTTATCAAAAACATTGTAAAATGTTCTAACGTGTTCTTGGTGCTCTTTTAAAACCGTTAACAGACAAATATTTCTGTCGCAACTGGGTCAGATATGAGCCACTACTTAATGTAACACTTGAGCATGAACTAATTGGAGTTAATCCATTGTTCCGTGTTCATGTATTACAAGAGAAAGAAGATTCAGTTGGAATTTGATTAGCACACATTCTTCCAATGTATTTAACTAAGTTGATTACTAAAAAAGTCTACTACCAAAATTATGTTAAAAGTAAAGTAAATATTTATGAATTACATACCGTAATTTTTTATTTATACTTATAAACACTTTAAAAATAAATTGTCCAAAAACATTGTACATAATTGTTCACTAATGTATCTTCAAAAACCAACTAAAAACCAACTTCAATTAATAGTCACTAAAAATTTCAGTAGTTTTTCAATAAAAATCTAAAAAACTCCCATTAATGCTGCTATAGAAAACATATTATTTTTATATTTAAATAAGAGCCTAAATTTTCCAGAATAAGAGATTCCAGGATATTTATTTTGTGAACTAGGTGAGATGTGCAAGTTTAATGTTTTGCCTGTTATTCCTGAAACATATTATTTCTTCATTGGTACACCTGTTTCGGTTATAATTTTTCACATTTTGATAAAATTCAAAGAAATCGGAAACCAATTTTTAAAAAAATACTTCTTTATAAAAACCTTATGGGCGATTTTATTTTATTTATTTATTTTTTTAAATAACTCAAGAACCAAAAATTTTTCTAGATTGGATTCTTAGAATCTATACGTGAACAAAGTTTGATCAATATAGTTATAGAGGATTTCGAGAAAACATTAATTTTGAGTTTTTCCAAATAACAGCTACCCTCAACTTTTAAATTTAAAAAAATCAATTCGAGGTAAGTCCAAATACTTGTGTGTTACTTATATTTATCGTCACCATTATTGTATTATTTGAAAAACAGTCCATCTGAAAGGACTCATTTTCAATGAAAGTAAATTTAGCCCCTCACTTTTCTGCTGGTTTTCTACAACCATTCTAGTGCAAACTATTGATTTTTCTGAATTGCTTCCTTGTTATGTCTTTCTGAGTGTCAGAAAAATGAGTGTCCTTAATAATTAATATACAAATAAATATTATTTTATTGTTTGTTACAAATATAACTTTTTATTTAAATTTATTAAAAAATATTGTTTGTTACAAATTATAAATTTTTTATTAAATTTATTAAAAAATAATTGTGCAACTTTACAAAAATTGGATGTATAACATGCACAACCGACTTTTTTATCCAGTATAAAAAAATTTAATCATAATATCATTAGATAGGTTTCATATTAAAATTTCCAACAACATACTAAATCAGGTGAGTTGTACTTTATGAATCTAGGCTATAAGAAATAAACATTTTTCATTTAAATAAGTAATGTAATATATTCATAAATTAAAGTAAATACAAGTACTAAATCGTCAAGGATTTGTAGAGTGTTAATGGCAAATTGGGCAGTAGGATTCCGACGATATTCATATCGAATAACCAAAGGATTTTTAAACACAATATCTTAAGCTGGATGATAGGGTTTGTATCGCAACTATTAGTTGATATTTCATCATTTTCGTCCGGAAAGAGGTTGTTTACAATTCTCAGCAACTAAGCTAAAAACTGGAATCTAACGAAATTTTAAAATAGACATTATTATTTACAGAATAAAGAACCGAAATCGGCTTCCTAATTGCTGATCATCTTACGATGAGTCGGCAGTAATTAATATGTGATACAAAAGCACGGTAAAACAGTAACATACAAATCCTATCGGTTTTACAATGAGAAGCACTGAGACACATAACATATTAAGAGTTATATTACATTGTTTTTAAGTGAAATGTACAAATGAGAAATCCAAAAACATCCGTGATCAAAGGGCTAACAATTTAACAGTTGTTTCATTTCGTAATTGTATTCCATTAACATATAATATAAATTTCTTTTCTAGAAAAATTTTAATAGAACAAAACAAACCGTATGGCTTATTTTAAACCAATGCCCATCAGATATATAATAAAAAACACCCATCTCATTTAACAGATACAAATATTTTCTTAAGTATTCTTCAGAATACAAAGATTCTATTCTACCAGAATCGTATACAATTAGAAGTAAAAATGTCTTTGGGGATAAATAACTTTGAAAACAGTAACGGTAAAACTTTTAAGCGGTTCCGTGTTTAACGTGTCTGGATTTACCTTAAATTACAAAACAAGTTTTAATTGCCTCAACTTTTTCTTTTTAAAACCATTTGTTCTGTCTTTATCGCTCCCCAGGGCTAAGTTTAATTTTAAGTTTGTTTGGAGTTTTTATATTGAATGCTACCAGTTATAGCGATACAATACACCTTAATGCATTGTAATTGTTTTACTTTGAGCAGACAAATTCTGGTTTTATCGTAGTTTGAAATACAACTCTTGTTTTTTATTCATGGACTGAACACAACTAATTTCTTGTCCACTCACTACTTTTTCCTTACCCATATGGGTAAGTTTTGTAATCGTAAAACATTTCAACCACTATTTTTCGATGTATCTTTACGTTTCATGGACTCAAGAAATCGACAAAGTGATTTGCGACATACCGTCCGTCCGTCGTAATTGTCGTTTGTACTTACGTGCGACAGAGTTCACAAAAATGAAGATACCGACGATAAATTTAGTATAACAAAAGTGTGCTTCTAAAGAAGACTATTAAAATGACGGCCATTTGTAGAATTTTGGACAAATATTAGATGAAAAGTTGTAGATATTTCAAAACTATATGTTATAGGACCAACCCTGTACGATGTAAATAGTAGTCATAAATATAATTCCGCCTTAGGATATGTAATATTTAACAAATATATTTCGAGATCCTACAGGGCTGAGTGACCTACGTAGCGAGTGAAGGCTCCGTTTTATATCTACAACGAAGCGATTGAGACTTCTTAATATATACATATCTAAGACATCCATTACGGCCAAGTCGACGCGATGACAAGAAAATAACGAGATATATACTTACGAAGTTTAGAACACCTGTAACATCAGTTTTAAACAAATTTATCCTACTTGATCTACGATTACAAGTTAACATTTTCCACAAGGCACAAGTAATCAACTTTTGCTCATTGCATTTAGAGAATTTGTTTGTATTACATTGTATGATTGGGCCGGGTAAGTACCGTGATGATACACGACTAGTTGTTTCTCTAACGTTTATATATGTGAGTTTTTCACTTTTACTTAATACTGAAAAGAAAACTTTTACTGTTGGCTATAAATCTTCAATTAGAGTTCCATACTTCAATATTATTTTTAAAACTAATTTTCAGATAAACAATATACATGCAGAGTCAATACACATCTTACAATCTTCTATCCAATATTTAAATTAATGCTAATATAAACACTGTTATTACCTTATTTCAAACAATAATAATAAATTTAAACAAATACAAAGTATATGCTTTATTATTATAGTAACTAAATCAGTATAACCATGCAATCAAATATTAATATTCACTATTACATAAATCTTAATTCAACCCAACTCTAATTAGTCACAATTCAAAAGGTTTATGCGTTTATAACTTTCTTCTACAACATGTAAGGGCGATTCACGTAAGAGGCAAGCCTTCCACAGGAGCAACCTCCTTGACACACGCAAACCCTGCTCTGAATTTAAGCTTTCTTTATATAAATTACAAGTATTTATACTCGTTATTTTCAAAACGTGAATGTTTTCAATCACACAGTATTTTGGCTGTAGTAAATTTTGTATATTGTCTAAATGTAATACATTAATTAATGTTAACTAAATCTGTTTGGTACATTAAAAAATTTAAGAGTATTATTTAGTGGTTTGGAAACGATTTTTTAAAAAAAATATGTATATTTTAAAATACCGTGTGTCCCAAAAGTTCGGACATGGCTTTATATCTTTGGTTGTAATTGAAGAAGAACAACGAAACAAACGGTGTTTGAAAATTACCGTTGTTCTGTATCCATAGGTTGTCCCAAAACATTTATTTCAAGTACAGGTTGTATAAAAAATATATTTTTTTCGAATTTTTAAATATAGCCTAATCATTTAAACTTGTTAACGTATTTTTAAAACTTGTTTAGAGATACTTATTTTTTAAACAAGTGTCTTTAAACAAAGTTTAATAATACGTAAAAGTTTGGTATGATTACATTTAATAAAGTCGAAGAAAGTCTTATATATTTTTTACACTCCCTATACTTGTAACAAATGTTTTGGTACACCTTGTATATACAGAATAACAGTAACTTTCAAACGCCGTTTGTTCCGTTGTATAATTACCAAAGATATAACGCCATTTCCGATCTTTTGGAACAGACAGTATATCTTAATCATGGATTTGGTTAAAGTTATTTTGTAATTTTATATATCTAAAAAACAATGTAATATCCCATAATAAGGTGATACGATCCGTCAGGGTACTTACCCCATTATGTAATGTAATATAAGTAGATTATCCAAATGTAATGTCAAAAATTTGGCTTCTTTTGTCTCGTGGGAAATGTTAAATTATTTTTGTAGAATCACAATTAATTGGGTATTTTGGATTTATTAGTAGGGTAATTTTGTTTAATATAGTTGGTACACAGGTTTTCCGAACCTCTTTATTGTGTATGTCACTACTTACTTGACAGGCCTCATGTATAACAAATATTGTCAGTGTTTCCATCCTGGCGCGCCTCGAAACTGTGTATGTGGGAACAATCATCAACTCGCTATGGTTGTGGCTCATCTCTGCGAGATCTCTTTAGCTATATGAATATGAGAGGTCATAATACGAAATTAAATTTTTGATTTTAACTCGCTATTTGTCATCGTAGAGATGTGTAGTTAGTAATATTAATATATGCGAGTTTTTATTTTATTTAGTGTGTTATAACGTGAATAGTAAACGATATAATATTGATGGAATATTATAATAAAAATACCGCCATTTTAACATTTGAATTCAACTTTTCTGAATTTCAATAGGGTTTAATTTAAGTGGACGCTATCGTGCTTACGTAACGGTGACAACAACAATGATGCCAACAGCGACAAAAACGACGAAAGGCCGGGCAGGATGTTAAAAATTATTCTTTCTGTTTCCGGAGGCCGTAAAACATGAAGATTAGACAAAAACTGAGATCGAAATTTTTGCGGTTTCCTAGCCTATACTTTGTATACAGGTTAAGTAATGCAAACCGTTTTAATGCTATTTATAAAAGATGAGTAGTTCCCTACACATTGTTAATTAGTGATCAGTTTTTTGAAAGTTATTATCTCTGTTAAACAAACCTCATTTATTCCAATGAGATAATAATAATAATAGTTTTTAATTTCTTCACAACAACATACAATATTATTTCATATCGAATTTTTTTTTTTTTATTACGTACAAATGTATAAATAAGATTAGATCATATTTCTACCCAATACATTTCCTGATGTGTGAAGAATAGGTAATCCTTAAGCACATAAGCCTCCGTAGGATTTGCCATTAATAATTTTAAATATTAAAGGAAATAGAAATAAAGAGGTCAGCTTCAGTTCCAAAACTATTGAAAAACAAATTCAAGTGTAATGGATGCCCTTAAAAATAAAAATAATAAACATCAAGACTGAATTTTACTAAAAACAAAAAACAAAAATCCATATTTTTACAGTTTTTGAAAACTTAATAAATTTTTTCTCTTCCGTACTGGTAATATATTCAATACCCCGCCTCTAATTTTAAATGCTGTTAATTTATTTTTGAGCAGTAGACATACTATTTTCCTGTTTCCACAATTCCGCTTCCTGTAATAATTATTTATTGCTCCACTTTTCTTATCTTATTAAATTCTACCAATACCTTAAAAATATACAGTAAGTGGTAGGAAAGACTCAGTTTCAGACCTAAATAACATAAGTCTTATATGTATATGTATTACTGAATATTGGGTTTAATAGCAACTACATATGCACCCTCCCCCCCCAGCTAATTAAACCATACTACAAACGAGACTGCACTAATGCAGTATAAATTTGCCTCATTAGTTCTGGTGGGCACAAATATCTAAGGAAATATATTTACAAATAATTTAATTTAGTTCACACTGCAAATTATTTATGTGGTCATTCCATTTCATTCTTTCGTCTAGCAATATCACCAAGCACTTAAGATTATTTACTCTTTTTATCATCTCTTTTAATCTTTACTCTTCTAATCATTTTCAACGGTTTTTCTCACTCATCATCCAATCGTTGGTTTCAGTTGATTCTGTGTGGATTTATACGTCAATTGATATTCAAATTACATGAAATAAATCCTGTTGAAATGTAAATTTAACTATAAAACAATTTTTAAAGGAATTTTAAACTTGTATTTTTTAAATGTATTTAAATGTCCATGTTTGTAAATATCCGTGTTTTTAAATAATGTATATTGAAAATTAGCAACTAGACAGGAAACCAGACTAAAAATAGATGTGAGCTGTAAACAGAACATACATATATAAGGATAAAATAAATGCCTTTTTTCCCTTTGATTTTGAATGTAGATAAACTTGGTGGTGATCATCTCTTTATAAAAAAATAAATACCTCTAACCCTGGAATATATTCTAATAGCGTCAGGATCAGGAAAAAAATGAGTTTTCAAGAAAGATCTGACAATAAAGTCGAATGAGAGGGATATAAGAAGACTATACTACAAAAGTTGTAAATCCAGCTGGGGTCCCTCGGGATTATCTAGCCCGTACTCTCTATAAGCAAGCACTGAGGTCATGACAAAAAGAAGACTATTTAGTTTTTTTATTTATTTTAAAAAATTATGAATATTAATAAATATATGTAAATCACGAATGTTTTTGTCTGGCGGAGTAGAGGTAATCTGGGATCGGTAATATTCTAATTATTAGATAGATTCTATGCAGTAATTTCATCTATGACAACCTGATAATTCTTTCTTTATAGCACAGGTTATTATAGATTATTTATTTCGTTCGTGGACTGTTTGTCTGTGAGGACAGTTAATTGACGACGGGACGGGGACGTATATATAATGACCCTTCCGAGTCATTTACTAACACTCATATTAACGAATAATCGCAAAAAAAACTATTTAAAAGATAATAATTTCCTGGTTTCATAAATTATTAGTTATTTGCTATTCAGCCAATCATTTCGAAAAAAAATACTATATTATTTTATTTTCAATATTCTTTATATGTAACAACTATTGTAGACAATGGTGTTGATTGCAGAAGGTCCTCTGTTTACCTCTGTTAATAAATCAAATTCCCACCACTGTAATAAATTATCAACTTAGTCCATTTTGTAATATAGTGCTGTTGTGGTTCAGTAACTTTTAATTATTTCCCCCTTGGTGGTAGGACCAAATGATTATTAATGGTGCAGTGCTTCAATATGAATGTTACATTTAGTTTCCCTATATCATATATTTTAAAATAAAAAAAATAAAACGTAATTTTAACAACATACTTTGTTCAAAGGTGTTACTATTAATAGACACATATTGTTATGAATCAGATATCAGAGGAAAGTGTGAAATATATTTGAAATTTGGAGGTAATTAAATGTATTTTAAGATATTGTAGTTGCAATTTAACTTTCGATCTGTACAGATTATTTCCCAAAAACTGTCACCTTGGAGTATATACAACTTAAGATGGCCACCCTTAGAAACTATAAAACCATAACATATAAAAAAATTAGGGGAAAACATCCCTATTTTTTATGGGATTTAAATATATGTTACCTGATTTTTAAAAGTTGTCTTCATATTTTTCTATGAGAACACTATGTTTAAATTATTTTGCTAAACTCAACAACTTATGTAAGTACATGGTCAAATAAAATTTTATCAATTTAACTGTTTTTGTGGGTTTTTTATTTATTTTTTAAACTTAAATTTGGGGTAAGTTTTCTAATCCCATTTGTATTTCTTAATTTTGAATGCTCAGTCCTACCTTTATGCAAGGGTTCTCATGGTTTAGTTTTAAATTGTAACATGACCCTGGGCTATCTTGGCTCTTATTATCTTTTATAATCTAGCCTTACAACTTGATACTGTAGGTTGATTTACATTTCCGAAACGTCGTATATTATTTTGTATATACAAAAATGATAGACAGTATCTAATCAAGCCATATTAATAATTACTATCTTTCAACTTCGATTAACTACAGATAATCTTACTTTTTGTTCTTTTTAGATAGTTTTTTCCTCAGAGATATTCATTTATTTCTTATCTGAGACCATTAAGTAGAATTTTCCACTAGAATGAGTTAATGAAATTACTTCCAGTTATATTAAGTGCGATGTTATCAGACTTGAGAGTCAGTAAATCAACTTGAGCTACTAATGAGTTTCTTTTGTGCTTCAATTGATTTAAATCTTGAAATGTAAGATGGTATAATTCAAAAATTAATTGTTGTAAAATTGGGTTTTACTCTTATAAATTCCATGCATTTAACTTCTAAATGAATAGTACAAAATTGTTTACTTAGATGTTAGTCAACCTATTCATGATCTGTTTTTATGATTACCTAACTACATATATTTTATTCCAGATAAGTTGTAAACTGAAATTCGATATTTTAAAAATAAACTGTTGATAAATTCCCTAATAATGAATCTTAAATATTACGATATATATATATATATATATATATATATATATATATATATATATATATCGTAATAGTTAGTGATTTAGTGTGGTTTTTAAAAATTTTCTTTCATTGTCCAATGTAAGTAATATATTATACATTGAGGAACGATGGACGAAATAACTTCACTTGAAAACAATACGGATTACTGTTCCAACTAGATCTGAAACACTCTAAATTTGTTAATTCACTAAGTAAACGAAATCTGAGAAAAATCGTAAATTTCGTATCAGGTCATGGCGTTTTCGTGAATCTTCTTATCACAATGGGATTATTCCAAGAAAACCTGAAACTTAAACTATGTAATCAGCACCTAGAAAACTGCAGAATATATACTTCAAAAACTCGAAGCATTAGGACGTAGAAGATAAGTGATCTTCGGCTCAGATGCGACCCTTAAAGTAACAAGCAACTTAGTTAGGAATTTTAAAAAGTGCACAAAAAGTTCTATAGTGTCTAGGAGGTAAAACCCACTTCAATTTATAATAATAATAATAATTCCTGGTCAAAATATTAAACCTTCTTCTTAGAACTTCTTCATGATTTAATCTATATAATTTTAAAATATTTTGTGGTTTAAGATTAAAAAAATATCAAAATAACAGTTGCACAGATTTTTTTTTCAATGATATTTCATTTGAAACTTGATACAACTTTTATGTTTGATAAATATGAACACTGTTATGAATTGCAGTACAATCTAAACAGTAGCGGAGTCATTTAAATGCTTCAACCAATTGAACCAAAGCTAGTCTGCCAACAAGATGAAATTAAAAGTTGGTTCTAAGTTTCGATAGTCATCATACTAGGTTTTATATACATCGATGATTACAGCATAATATTATTTACTATTGATCGCAATGTCAATGAATGGTAGCAAGCAACCTATAGAGTATTTAAACTTTATTATGTATCTATGGAGTTTTGTTTATTCAAGTGTACAGCAGCTATGTTATTATTTACTGTTACTTCTAGGTATGAATATTGATGTTTATAGTTTAGCAACAACGACTTATTGACTGCATTAAAACATCCAATATGTCTACTATTCACAGATCCACTTTAACATTTATCTTATTATTAGAGTTTATTCCATATGGCTATATTTTGTATTATTTAAATAAACGTAACTTTTAATTTAAATTGTTAAACTTCAATTGTACAATTCCATTCCACCTCCCTTAACGAAGCACACCTGTTGATACTGTCAGCTGGTGTTAACGTTTACCAGGAATTATTATGCAAAAATAAATACGTTTGCGCATTTTGCAAAATCACTGTGCTTTATCATTCGTGAAATTCACGTATTTTGCAATTTTCCTCAACTCAGTGCATTTAACTACAAATAAATTGTGTAAACTTTTAGTGGTTACATTTCTTTCCATTGTAATACAGTAAAAGAATTAAAATTAATTTGTTATTTATAAAGAGTTTTGTGATTTTTTAATTGGGAAAACATATTAAAACGAAATGATGGAATTAAACATACTGCATCAATATTGTTTAGATAAAAAAAGCATATTTTTTTAAAAAAATTACGGAGATCTTGCATAAGTAATGAAAACTTGGATATAACATTTATATTGTTGTTAAAAATACAGTGGTATTTAATACAGATATTTTCTTCTTTTTTATTCTTTCATGTTTCGTTGGGTTAGATCCCTCCCTTTCATATTTCCTATCAGGTCTTTCCTGATTAACTATTATTCTCTTAGACTCTGACGCTATTAGATTATTCAAGGGCAAGGAGTATTTTATGTCCTTTCATCTTTTTTTATATAGGTATCCTTTTTTATTGTAAATCCAAAAGGTTTTTCGCCTTTAAACAACAAGGGGATTTTTTATTTTTTATTTAATTTTTTTATCGAATAGCTAGACTGACAAAAATTAAAACTATTTAAATTTGATTTACGTTATTACGTTAGAATACCGTGGCTTTATTTTTTACAATTTACAGTAATAACAGCCACATTGAAAATTAACGAAATTTGATGGTATGTTGTCACACACTATATATTCCAACCTTTCGATTGTATATTCAATGCCCCAATCCATCTGTTAATATCTTTTTCGTACTCTTGATATTGGGCATTTATCTCGAAAGACACTACCAGTGTTTTACTTTTAAAAAGTACTGATGTAACATTCCTGAAGTATCTTAGCTGGATTTACATCTACGCTCTTCTTTCCTATCATGTTTCTCATGACCAACTCTTGTTATTTTACGACATTGACGCTATTCGAGTGGTAGGTTTATTTTATGATATTTACTTATTTTTTAGTAGGTTATGATTACGGGGATTACTACCATTAAAGAACACAAAACAATGTATTTTACCAACTAACAAAGTTTTATTGTATTTTGTATACTTGTTATTACATTTTATTAATTTTCTGTTATGTACTAACTTCAGTAGTGGAGGTTTTCAAGCAACACGTGTTGTACAACGCATTTTAACTACAATAATGTAGATTTCCACGAGTGGTTCACGTGATGGTAATAATAAAGTATTTATTACAAATTTATTTTAATCCGTGATTCAATGATCTTCATGTGTGATTTCTTTCAATATTTCACCTGTTATAGCTTTAAAATCAGTAGACACTTTGGAACTATTTTTAATAAACATATTGTTTGCAAAAAAAAATCTGTTTCAGTTTTATTTTAATTTTAAAACATCTCACTAATCAAACTCAATATGTATTTATATCAAAATGTCTTGTTTCAGTTCCAAGAAGCTACGTTTGAGTAAAATTTGTTAAAAAGTGTAATTTAAGAAAATCTTAATTTTGTTTTTTCTCTTATGGCAACTGCATCTAAATTATTATGAGTTATAGCAATTGCTACATAAATACTATAAGACACGACATGGCCATGTTAAATATTCTACGCTTATTCTTGAGTTGACCAATACCCGCTAGGTGGCGTTGATGTGACCAATCTGAAGTTGATGTGACTGGCGCTAGGTGGCTCTACGGTCAAACAATGTTTCAGGCGGGTAAGAGAAAACGCACTGATGCCACATATGGGAGCAGAGATGCGAGGGAAGGTCGAGAATCGCTTATTTCAGCGCACGAACTGACAACACTGACTATGCTGACGGAAGTAAGTGAGAAGGTTTGTGAGAGAGAGGTCAACAGTTGTACAGTCTCAACCAAGTGGGATGCGTACAGTCAAGCACCTGCTGCTAGCGCTTTCTGATAGCTGTGTGTCAAACTTGTGACGAACAGCACCCGTAAAGCGTAGACTATTTCCCTATCCAATGTCGTGTCTTATAGTATTTATGTAGTCATTGGTTATAGGCAAAATGGGGGTGGGGTAGTAACAATAAACTTAACATTGTTAGAATTTATTGAAATGGCATCATATGTTTGATCTATAATACAGAGGCGTCAGACAACAGAGAGACATTATTCAACAAAACCCTTTTTGTTATCATAGGACCTCAAAAATAATATATCCACACAAAAATTAGCAAACTATTTTTCTTCTCTATATGAAGTGATAAAATAAGAATGGGGGGGGGAGTTCTGGGGTGTTTTGACCACACTGTATAATTGTAACATTTTAGTAAAAAAAAAACTTTTTTTATTGTTTTAAAGGAGTCCCAAAATAAAGGAAGGAACCGTGCATACGATATTTTATTTATTGAATTGGTTTTCATGTCTTTCACAACTCTCGGGTAAAATATATAGCTACAAGCACTGCTGTGTTTTACATTGTAGACACGGTTGTCCTACAGCCCAATACTACATTTCGTAAGTTACTGAATCGTTAAAGGGTTTATTCTCCTTCAGTAAACTCCAAGGAGGGAATAGGAATGCTCAGCAGACCGTTAAGAGATTTTCGTTTTCAAAGGATTTCGTTCTTTTATCTAATGATGTCTCTTCCTTTTTACACTTATCGCCTTCATTTACAAGAGTTGTCTCGGGGCGTTTTGACATTTCCCAATATCAAAAAAAAAAAATTTCACATATATAATTTTAGATTATGTTTAGAGCAAACTGAGACCTATTATTGTCTTTGAGGAAGATCTCTAATAATCACAACCTATTGACCAAACAAAAAATGTCGTCTAAAATATAATGTAATACTTTAAAACTTATGAAATACTAGAAATAAAATATCTGACTTTTTATACACTTCATACGACCATTTAGTATTATCGTACACTATACAAAAAGTAATGAACCAGACTATGGTGATTTCTAAACTACTATGCCGATTTTCATGAAATTTCAACAGTATTTTCACTAACAATGAAAAATTTACCCATTATTTTATCAAATTAAAAAAGTTACGTTTTCGATAACACCATTATGGCTTACTTTTTTGTTTTACTGATAAATCACTAAACGGCGTTTTTAGAGAAATTAGAGGCTAAACTTGAACAAAATTTGATACTTTCAGTCAAAGAAGCCTCTTTATTCAAGAAGGATATATCAGTCATATTTCTTAATTAACCATATTAATCATTCTTTATTTAGAAGATACTAACGCTATGTGTGAACATACTTTGGGGTTAAAGACTTTCCGTAAATAAACGCCCAAACATGGCCTACTATAATCGGAACGTATATAGTGTGGAACTGGTTCAATATAAAATTAATTTGAATATTGCTACGCAGTATTTAATTGATGGCGATAAATTACACTCCTGCCACAATAACCTGAAATAGGCCGCTGATATGGTTCAGCAATTTGAATTATTTCAGCCCTTGTGGTGTGGCTTAATGGGAATACAGCCATTTTAATTACAGTGCTTCCACATTTATCTGTAAATTTAAAATAAATTTTTATTTTATTATTATATAAAATTTAATAAATATATTTTATATCTAACACAAAAATCAATGACGTTTAATCGTAAATGTTAATATTTTGCGAAACGATATCAATAGTTTTGTAATTGTATCAATTTTAATAAAACACTGCTTTACACAAATTTTCTTCACATAGAAGGGAACATTTTGTATCTAATTGAATTCATTTAAGGAGTTATTATTTGTAAGAATAACAATTACAAAAAAAATTTTTTTAAACAGACTTAACTATAAAACTACTAAACTATTTTTAACTATTTCTAAATGCCAAGTAGTACAATAAAACGCGGAGAGTGCATCATTGACAGGGGTAGTTATGATGCAAAGTAGTGATAATAGTGACTGTTCTTTGATCTCATCAACTTCTTTATAGGAAACAAATTCTCTTTGTAGATTCAAGTCGCGGATTAACAAAAAGATTTTTTCAGTTTATATATTTCTTTTTCTTGCTGTTGTTTAAAGGTGAAACCTCACGGTCATCATCTCATTATGAAAAAAAGAAAGAAAAGATTACAGTATAACAAACACACAGAACACAATTCTCACAAAAAATGCGCCTTAGTATCAGACGCGTTATAGTTGTAATTATAACTAGTTATAGTTTCATTGGTGTAGCTCGTGTATCACTGAAGAGGACGACCTTGTCGTTGAAACGCGTCTGATACTTAGGCGCATTTTTCGTGAGAATTGTGTTCTGTATGTCTGTTATACTGTATAATTTTTCTCATAAGTCAAGCTCAACATTTAATATAAAGAAAAGATTAAAAACCCTCGAATTCTCTAATAGCCTTAACAAGAATAAACAAGAATTGTTCAAGAAGGACGAAAAAGGAGATTTAGAGGGTTAGATTTAGAAAAGTTCGATTTTCCGTAATACATATCTAACGGAAAATGTATAAATATAGCTAGGGATATTAATAATCTCACCCTATTTTCTACTTTATCATATATATGTAGAGGAAGTTATGTGATAAGTTGAACAAAAACGTCCTATTTGAACACACAAAAAAAGTTGTATTTGGACTGTTTGTCATTATGTCTGTGAGTCCCCAATTTTGATTGTAGTCGGGTGGAGGGATATAGTAATTAAATCGCAATCAAATCGTTTTACTTTTTCGATAGGCTAACTCAAAATTGTGTTTATGAAAACGAATATTTTTAATTTTGAGAGTACGAAAATGATAAAAATTTATCTTAATGACTATCCATTACTTGCTGTAATGTGTGTAAAATGTCAAGAGACTAAAAACTGTATAAACAGTATTAAATGTGAATGTCATAGACGAGACAAAAACATCTCAAAATACAAGAAAACTTTCTTAAGTCTAGTAAATAAACTGTAAATTGTCCAATGTTTTCGATAGTAAAATAGTATACTTAATTGGTAATTAAAAATTTTTGTAAACATAACAAACCGGGGATAATTTATATAATAAAAAAATAAAGCTAAACATTACAATAAGTCAAGTTATTGTAGAAATTTATTCCATTAAAAAAACTGAAATAAAAATTAAATTCATTTACTTTAAATAGGATTATAAAAATTTCGGTTAATTCTCCACATGGAATGATCACAAGGCCATAAGCTAAAATTTTAAGAAATGAGACAAAAGACTAACCGCGGTAAAACTGTTAAATAAGAATGGGGTTGGCATTACAACCTTTATTTATTATGACTTAGTTACATGCCTTAGTGGACTGGTTATATTAATAACTTTAGTGGACTTTTTCTTGTGAACATAACAATAAAAACATAATAATGTGAACCGAGAACCTACAAGAGTTAACTAAATAATAAATATAAATACCTTTTCTGCGAAAATGCTGCTCACAGTCTTGTTTCGTTCACAATTTATTGGAGACGAGCATATTGCCTATTGTTCAGGCATTTTCAAACCGATTCAGAAATTTTGATGGTTTTGCATTAATTTATTTAATGCGCGTCAAGAAACAACGAATTATGAGTTAACATTTTTACAAAAATAAACAAACTCACGCACAACACACGGACCGGGTACATACACTTTAGTCTGTCCCTGATACGTTACTGAATCGGTTTGACAATGCCTGAAAAATAGGCGAAATGATCGTCAACAAATAAATTGTAAACGAAACACGACTGTGATCAGCATTTTTTCAGAAGAGATATTTTTATTTATTATTCAGTTAACTCTTGTAGGTTCTCGGTTCACATTGTTTTGTTCTATTGTGTTTTGTGTGGTTCTGTAACTTGTTGTTTTTTCCCCCTGATCATGTACGCAGTGCTATTTTGACTGATTAGGCTTAGTTTTTTCTGGGTTCCTTTTTTATGATTATCTTCCATGCTCCCAACTTGGTCTTAAGGTTGTATTTTGTTCACATTTCTCATTTTATATGTGTGTTACTTGTTAACGGGTCAACGCGGGTTCATCTCGAAACGCTGTGTATTAGTTTATATACAGAGTGATCATTTTGTCTTGGGCATTATTGGGATCTCGTAAACTACTGATATGGAAAACTAAATGGTGGAAATTTAGTTGATTTTACGTGAAATTTAAAAATCTGTTTTGCAAGCTTTGAAAAATGCCCGCATTTTTCTAATGTAGTACTTCGGATTTATTCTAATGTAGTAGCATTTTTAATCGTGTTTTCAGATTTTAAAGCGGTTTTTAAACATTTTGTCGATACACCCACTCGTTTTAGAGTTAAATACACTCTAACACTTCCGAAATTTTGAAGTAGGGTTCATTTTTGGGTTCAATCACGTTAAAAATTTAATTACCATAGTCTTTGAAGTGTAAATATCTTGGCTTCAATTACAACAATTTTAAATAATTATTTTAAGTGAAAATATACGACCTAGACTGGAAATCGAACGTTGTGCATTACTTGTCAATACTTTACCAATATTATTATTTAATACTATTAATCAGTATTATCAATAATACGAACTTGGTAAAATAATGTATAAGCGTTAATACAACTATTTTCTTTAGGGTTTTAATTCCTGTGTTATGCTTTAAAATTGCAGTACATTTGAGCTAGTTTTCATCCGTTAAACGTATTAGTTACTTTAATTTTAGTCCTGCATTGGTTTACGCTTTTAAGACTATGCCAAATTAAATTTTTAACTTTATTCATCTAAAGGAAGTACGGACAATCGTCTCCCATAAATATACCCAACTTAAAATTATCAAAATCAGCGGCCTTTAACGCCTAAAAGAGTCGTTTTATGAAATATCAAAGCTATAAAAAGTCTTAATATTTGTAGTTGAATCGGGTAACGCTATAAAAAATATAGGTTTCTATAAGATATTTTTAAGTTAAGAAAATAACGGCCATTTTTCAAAAGTGCAAAACTGATTTTTAAATCTAATAAACAAGTAACGAAATCCATTTACATATTTCATAGAATCAATAGCTTATGGGATAGTATCCAAAATAAGATGAACATCCTGGTTTAAAATTTATGAATAAACTACATCAATAATTTTTCCTTTTACATTTATTATTAATTATTTGTAATCGCTTTACCAAAATATTTTATATCTTTTATTAGCAATAATAATAAAGACAACACCACAAGCATACATAACTAGGAATAAAAGATGAACTTTTTTAAAACACCGGAGAATTGTTAGTTTAATTCTAGTTTTGGTGCAGTGCAGCAATAAAAGTAGAGTAAGAAGTTTCATTGCTATGAAAAGTAGGTTTTCGTTACATTTTTAACACTGGCGCTATCTGGATGTGTTGAAGAGCAAGTGTATTATACAGTAGGGAAATCCTTTTTTCTTAAGATTTTATTAAAACACAGGAAGAAGTGTAAGAACAATGGATTGTACATCCGTACTTCGACTTTTTATTTTGCTTGTTGTATATGTAAAAATAACATTATAAACTGTATTCAAGAAACACAAGACAAAAATTTGTAGTTGCGAACGGAGAAAACATCCAAAATCGTCTTTGTGTTTTTAGAAGAAGTGAAACGTTCGGGTTTTTCTACTTTTTAAAAATTATTACTTAATAATGGAATATTTGTATTAATATGATTGTTTGTTCGGACATTTGCCATCATTTGTGTACAATAAACAATACACGACGTTTCTGGTTTTATACTTTTATTGTAAATATGGTTTAAGCTGTTAATTGTCATAATTTGTGTATACGAAAAATAATAAACGACGTTTCACGATTATAAATCAACTATCGTTATCAAGTGATTAGCCTAGAGGGTTCTTTGTGGAGTACAGTTCTGTATTAGGTGGTTTTATGATTAAGTTTTATTTAATTGTAGTTTTGACTGCGCACCTTGGCTTTAGGCCTGGGTTCCTTTCTGAGATTAAAGATTTTGTCTTAGTTTCCAACATCACCGTAAGCTTCTAGACGTGTTCTTTTTTTTAACTTTTATACTATACGTTTATCACTTGAAAAAGAAGGTTGATTACTACTCTCGAAGTTCCTGTATTATATTTATATTATGTCCGATTAAACCACATAATAAGGGAAAGACGTAAATTAATAATGTCTTACTAATTACACACTTCAATGAAATCGTTTTTAACAAACGCTTGTGGTTGACATCGGCCCACTGTCATCTCTTAATAAATCGTTCTGTGCCGATCGTCTGTACATTGTGTTCGAAGTCATCACGTTCCAATTTAATATCCATCGGTAAAGACGGCGGTACACTCGAGTAATCGCAGAGACGTTAACGCGATCAAATTTCATAACGGTGTCAATACAATCTGTATAGAACATTAGTCAATTTTTGTTATTCTAATGCCTTTATTTAGTAGAGGAAGTATAAGTTATTTCAAAAAAAAGACTTCCGTTTTTTTGACTGATCTTCACTTTTCATAGCTTTTTGTGAAACCGGAAAACGTTATTTTTGACATGTTCGTCCGTCGTCGGTGTCTGTACGTGAGGTGAATAGCGGCCACACAAATTAAGATTCGCTAGTGTGCTCATATGGAAAATCAAATTTAGAATGTAATAATAGCGCTAATTTTAAATAGTCTGTGTCCATTCGTGTTAACATATCTTACAGTTAAAACACAGTCAATTAGAATACAATTTGAAAATTTGAATTGTCCGTGTCATGATGGACCTAACATCTTTAAGATGTCAAATAGGGAAGTTAATGACCAAAAAACAATTTCGAATTTAGATCTCCCAATTAAATTTAATATTCGTATAAATAAATATTGAGCTTGACTTGTGAGATAATATTATGTTGAACAAAAACTCGAACACAAGATCTCACAAAAACTACATTTAGTAAAGAAACGCCATCCTCAGTGATACACAAGCTACAATAACTAAACTAGCACTGCGCCAACCCCCGTATTTATACAAAACTAAAGGGAGCGTGGCCTAAACCTACTCTGTAATATTATGGCGTTAACAAGTGCCTAGCATAATTCTAAATAACTTAAAGTTAACAGCTAACTAATACAATATTGTTAACTAATCTTAGGCTATATCTAACACTACATTTTATATATTACTTTAATATAGAATTTCGTATCGGGCCTAATTCATTATGAACAGTTATATTATCGTACTTGTTAATATATAAAAAAAACAATATTTTTAGTGGCTAATATTCATATAGTTACGACATCCAACCCGAGTGAAACGAGTGGACACTTTTTAATATACATATCTGTGAGTCCTGTTAGAGGCTTGCCGATGTCAAGAAAGTAGTGATATAGGGCCTACATAATTACGAGGTTCAGAAAACCAGTGTAATTGTTTGAAACAAACTACTCTACTGGATGAAACACTTACTTTATATACAATTACAATTTAAAATTCCCTAGAGTTCAAAGAAACAACTTTCGGTTATTACATTTAATGGAACTCCTAGTATTACATTATAACGGCAGGATTTAATTTTTATTTGGTTCAAAAGTTCTAATTCATCCAAATTTAAAAACACTAAAATTCTCTAAATTTTTTAAGCGTGATATTAGAGTTTCTCCATACTTTATTCAAATGTAATGTTTACTTTCACAAGATATAATTTACTGATATAAACTAAATCTAAAAAGAATAGGAAATTTGAGTTCTAATTACAACATTACTTGCTTCTCTAACGTCATTCCGGTAATTGTATTGCTCCCTTGATTCGCATTATGCTAATACACTAAAGGTTTTTCTCTTGCAGCAAGGACAACTTTACGTAATAGTTTCACTTATCGTTTCACATTATATGTAAACCTAATCTTCTTTATTACAGCCTCGTCAAGAAACAAATCACCTCATGGTGATTACTGAGTGGCAATCCCGAGGGAGCTTTTCTTGATTTACACTGAGTTAGATCCCTTTCTTTCATCTTTCCTATCAGGTCTTTCATGACCAATTCTGTTCTTTTCGAACCCCGACGCCATTAGGGTATTCGAGGACTAGGGGACGATTATGACTGAATGGTTTTTGGCTTATAAACTAGAAGATAAATGGAAACAAATCGGTAACTTTTAAAACATGTGAATCAAACTAATTAAATTTTTAGACCAGTAGAAATTGTTATATTTTGTTTCAAGGTGAAACAAATTTCTTTCATCAATTTACAACCTTAAAAAACAAGACGTAAAGAGTCTTTATTGAGAATTAACACTTTAAATGTCTTATTAATATTCTATTAAGGTGTTAGGAATATATTTAATTCAATTAAAGTTATTAGGTTAAGTTTATTATGTTAGGAATAACTCATGTTAACAAAGCTCAGAATGACCCAACTATTGTGAAAGAATTGAAAAAGTGTTGAAATGCTTGACTTGCAACGAAAGTAGAGCACCAGAAGTCACAATACATATATAAGCTACCAGCACAATATGGAGGGGATCTTTTAGAGCTTGGAAGATATACGGCCGCGTCGCGAGCCGTGGTGGAAGAGATAGCCCAGGGAGCTTGATTCTTGGACGGAAGGACATAGCCCAGGAAGTCTGGCTCTAGGACAGGGGGACAAAGGAGTTGTCCATAGCTGATACTCTACAAAGGTGAGCAAGCATTAATATATAAAGTCACCAGTAAAATCAGTAATTTCATCTGTAAAAAGAGTAACAATAGTTGGAACACTTTTGGGCTTTGAGTAATGAATACTTAGTTTATATATTGTTCATTTAATTGAATTCTTCTTTTTATATTGTATTAAAGTATCAGGAAAATAGACATAAGTTTTATGTCAATAATAAAATTAATTAGTATACTGAACCACTGATTTTTGATTAAAATTAAGAACCCAGGCAGTTTTGAGGAGCCGTTCCTAACAAAGGTCAGAGCCTGAAGAAAGCAAAAGTTGGTCAAGCGAGATCTGATAAAAAATATAAAAAGAGGGTTCTAAACTCAAAACTATACCAAGATCCAGCTAGGTTACCGAACCTACAATAGGTGAGAGGTAAAACTGTTGCAATATAGAGAGGTTAAGGAATATCAAACGAGCTTAATATATTTGGTTCTAATTTAGATAGAAATTAGAAATGGAATTTTGTAAAAAATGATCTCATTTATCTACAGAGTGGGTACAAAATCAAGTATCGTATACAAGATATCCCAGGAATTTGAAATTATTTTTCGGATTCGTATTATAGACAATGATTTTTATGCTCTCTTTAAGTAGAGGAAAACAACATAAAAATGTTTGTTCTTTCCACCAGACTTGTAGTGTTTGAAAGTTGTAATGAGAGAATTCCAATATCTTTGGTCCAAATTAAAGAGGGGAAAATATTAAAATTGTTAGAAAAGTGTGAAATGTCAGCATATTTGAACAAGGAAACTCACCATTAGTCGTTTACCTACAGAAGTCTCTTACTAGATTTACAATATTTCTGTTTGGGAACGTTCCTAATTTATTTTGTTAACATCCATCTGCCCATGTGCATCCATAGTTTAACTGTTGCCGCTTGAAAATATTTAAGTTTATAGCGAAATAAACAAAAAACAAAATAGGACTGAATTTGTGAGTCAATGTAATTTTTTCTTCTTTTTTTTTACTGCCAACTGAAGACCTATAGTTTATTTTAGATCCTTAAAATGTACACATCAGCAACATTTAATCAAAATCGTTAGAGATGGATTAAAGAAATCATAATTTTGAGTGTTTTTTATTAGAGCTACTCCGAATTTTAATTCATAAAAAAATATCCCGTGATTGATGACCACATATTTAATTATTCTCCACGCGTTTGGGCTATAGAATATTGAACACAGGTAAGCAGACAGACAGACATAATTCCCAAAACCACTTTATTAGACTTATAAGACTTCTAAACTGGTATATCAGCTAAAAAATCTCATTAGATATTTTCTATACGATAAGTTTCTGTTTGATGAAATAGACTATATTACAAATAATACAATTTAATTCTATAGTACTTAGTGTTACAAGTTAACTACTTTATAAAATTAGTTGATTATATTACAAGGAATACAAGTTTTAATTACATTTTTCCAGTTCGTGTACTGTGGAAGCGTTATGGTTGAATAATACGATCATAAAACTAACAACTCTACTTTATAATCGAGTTTCAAATTGGTTTCTGTTTTAATTTTTTTTAATAATTCATTGTTACGTATGAGTTTACTCTCTCTCTCAATTTATTTTTCCAAGGTTTTACAACTTCAAACACCTGCTTGCATTTATATACTACTTAAAACTTACCAACCGTGTTCCTTTTTAGTTACTTACATACTTATAGAAAGTTATTTGATCGGGTCCAAAAGGTTATGATTAGTTATACATATATATGTGTATTGTGGCCAAGTGTAGGGACGTTTAATTTGTGTTTTTATATATAATTAAAAATTTGAAGGTAACTGTAATTAAATAAAAACACAAAATTACGATTTTCTCAAAATGATCTCTACCGATTGTTATCAAACTTTGCAAAAATCTACCCACTAAGAACCCAAATAAAACTAAGTCATAACTCAAAAAAAAAATAGCAGTTTCGTGAGCTATCGATAAGATATTGTTTCAACACAGGTATGGTACTGTTATAAAATACGTAATTTCTCAAAATCGACTCTACTGATTTCGTTCAAATTTTAGTGAAATATTTGTGCAAAATCGCAAGTGAACCAAATAAAATTACGTTTTTTATTATCTCCAGCTGAAATGTTAAAGTTATTTTATATATATTGTTAGTTTTTTAAAATAATTAAGTTTCTAAATTATAATTACTAATAATAGTGATTAAATTTTGAATTTGAATCGTTCTAATTGTTTTTAATTTTTCTTGTTTTATTTGATATTAAGTGAAGACAGGATTTATAGTCCTAAAATTTTTACACTAAAAAGAATATCCCTCAATTAATATCAAAATCTTTACAGCTGTTTAAAAAGAAAATTAGAATTATTTCATTAATTATAACCAACCACAAGTCCCCATTACAATAAAATATGACTATACTATATAACAGCACTGAGCAATATTTCCTCATTACAACTCTTGCCACCAGGGGAGAAATAATTAAAAGTTACTGAACCATAAACGTGGTATATGGCTGATGGTTGGGTTTGAATTTTGAAACGTGATACCTATCTACGCCATTAAAATAAAGCAATTAATTAGGCTAGTGAATTATTGTGATTCCTTTTAAATAAAATCAACATTTAAAAAATTATCTTTATTGGAATAAATATGTTATAATGGAGTACTTTACGAAATGCAGTGTTAACTGATGAACAGCAGTATTTTACAATCAATTTTATATTTAATTCGTCCAGGAATTTCTGTGACAGATTCGTATTACTATATTATAGTCCCGATTGAGGTGTAAAATTAAACAGGGTTACTTGCACATGTCGAAAATTATTCATATTCCTTGGAGACAATTTATTATTTTGTAATAATTTTTATCTTAAATAAAAAGCCTGTAAATAACATTTTAAAATAATTTCACAAGGAAAATAATTTGAAACAGCTGTTATAAATTCTTAAATAGTTTTTATTTCATTATTTCGTATGAGAATTTATAACAGCGTTTTAAAAATTGTTTGTATTTTAACTTAAATATATCGTTTAAATCACATGCCTGTTATGTGTAAATAACGTTTTACAACAACAAAATCTGAAGCAACTGTTATAAATTCTCAATTTCGTATTACTTTGTTGTTTAGTTTGAGAATTAATAACAGCTGTTATAAATTATGTTTAGGTTAACTTATATAGTGCTTTATTTGTGCGTATTCACGTAGTGTTGGGATTGCTTTCATCTTAGAAAATTAGATGGTTTAAAATCTCAAATAATGTTTGTTTGAAATTTTTTAAAAACCGTTTTAAATTATTTTTAGGTTAACTTGTATAGTGCTTACATTGTTATTAGGGATTCACTTTATGTTATGTATGACTGTTTAAATTTCACAAAACTAAACAATTTATACTACTTTTTTTTTTAATGTGTGACAATTGGAATATATATTTGTATCTCGTTACGACCTAAATGTACACACTGTGTAGCGCTTAATTTATTTGTGATTTATTGCTTGCATCTCGCAATAGTCAACTGTTCATATGGTTTATATTTAATATATGGCAATTGGGTGGGAGCTTAAATTTTCTAAGTTTAACCAATGACTACCCATTGGTTTAACACATTATAAAACAAAATGCCGGCCGCAGGAAGACCACGTGTAAACAGTCGAAATCTTCACTGTTCGACGAGAAAATGCACATGACAGAAATCAAAGGACACTGAAATGTAAAGTACACCAACAAGTTTAACTTGCTGCCAACATCAATCAGTCATATTTTGTTGGTTTGGGGACGTGAAAGGATTTTTTACCCACTACATAATTTTTAAATAAAAATGAACTTGAAGAATTAGGCTAAATTACAAATAATACTATTTACTGTACTAGTGTTATACGTCTATTATAAATAAGTTGTAAAATTAATTGTTTATACTAGAAGCAATACTAAAATTTTTAATTTCCATTTTCTTTACTTGAGAAGTGTTACGGTTGAATATTATGATCATAAACCTCTCAACGATACTTTATAATCAACATTTAAATTGGTTTGTCTTTTATTTTCTAAATTAAGTCATTGTTGCGTATGAATTCATCCTTTCTCAATTTTATTTTATACAAAAGCTCCATACAATTAATGGCAATTATATTATTAATATAATTGCTAAAACTTTCCAAATCATTTCTTCTTTACTCTCTCTCTCACATTTGCGTAGCCATCATTCCGAAAACCACTTATTCTGACTCGGGAAACCTCAAACCTGATATAACCTGATGGACTGATATAAACTCGACTTCCATTCCGTAACCAATCACATCACTGTATTTATAAAAAAGAATGTAATACAAGTCAATGTACATAATACAGTTGACTAAATACTAAAATGCATTGCACTTTTTTTTAACAATATATATATATATATATATATATATATATATGTTATATATATATATATATATATATATATATATATATATATATAACAAAGTTTTTTTACATTTAATTAGTTGAAAACAAAGTTTGTGTAAGTACTGTAGTAGATATACCAGTTGAACATTAAGAAAATGACTGTAAATTTTTGATGTTGTCGTCATACAGAAAATGCACTCAAAATTACCGCTTGTGTTTGTAATATGATGTCAATACTTTGACTTATTCTATACGTCATCAGTTTCTTTTACAATTTCCTTTAAAACATTACATTACAATCATATCACATGATGAATACAAAAAATAAAAAATGCACCATTTTTTTCTCTAGTTAAAAAATTGGGGCCAATTTGCCAAAATAGGTAAAATACCTAAAAATGTGTTCATTTAATTAAACAAGTTCGCTGTTACAATATTTAATCGGTGTTTTGGTTTTTTCTTTAACAAATAGAAAACTCTCAAATGTAACTCTAGCTCCCATAATTGTGGTTGGAGATATGTTACAGTTTTTCAAGGCACTAATTTGCTTTTTTTGTATGCACTTCAAAATAATATATCACACGATGGGGGTTGGTATTTGAACAAATTAAGTTTTTAACACCCTTAAAAAGGGGGCAAAACGTGTTTAACCCCTAAAAAAGTTAAAGGGCATCATATATGAGGTTTGGCGAAGGTTAGAAGTTTTCATATCTACTCGTTTAGATATGACTCAGATGTTCCAAAACATTTCCTACTCATTATATACTTATTTGTATCACTTTACGCAAAGGCCTTTAAGCATAAACTTAGATAATTATTTAGATTGTTATTTTTAACTACGTTTTCATATATATATATATATATTCATGTTTTCATATTAATTTCATTATAAGAACATCCAATTTACTGAAATTATATCATTAATTATGTTAAAAGTTTAGATAATATTTACTCCGAAACGTTCCAAATGAAGAAGTAATAAAGCGATAAAATACCTATGAATTGTTTACGTTTGCATTTAATCAAATCCTTTTGTTATTTTAAATCAGAAGCTATATCCATCATAAAGAATAGAATAACAAATTCTATTCATAGCTTGAAAAATATTTAATTACATTATAACTAAAACAAACAAATCCTTTATTATGTAATGAAAACTAAACATTTCGCAGTACGCTTTAATGAACAATATTATTTATATAATTAAATTTTAGTCTCCAGTAATTTTTTTATCTGGGATTGGAATTTAAATTATATCCATCCTTTACAAAACATTCCTAACCATGTCATGTATATTCATTCCATCATTTAAAAATGCTAGTTATGGTATTATATAAAATTATTGTTAATTGTTGTTGAAGAGAGAAAAACTAATATAAATAGCCAAAACAATAGCAATAAAAAGCAAATAAAATTAACATCTTATTTTATATTAATTTCTTTAAAATAAATAATGAAACTCAATAAACGTAATTAAATTTGCAATTTTTTAAATTATCCATTTTTTTCTTTTTAAATTGATATCATATATTTGTTTAGTTATTTAAAATACAAATAAATAATATTTCCGGAACAACAAGATATGTGTATTTGTTACGGAACACTGGCAAATGTTAGGTCATTAAAACTCTTATCACCAGGGGAGATATAATTAAAAGTTACTGAACCATAACCACAGTGCTATAGATAGTTTGGAGTTTGTTCGGAAACGTAATTGCTACCTACGTCACACTGATAATACAATTTGTTGGTAAATTAAAATATCTTTTAATTGATGAACTGATGTAGATCTTGTTGAATTCAAATAATCTAATGGCGTCAGGAAAGAATAAATAATGGTAAAGTGAGACGTGATAGGAAAAACTAATGAGTGGGGTCCAACCTAAGAGTACATGAAAAACTAGGTTCCCTTGGGACTGCCAAGCCCGTATTCACTCAAATGAACTCCTGAGGGTTTGGTAAGTTTGTTTTGTTAAGTAGTGACGGTCAAAGATGTGCAAAAATAGTTATGACATTTGGGAATAAAATACTTTACATTTAGACCAAACGATATGCTTACAATGTGTTTTATATTTGATTTTAACTTTTTTTAATTAGTGCCACTTAAAACAGTTAATGCAAGACATGATAGCGATACTCTAAGTTAGATACAATTCGCGTACCGAATTAATAATTATAATGAAGTGTCGAGGTATAACGAGCAGTAAAATGATAAATGAAATGTGTTTTGTATATTAAACTTTTGACCTGCAAGTTTTGACCTGAATAAAAGTTAAAAATTTCCTCACTTATTCCTCAATGTGTTTTTTAGAGATTAGATTATCTAGACCAAACTAACTGTATACATGGTTTTTCTGATTGAAAGTGACTGCTACTCAAAATAGTTATTAACTGTTCTAAGATACATACCCAGTGCTCCAACTTAGAATATAACTAGCTTTCCGACGTAATAATTCAAATGATCTGACGTGGATTAACAAATAAAAATCTTCAAAATAACAATTAAATTGTACTGACTTGAAGTAAAAAATTGAAGAGTTTCCACATTTATTACTTTCCTAATCTTTCCAATGAAATTAATACTTTTGAGTTTGAAATTTTTTTGAAATCTAAAATAATTTGTATTTCTTAATTACACAATTTTCTTCCTTCTAATTTTCTCTAAGTTTTGGTGTAACTCTCTTATGACTTGTTTACATGGAACACTGAGAATAACAGTAGTTGGATCATTTATGGTACCAACAAACTTCGACACCAAGCAACAACACCCACCAGTTATGTCCTTAAGTCTTTGATTTTCGGATAAGAAGGATAAAATTAGCTTTTAATATTTCTCTCTGTGACTGGTGTTTTGTTCAAATTTGCTGTTTCTTTTTCTTTTTTTTTTACGTCGAATACTAGGCATTGTGTGTAGATAGAAGATTTATAGATTATATTAAACCATAGCAATTTCAACTAATTTTTTATCCTTTGCCTATATAAAAATAAAAAAGATAAAGATAACAAACAGTGCGTAAACAATATACAAAGCTTCCCGTTGACCTCGCTTAAAAAGTGTAATGAACCATTGATCTCATCCTTGTAAAATATTTATATTTAAATACGGTGGAGGTTTGTTTTTCTTGTGCGATAAACGCATCTCCATAATAAATCGAATTTGATTAAAATATAGATTATGGTTCCTTTTAGTGTTTTTTGCTTGTTACTCCAGAACCGAAAGATATGTTTCTTGAAATTGTACACACAGCTTTCGGTCGTTTATTTCACTGAAAGTCGAATTAAACGTCTGATTTTTTTAAATATTGAAGGACCCATATGTTTGTTTGTGTCCTTGGAGAGCTTACATTTTAACACAGTTTGTTCGAAATCGTTCAAGTCGATTTTGAGCCAATCGTAAATTTGTGTTTTTTTTTCTTATAACTACCCCTTAATTTTGAGTTTTCAAAAATTGAAAAAAAAACCTTCAAATGCTAATGAAAATGGAGATGTTCAGCTAATTGTACTTACGAGAGACATACAGAAAGACAACGTACGACTGACGAAGGACAAACGCCATTCCAAAAACCACCTTTAACGGATATATCCTCAACAAAAAACCAAAAAAAAACCCCAATATGGATTTTTTTACCCTTCACTTAAATGTCTCTATAATATTCTATCATGAAATACACTAATAATATACAAAATTAGGCAATTTTATTGGATTCATAATTTCACTTTTATTTAACAATATCAATGTATGCAATATATATCAAAGTTGTGTAGCTACAAGCAATGTATTGTATGGGAGGCAATGTGTCTTTCACTTAGACATAGACGTTACATCAACATATTTACTCTAATGTTTGTGGTTTGTGAATAAGAAGATTAATGAAAAGCTCTTTATACTGTTTATAATTACATTTAGTAAAAGCTATAACACCTGAGAGAGTTGTAAAACAAATATGAAGTCTACTTTTGGTATAAAGGAAAGGTAAACATTTTAATTCCCTCAGTAAACACTTCAAGTACTTTAGTGAAAAGGACAAAACCTGAGAAAAGTTGTCAACCCCGCATCCAAACCGCAGTTTAACTTTATTTCACTGAATGGATACCTTGTAACACTTTTATGACATTTGAATGGGATCTTCTCTCTCTCTCTCTCTCTCTCTCTCTCTCTCTCTCTCTCTCTCTCTCTCTCTCTCTCTCTCTCTCTCTCTCTCTCTCTCTCCCTCTCTCTGTCACACAATAGTTTACTTATAAACGTGTTGTTTATAACAATCGTTGCTAAGTTTGTTTTTTATAATAACACACAATTTTGGAGTACCTGCCACAAAATTAACGTCTACTGCGCAAGTTCACATCAGTTCCTCCACTCCTTGAAACTTTATTTCCCAAATAATAAAATTCCAATTTTTCCCCTTCCATAGCCAAAGTCTGTTTTGTTGTGCTGTTCAATATCAAATCTTCAGTGATTCTGTAGCTATATTCAAAATACGTAAATTATATAATCTATTGACCACAAAACCAGCAAACAACAACTAAAAATGCAATAATCTAGTCAAGTTATGTGATTACTGTACCTTTGTATAGTCATCATCCTCGGAGGAATACAACTAAGCTGAGGTAAAATAAGTTTAGCTTAGATAATAATATAAATGGACTAAGTCTTAGTTTTAGTTTTCTGTTTTTTTTTTTTTTTTTTTTTTTTTTTTTGGGGGGATTAAACAATTGTTTTTCTTAGTGTTTTTCAATCTAAGATTCTTTGGTTTTAGACTATACATTCTCTTGAACATTATGTACCTACTTAATATAATATATATATATATAGCGAAAAACTAGGTAATCGACTTTAAATTAAAAGAAGAAAAAGTTCCATGATTATTATTTCTTAAGTTAAACTTTCACAGCTGGTTCTCCATACGTAGGTTGATTGGATACTTTTGTGGTGGTAATTGACTAAATATGTAGTGTCCGAAATAAAAACTTCTACATAAATACGGTACACTCGTTTGTTTCTTTCACTCGTAAATAATGACAGTAGTTAACGAGATGTCAAATTCAGAACCGCGTTCAGTTCCGAAACCACAAATCATTGTAAGGGTTTTATCCTGAAATGAGTTTTTCAAAGTAACATTTTTATTCAAACAATATCATCCAATTGTTTTCAGTTATAAAGTTGTTTTGATTACATCAAATAAAATAACTATAACAATCAAGGGCTCACTTATAGTGATTAAATAAGAGTGCAGTAATCCTGAAGAACCCTAGATTGATATCTCTCATCTTTTCTATCAAGTCACTCTTGACCAACTCTTTATTTTTGTAGTATTCGAGGACTATATCTCTTTTTTTATTATTTTTTTTCTATTTTTATATTGTGAAGGTTATCGAAAGTTTTTTGCCTTTAAACAACAACAATAACAAAAGAACTCTAGACGCGATAATAATTAAACTGACTTTATACACATATTTGACTTATACACTTTCATTTCTCCATTTAACAAAGGCGACAAATAAAATATCGGTGTTATCTTGACACCCTCCATTGTCCTCATCTCTCCTCACGGCCTCCTCGTCAGCCCCAACTCCCTCTCACACTTCGTCACAAGGTCAACTTCTGCCATGCACCTCTGCTGTAATTCGACTTCACATTCTGCCTCTACAACCTCACTTTCCTTTTTTAATCAAAGTATATTGAATTCATGTCCAATTCTATTCCTTAATGTTAACTTTTTTTTGCCTTTCATTATCCCTTTCCTAACTACGAGTTATGTTACATTGATTAGTTGTCCTAAATTTATTTAAAAAATATCTTTGTTGTTGCACTTGGCGTCTTACGTAGGACGGGAATGACATTTATTTTTTGCACTCAGATCAGTTGTTCTTCATATTAGACTAACCTGGACAAAGACACTTTTACCCTTGTTCCGTCTAAGGTGTACGTCCATACATCCTTCACTGTTTCACACTATGTTACCCAAACAACAAAACTCCTCAAGTACTTCAATTCTTCCCCTTCCACAACCAATCCCTGTAAAATATTGCTGTTCTATTTACGACCCTTTGATTTATTATATGTTAATCTTCCCCCTCGATTATTCAGCTTCCTTTCTCATATGTTGTATCTTCTTTTACACATTATGAAATTTCTAAAACAACAGATGTCGTACTCAAAGTCCAAATCCAATTTTGAGAATTATCAGAAATTTATTCTCTATTATTATATTCAATTTTCTCGTACACATATTACTAACTATACCAGGTATAGATACAGTCACACCCTACGAAACCTTAATTTTAAAAATATTTCACAATCAACTCTTTTTTTATCACCAAAGAATAGTTTTTAGTCTGCATTTCATGTTTGCAAACTACAGCAAAAATATGCAGAGTTATAGAGATAAAACGTTGTTTATAGAAACAATTAGAGGTAAATTTTTAATAAATACGTTAAAATTGTTTGAAACAGTTTCAACTGTGGTTGCTGCACGTATTGTATCTCTATGCATTGAATGTTATCCATATCCAGGGTGATAATAAACACCTGTTCACTGAATAAACCGCAGTCAATTTTGGTTTCAATATTGTCGCTATCTGCGACACTTCTATTAATAAAATAAATGGGGTGAAGTTAATAAACACAATTCTGTTTGGCATGATATTTTAGACGAGAAAATTATAGTGTAAAGTTTATATATTTACTGTAAATATTCATAATTAGGAGGCTTTCGTGGAGATGTACATTTCTCCTGATTTTAAAGTCATTGCATAACAATAATTTCTTAGTATGGTTGGTTATTTAATCTGGCGGTTGCCATCATTTATGTCAATAAAAATAAACACTACGTTTCTTTAGTATGGATCAACTTTCGTTTCCAAATGATAAGCGTAGAATATATGGAACAAATAAATGGTCAGCGTAGCTTATTTTGACAATGTGAAAAATTAAAACTAGTAATGTTGAAAGGAATCTAGTTCTAAAGCTTCAGTCGGATCCTGAGTTGACAAATCAACTAAGACAAAATTAAACGAGATCCGGAAAACCACAAGTAAAGAAAACTTCACGCTACCAAAATAAATTTCAAACAGCAAGTAGAACCTACATTAATCACTAGACATACTGTATAAACAAAGGATGTAAATGTCGTCGAGTTTTTTCGGAATTAACAGTATAGTCACTACTCACAGTAGACTTTTAACTCCAACTTGATTTACACATTTATTCATGTAGTCTAGTGTTAGAACCCTAAATTTCATCTTTTCTATGAAGTCTCTCTTGATCATCTCTTATTCCATTCCGACCACGACATTATTAGAGTATTCTAGAACTAGGCGTCTTTATTTTATGTTCTTTCCTTGTTTTTATTATAAAGCGACGATGACTGCCTTTAAACAACAACAATTGTTATATCCAATTTTTGTAAGACATCTATCACGTCCTTTATCAGATCTGTTCAGAAATTACTTTACTACCGTAAGATTTCTCTCTCTCTCTCTCTCTCTCTCTCTCTCTCTCTCTCTCTCTCTCTCTCTCTCTCTCTCTCTCTCTCTCTCTCTCTCTCTCTCTCTCTCTCTCTCTCTCTCTCTCTCTCTCTCTCTCTCTGCTCATGTTTTTTCTTATTATAAAATTCTTAACAACTTATACCTACATAAACTACTTTCATATACTCTGATGATTTACATTATGTTCTACAAACTAAAGTGTTTTCGTAATTCCAATATAAATGCGATGATCACTAAAAGAGATTTTAAGATTCTCGCCATACGTTGCAACGTACTATGATATTTAACAAATCGTTTAGTCTGTCCACTTGTCATATGTGTAAGTCATTGCCGGATGGAATTAAGTCTGTCGACTACAGTTTCTAGTTTTCTAAATTGTTTATGTATTATTTATTGGGCAGAGAGGGTGTCCCATCCCACTTTCGAGTTGTACTTGAGAAGTATGTGTATTGTTTCAGTTTTATGGATGTATAGGTATGTTCATTCATAAAACTACATATTTATTTAAAGTATTTTGTTTAATCGACAAACGATAATTTAATGATTAACTGAAAATATACGTCACAAAATGTATCTTTTTTTTCTTTTTGTTTAAACGAAGTCACACAGCGTAATATCCACGTTATTTTATAATTATTTTTATATAATAAAACTTTGCACATTTTATGTATTTGATCATTTGTGCTGTATAAAAACCTTACTTTACGATCAACTTAAATAAATAAATAAAATCTATTTTGCAGACTTAAATTTATTCAAAATTATTTATAAATTATTATTATGAAAGTTTTTAGTGAAGACATATTATTGTAATGGGTAAAATAAATAAATATTATTAGTATTCAGAATACAATCTACAGACAGTCAAATATCTTTAGAGACAGGATTTAAATCTCAATAAGAAATCTCTAAACTGAAACCGTCTCACGTTCATACTGGATCCGATAAAATGAAAGTCTGTGAAAATATTCTGCCACAATAGAACAGAGTCTCAAAGAAATACACAAATCTTATAACAGCTTATCTGGCGTAAAGTATTTGAGAATGTACATACCAGCGTTTGAAAACCTATTTCAGAATATGAGATTAAATTCAATGTACAGATATGAATGCACACCATTATAAAAGAGAATATAAAAATAAAACCTTAAGTTTAGTCATGCATAAAGCAAAAACAGATGAGAAATAAAAGCTTTGATATCCATTTATGTTTGTCAAATCATTATTTTTACAGATTTAATGTTTACGTTCAGAATGTCTTCACTTCTATTGTGCTCCAGTCTTTTATCTTATGAGTTCCCCATATTCTTGTCTTAAAATAGATAAACAAATTTGCCTGAAATACATTTTAAAATTAGTAATTTCAACTAGTCCTTTGAGCCATTATATGTCTGTTTTTTTAAGATACAGTTATTACCAGTTATATTGAAATAGAGGAATAAATTACTTTGCTACTAGGTGGTGTATTTATGAATATCTGACAAAAGTGTATACCCAATAAATTGCGGGATTTGCGTACACTCGAAAAATAGTGACAATTGTGTACGCTTAAGAATAGCGACAATTGTGTATACCAAAGAAATAGCAAAAATTGTGTATACCAAAGAGATAGCAACAATTGTGTATACCCAAGAAATAACGGCAATATGAGTTGTTCGTTGAGTATTTTACAAAAACTTTAACAATTTTTTGTACATGCCACTGATTTACATCAATTTTACATGCTTACCCGAAGCAATAGGTAGTGGGTACCTATTGAAAATTTCCCAGTTATGCACGAGACCGATAAAAGTAGTGTTTTGTTGGAGAATGGGGTGACTACAAATTTCGAATTGATAAAGAGAACATAAGAACACAACAAATTCAGTTGAGGTAGGAGGGGTGCCAAGAGGATTAAAACAAATACTAGAAATTCAAATCCAAGGTTCAAATGTCATTCAATGTTTGAAACAAGACAGAACATATAACACACACACACACACACACACACACACACACACACACACACAAATACTAGTAGAACGTCAAGATATTGTCAAGTGTCTGAGAACATTGTTGTATCTTCAGATGGAATACGTATTATAATATGGACTACAACAATTGATCGTTAAACAAATTAATATATAAAATATTTAAAAAACTATAATACGAATTCCTTGGCTTTAAACACTCTAAAAGTCTTAAGTATTAATTATTTTGCCCGTACAAAGCTTGCAAAGATTTTTGGGGATTAAAGAGGTTTACGACACAAACTATGTCGAGTTTTTGATTTCCGATAGACTCAATCACTTATAAGAAGTAGAGAAAAACTATTTAAGGTTTCACTAATTATCCCTTATACTGTATATTGAAAATATATTATATCTAATCTCACTTGTTTCACTAATGTCAATAAAATGCGTGCTGTTTCTTTCTTATGTTATAATTCTGAATCCATTTTATGTACTGAAAAATTTTGTTGTATAGAAAACATCCTGTCGGTTGCCACTTTATTTCCACTCTTTGGATGTTTAATGTAGGTAATTAGTCTGAGACCATAGGTCTTAAAGCTATCCCTCTTTCACTGTATTGTTTTAGATAAGCAACGATGTTACTTGTTTTTAGATTTAGTGTTCATTCCAAAAGGAGTTTATAAATGTTTAGTTTGATTATTTTCTAAGTTTTATATATGTTGTGCGTGAAGTTTATTAGATATATAAAATAAATTCACTAATTCAAATGCTTGTGACTTATATACATTATTTTATGTATTTAGGTTGATTGAGGGTCGCTTATTATCTAAAATTTCCTACTTATAGATATCCGCTTTATTTTCAAGAAATAAATAAATAATCCATTCCAGAATATTTACTTAAATGTAAGGAATAAATATTTCTTAACTCAAGTAAGTATAGAATGTTTTGCAACTTACAGTTAAACTTATCCTTAGCATAAAACATGTATTTTCGTGTGGCTTTCTCTAAAGTAATTGAAGAGTTGTAAAGAGAAAACATAAATTACAAGAATAATGTGTTTCTTTTGTACTCCAGTGTCAACTAAAGTTTACTTAATAAAGTTGAAGCTGTATGTTTCCTTCTCTCTTGTGAAGCTCTATTACTTACTGCACAATTCTACTAAAAAATTACAATAAGAATGTTAGAATGGAGGAAAACGTAGAGTGCAAAATTGAAATAACAATCAATTACAATATTCAGGGAAACAACCAGGTTGAGGTTGATTTAATGACACCGAATCCAAGGAACCGATGGTTATAAATATAATGTATTATGTAGTAAAAATGCATTGCATTTCTTTTACAAGCGATTTAGCATATTTTGAACGGTTTAACACAGTTTGCTGAATCCAATCGTTAGAAGTTACAGAAAGACAAAATTATATTTACAAGTGTTTTGTATTAGTTTTACATGTAGAATAGATACACCGCGTCCTTGGTATGATTTGAAGTTCAGAAATAATAAGCTCTATTGTTGGTATTTAACGACCCGCTTATCGTAACTTCAAAGACAGAATACCATATCCCTTCACCAAATCCTTACACACTAGGCCCATTCTGAACTACACTCCAAACCGTCTGAGATGTAAGCCGCCATCACACTTTCACTATACTCAAAATTTGTCTGAATTCAACATTATGTTTTACAAATCTGACAAGCCATATAAATCTGTGTTAAGAAAACAATATAATAGTTTATTTTTTAAAACAGTATTTTTAGTTATTAAAATAAATCGATATCAAGTCAACTAATTTCCCCTTCAGTTTATTGTTTTTAATTAAACAACAAAATAACTTGTCCTTGTAAATCTACTGACATAGTTAAAAGAAAGAAAAGATTTTCTAATTAAGTGTCTTAACAATATTTCAATAAGTACAAAGTAAAAGTTTAAATTTGTTTTAAATTGCTTCGAATTTTTCAAGCTTAGAAATGCCAGAAGCAATCTGAGGAATTTGAAAAAAAAACAGTTGTTTAAAATTAGCTTTTAGAAATATGGACACGTTTTTAAAAGTTTTAATGGTTGTAGTAATAAATGTAAATAAAATTAATAAGTTTTAAAATCTTATGTTAAATGTGGTTTTTAACAGCAAACACGGTTATAATTTGAAAATTATTGCACTGATTAAAAAAAATTGTTTCAGTTCCAATTTGTACTTCATTCATATATCTTATGTGTTATTGAAAAATATATGTTGTTAAATCAATTAAAAAAAACAAAATAATGAAAAACTTACAGATAAAGTTACTGTCCATAATTTGATAAACTTCTGAACCAATTTTAACCAACTCTGATCAAATTTAAGCTGTAAACAGAAAACCTAATGAAGTTTAAAGAAAACCGCATGAAAATTGGAACCACCGGTTTTGAGTTATAAGCAGACAAACTGAAAGACAGAGACACTAATAAATATAAATATATATATATATAGAGAGAGAGAGAGAGAGAGAGAGAGAGAGAGAGAGAGAGAGAGAGAGAGAGAGAGAGAGAGAGAGAGAGAGAGAGAGAGAGAGAGAGAGAGAGAGAGAGAGAGAGAGAGAGAGAGAGAGAGAGAGAGAGAGAGAGAGAGAGAGAGAGAGAGAGAGAGAGAGAGAGAGAGAGAGAGAGAGAGAGAGAGAGAGAGAGAGAGAGAGAGAGAGAGAGAGAGAGAGGAGAGAGAGAGAGAGAGAGAGAGGAGAGAGAGAGAGAAGAGAGAGAGAGAGACTTTGATCTATAGCTTTATTTTTGAAAAACGAAATAGGTTATATCCCGGTATAGTATGAAGCTCAGAAATTAAGGTTATAGAGCAGCGATCTAACGTCCCTCTAATAGTTACTTCAAGGAAAGAACTCTGTACTGAATGCGCAAACAATCATACACCAGCGCATTCTGAACTTAACCCACAAAACTACAACTCTTCGACCCACATATTGAAGCGTCGAGTTATTATTCTCTAAGTTATCCAATGGTTATGTAGAGATTAGTATAAAGTCCAACGAAATTAAACAACAATGTCGCTGTAAACGTTGTCACTAAACTTATTGAAGCATTGCATTGATAACGTATTCTGTATAAATATTGTGCAGAAAGTGCTGTAAGGGTTAAAGCGACCTGAGACGGGTTTTTGAATGTTATCTCGTTTCACGATAACTCAAACCTAATTTCCGCTTCTCCATTGTACTCTCCTAACCTCAAGATATTTGCAATCTAAATGTCGTTTGAAAAGATTTAAAAAATGTATATTGGCAGAATGTAATACATAGATAGACGGTCAGAGGAACGTTCGTTTTCTTTATTTTCTAAAATATTAGATACGTCATCTTGTTTGTGTAAAGCTCAGACATTACTTCTCTAATACCGTCATCTAATGGTCCTCTTCTGATAATTTCCATGAGAGTGTTCCACGCTTAAAGTTTCTCACAATGTCTAAACTTAACGTACAAAATTACAACTGTTCGATTCTCATGCTGAAAATTGAAAATATACTTTGCAATTGGACTTCTTCTGTTGGGTACAAAATTAATGGTTGTAAATAATGTGAATTAAAAAGTAATAACAATACGCAATAAGAAATTTAGCATTCAGTTTTTCGTGTTTAAGGATTTATCTTTGAGTCTACAAACAAATATTACCTAGAGTTTTAATAGACTAAGAGTATCAATTTAATTCCATAAACTACCCTCAGGGGCTCATTTTAGAGAGTACTGGCTTGTCAATCCCAAGAGAACGTACATGGATCTACACCTTTATTCGTGTCGTCTTTGGTTGATTCCTCTCTTTCATCTTCCCTATCCGGTCTCTCTTTGACCAATCTTTTTTTTCTAACCTTTACGCTATTAGACCACTGAATAAACTGAATAAATATTTATACTGGACAAAAATCCTTCAGATATAAAATTTGGTGGAAAGTTAGGTTATGGGGTTACTTCAATGGGGGAAGAAAATCTGACACTCCAGCTCACCGATGGGTCCCAGTGCGACTAACGAAAAATGTACTAAAGGACCATTTTGATGGGGTATTTAATTAGCTACACCTTTTGTAATAAACTTTTTTTTAATCTTGCTTATTTTGAGATATAAAAAAAAAAGAAGTTTTTCCCACCTTCTAACCCTCCCAGGGGGGTCCGGTAAGATGGAGTGTTCGATTTTTTTCCCCATTGAAGTTACCCCAAAACCTAACTTTGTATTAAATTTCGTGTCTAGAAGATTTTTGTCGGAATTTTCATAAAATCTGCCTTTGTTCAGTGGTCTATATAGAGTTTTCCAGGGCTAGATGTGCTTTTTTAATGTTATTTTATTATTTTTGTATAAGGCGATGACGACCAAAAAGATAAAAACCTAAGTTTAGATTAGTACTAATAATGTTTTCTATAGCCTATGACCCAGATATCTCGCCGTCTGTATGTTTGTTTGTAAGCTTTTAACTCAACAACCACTCATCCAATTATCATAGTGTTTCATTTCCTACGTACAAATATAATATGGACTTAAGATTTAATCTTTTTTCATTAGTTACGATGTTATAAATAAAATTTGTTTCCTCTGGTAATACGAAAACCACAATGTTTTCAACATGTTTTACTCGTTTTCTTTAAATTTTATTGGTGCTAATTGTAGTTGAAATTTATTTTTTATTCCCATTAGTAGTTCTCAAGTTATAATACAATTCTCGATTTACAACCAATTTTATTCAGTCAGCAAGGAATTGCGATATGTTTTAAACGCTAGTTGGAAAGGAAAACATTTGTTTTAACAGTTACAGTGTTTTCCTACTTTTAACAAATTTTCCTTACAATTAAGAGGAAATATTTTCTGCTGTATATTTTTAACGTTAAACAATTTATTTTTGTAATTTTAGAGTGTTTAAATTGTACGTATGTGTTTAATAAAACGTAATGTTTATATTGGTAGTAGTGGAGGAAAGAAATGTTCGTTACTTTACCTCTGTCGTAGCGAATTAAATGTAGGAGAAATTCAAACATCTCTATATTTACAAAACACAATTTCTGGTTGTCAGAATACAACTCGAAAACCGCTGATCCGATATTCACTTAACTAATAATGTTTTCACCCTGTGAAATAAAAACTGCAAATCTTGTACTCTTACAATATACATTTTTTAAATTCTTTCATCGACATTTAGGTTGCAAATATCTTAAAGAGTATAATAGAGAGGCAGAAATTTGGTGTGAATTATCGTGAAATGATATAACATTCAGAAAGCTGTCTAAAGTCACTTTAAACCCCCACTTCACTTTCTGCTCTTTATGTTACAAGGAATACGTTACCGTTTTTTCAGTGACAACGTTTATAGTAACATTGTTGTTTAATTTTATTTGGCTTTATAGCAAAAGATAATTTATACATATATAAAACCATTGAATTTATAGCGCAGAGAAAATTTCCCATAACAAAAGTTAATGTTAGGAATCAATATGTGGGTTTAGTAGTTGTAGTTTTGTGGGTTAAGATCAGAATGCGCTACTGTACGGGGAGTTGGAGCATTCAATACAATATTTTTTCTTGGAGTTCTACAAGTGAGCCATTAAATGGTAGCACTAATCCCTCGATTTCTGAGCTTCAAACCATACTGGAGCATTTAATGTAGGGTACTTTTCTTGAAGTTACTACAAATGGGCCGTTGTGGGCTGTCTTTGTCATCGAGAAAACTAGTATCCTAGTTAAACCTAATTATTGTTTTGATATTTCTATTTATGATACAGTTGTAGATAAACTAATATTTTATATTTTGCAATTGTTTAAATCAAGGATGAAGCAATAAATTTTTATTTCAGTTTTTTAAATTAGTTTTAAACATTGAGTTGTTACTTTTTAATCATTTACTAGATAAATTTATTTTGACTAAGGTTTAAACATAAAATTGAAAAAAAAAATCCTTAATTTAATATCAAATTTTATATAAATAAGTATCCAGCTTCACTTGTAAGTTTTTTAATTAAACTTGAAATACAGAGTGCGGTACAGTTAGTTTAGGCGTAGTTAAAGGTTAGTTCTAGTTTGATTAATTTAGCCCATGAATCACTAAAAATGGCTACATAGTCGTTGAAAAAGTTTACAATTTAAAGTTATATTTCTGAAAATTGTATTCAAGTTTAATTTTTAAATCTTACATAATTAAGTCTCGTAAGAATTGTAATTAACTTGCAAGATTCCAAAAAAGGAAATTCTTTCTATAATAAATATTCCAACGAAAGGGAATCATCACTCCACATCCATATAATTAAATTGTCTGTTACAGGAAAATCTAGGAATAGAAATATATTATATTATGTCTTTCGCTTCCAGTTAGTCCTATTTTCCATGTGATCTGAATCTGTACGGTGAATTCAGATATCAATTGCATTAATCATTAGAAATGAAATTAGAATTGGGAATAAAAGTCGTGTCTTCAGGGAGAATGATTAAACAAATTATTTCATTATTGCAAACACACATCCACTTTCTGAAAATTGTGCACATACATATTAACTCCCAGTAGTTATGTGACACAATGATTAACGTTTTAACACATTTGTAGTTGATGCATTTTTACTTATTCAATAAACGAAATGGAGGTTAAGTTTTGTGATCGCAAAAATTTTACCTTTCCTTTTTGACTGATCATTATGTTTAATATGTTTAGAAAAAAATATTTTCGATATACTGTCCCTCCATCGTCGTTGTGTCTATACGTAAACATAATAGCGGCGACATAAATGTATACAGGAACATGAAACTTGGTATTGGGACTATTGGGTGCTCAAATAGAACCGTTTCGGAATTTAGAAAAATCTAATTAAGATGTTAAAATGGCGAATATTTTTAATAGTTTGTTGTGTGTATCCCGTTTATTACTCAATTTACAATACACTAAATAAATTTTTAAAAACTGCAGGTTTCAATTCTGCATCTAATGGTACAAACACCACTTCTCTACTATGACAAATAACGAGTTATCGTCAAAAATGTAAATTCGAACAGTTCCCTCCAAATAAAATTTGATTTTCGTATCATAAAGAGATCCGGTACGACGGAATTACCGACACGAGTGTAGCAAGTAAAGGCTCCTTCGCATATTTATGTACAACTTAGAGGCCCGCTAACTCCGAGATACTAACACGAGGGTTGCAAGTGGATAATTTGTAATGGACACACATCTACGAGGCTCGTACGGCCTAGCCAACGTCAAGAACATAGTTACACACAGTTACCAGATTCTGAAAACTTGTGTAGGAACTGATTTAAACCATTTTTTCCTATATTTAGTGTAACTAAGACCCCTTGATCTACCAACACCATTTAACATTTCGAACAAGACACAAGATACCAATTTTTAAAGCTCTGCTTGTATTTCATTGTGTGATGGGACTGGGTAAGTACCATACCATAGAGGAAAAAATCAACCTGTTTTTTAAATAATTTCCTTAAAATTATAAATTTGTAAACGAGACATTGGGGGGGGGGGGGGTGTGCGTAATGTTAACAAAAATTAAATAAATATTTACAGCATGATTCCATGTCTTCCGTATGGCCACTGGCGAGCTGTAATAACACTTTGACTCTTCCTTAAATTTCTGCGAATCCGAAATTATGTTTTATAAATTTGACGCGCCATATTAATTTGTCTGTAAACAATATAATGAATCCAATATTTCATTTTAAAACATAGCGTGATTTTAGTTATTAAAATAAATCTATAACGTCTCAACTAATATTTCCCTTTAGTTTATTATTTCTAATTAAATTCAAACAACTTGTCTTTGTAAATATCTACTGACATAAATTAATTGAAAGTATAGAATTTTTCTAATTAAATTGTCGCTAATAATATTTCAATCAAGTACAAAGTAAAAGTTAAATTAGTTTGAATTTTTCAAGTCTAGAAATGCCAGAAGCGGTTTGAGCTATTTGGAGAAAAGTTGATTAAATTAGCTTTTTAGAAAGATAAACACATAAAGTAATTCTTTGTAAAGCTGTAGTAATGAATGTGAATGAAATAAGTAAAATTTAGAACCTTAAGTAAAATATGTCGAAAAGTGTATATTTCTCGTTTAATTATAACTGGGAAACTATTACACCGATTTCAAAAAGAAAGTTATAGATCCAATTAAAATTTAATTCATATACTATATTTAAAGTTTATAGTGTTTCATGGGAACCCTGACAAACTTTGGGAAACGGTTCCATGGGTCAATACATGAAAAAAATGTTATATAAAGATAAGTTCAAAACCTATTCGTTTCATATTTACAGCCGAAAATAGAGTTTTTTCAGTTTTGCTTGTAGTTAAGGCATTTTTTGACCTCTGGATCAAAAATTAGTGATAATATTTTGATAAAACCTACATGGTTAGTTAGTGGAGAAAATTCTACAGATATATCATTAGTTTTAAGTACTAAAATGAGGACTTTTATTCGGCAACAGCACTTTAAAGATTAAAATTTACTAAAAAAAATAGTACTCAAAAATTATTTTCAATTTTTAAATGGCTTTCACGAGAGATCCCATGGACCATTATGGCTGCAACTTTACCAAAAGTTGTAGAATTTCATGTACAATAAAGTTATTAGTTAGATATGTTTAGTTTTACAAGTAACTTTTATTGGTGTATTAATAAACTGTAAGCTAACACAAATTACAAATTACCTTTTAACTGGTGCATGATGCAACATACATTATTGTTTGTATAATATGAATTCTACTAAATTTAAATAAACATTATTTATCTTACAATACTATTTACTGGTTTAAAACATAATATTCTTTAATTAACTAAATAATAATCAATAATCTTAATTAGCTTATAATTAGCTTATTTCATTTTTTATTACAAACAACATTACGTCTTTTGTAATGAGAGTTCTAAAGCAGCTGTTATTGAATATGGCAGAAGATTTCCTAACAGGCTTGTCCCAAATAGACAAGTATTTACCGACTTACATTGCATTGTCTGAGAGAGAAAGGTTCATTTGCTAAATCTAAACTTGAAGGCGTTAATCAAACTTCGCTTGAGGTAGAAGAGAGCATCATTGATTCTGTACAGCAAAGCCCAGGTACTAGTGTGAGGAGGCTTTCAAAGCAGTATCTGGTATCCTCTTCTAAGATTTGGAGAATCTTAAATAATGAAGGTTTGTATCCTTATCATTTGAAGAAAGTAATAATCTTCACGCCGGCGATAATATTAAAATGTTTGAGTTTTGTCGTTGGGTTGCAGCAAATCATCGGTTGGTCAAGTTAATTCTTTTTACAGACGAGGCTCAATTCACCCTGAATGGTATTAATAATTCCAAGAACACTTACATAAGGGCTGAAGAAAATCCCCACGTCACAGTTGAGACGAACTTTCAGAGACGATTCTCAGTCAATGTTTGGTGCGGCCTCATTAATGACTAACTTGTCGGACCTTACATTTTAGATGGGGTACTGAATGGTTTAACCTATTTACAGTTCTTACAGGACACTCTACCAGAACTTCTTGAGGATATCCCAATCCAAACCAGGGCAAATATGTTCTATTAACATGACAGAGCACCTCCGTACACATCACTAAATGTTGTTCGCTTGTTACAGAACCGTTACGGTGAAAAGCTAATTGCTCACCGTGTACCAGTACATTGGCCTCCAAGGTCACAATGGGGAACAATTTGAAAACATTTTAAACTAAGTATAATTATTATTATGTTATAAAACAGGAAATAGTATTGTAAGATAAATAATGTTTATTTAAATTTAGTAGAATTTATATTATACAAACAATAATGTATGTTGCATCATACACCAGTTAAAAGGTAATTTGTAATTTGTGTTAGCTTACAGTTTATTAATACACCAATAAAAGTTACTTGTAAAACTAAACATATCTAACTAATAACTTTATTGTACATGAAATTCTACAACTTTTGGTAAAGTTGCAGCCATAATGGTCCATGGGATCTCTCGTGAAAGCCATTTAAAAATTGAAAATAATTTTTGAGTACTATTTTTTTTAGTAAATTTTAATCTTTAAAGTGCTGTTGCCGAATAAAAGTCCTCATTTTAGTACTTAAAACTAATGATATATCTGTAGAATTTTCTCCACTAACTAACCATTTTAATTTTGTATAACTAACGTTTAATTAATAACGACGTTACTTTTCTTCTTAGCCTCCATCTATTACACCAAATACCTTGTGTAATACAGATATAAATGATATGCGTCAAGATTGGTGGAAATTTAAGGTTGATGAGCAAGAAAAAAAAAGATCTTTAACATCACCTATAAATCGGACCTTTTCCGTTATTTTACATCATTATTTTTCTGTTATTTCAGATCATAATTACTTCAATGATTTTGTAAACAGTTTTTAAAAGATCAAGATTCACTTGCTATTACAACCTATATGTTTCTTTAATTATTGTTTAAAATCAGCTGATTAGAAATATTGTAGTAGTTTTTAGTAACATACAAATAAACGCACACAAATTCTTTGTTAAATTCTACAATTTATTGGTCTAGACCAATAAATTGTAAAATTTAATTTTTAATCCTTTTCCTTACGATTTGAAATAACAGAAAAATAATGATGATGTGTAATAAATGGAAAGGTCCAAAATATCTCTTTTCTTCTCGTTTCGTTTATCATGATATTATTACAGTACAAATAACTGTTTATTGTTTTATGGACTCATTATGGATATAAATTTTAAATGAAATTTTCATATTGCTTACTCAAGAGTTCAATTGATTAAACTAGTTAGAAAGTTTAACGCTTTGTTCAACCTAAAACTTTGCAGGTCAATATATTTTGCTCTGATAAATTCTTAGAGTATGTAATTATACTGTGGGGAAGAGCATATATAAAATAAATTCTCTGATTATTCTTCAGAAATGTTTTATTAAATTAATGACAAGAAAAGCTACATTTCAAAACGCATATTATCTTTTGAAGGAATTCAATACATCGCCTCTTATTAATTTATATATGTAAAGTGCCAAAGGTTTTATGTTAGAAGTAGGAGTGGAGACAATTATTGAGGATGTAAATCAAGCAATTAGCGTAGTTATTCCGATGCTTTAATTCTGAGACCTAAGGTTAACGTATTTAAGAAAATTTACACTTATCTTGCACCAAAGTTATTTAACATTTAACCCACCCACATAAAAACTTGTGGAAGTAAAAACAAATAATTCAAAAGGTGATAAAATATTTATAGGACCGTGAAGACGTTTATTACAAAAGTTTTTTTTTCTTTTTTATGTAAGGAATTATATGTGCATTATTGTTCATGAATGTGTTGTGGATTATTCATGTGACTTTAGTAAGATTTACATAAATGTGGTTGATAGTAATAATTTTCCATGATGGTGTTATGCAAATAATTATAAATTTTAGAGTATTTTTACTCCTTTTTATCCTTCTTATAAATGAGTACGGAAATGTCTTATACAATGTAAGGAATATTGCAATATTTTGTGTTTCGTTGATAAAAAATAAATAAAAATTATTGACAATAAGAAGGACTATATTTTGTTTTCATAGTTTATACAATTGTCATTGTATCGGAACAGCTGCTTCTTTAATGTTTTTCTTTTCTTCTCATTCGCAGCGAACTTTAATCTGTAACGTATGTTGTAGTTACACTACTTCAAAGATATTTACGACAGAACATTTTAATTGGCTAAGTTTTTATTGTTATTTTATTTTTATAACTGTATAAACATTGTAACAATCATTTTATGATTGTGAATTGTTTTACATTGCATGTGGAGAATCGGGGAACTTTGGGAAAACTTTAGAAGGTCGTCAGTGGAAATTCCAACACATAAAGATACGTGTAAAGAATTCAAATAGGAAAGTCGAAGTGAGAAAGCAGTAACAACTACGCTCTTGGGAAAAAACTGAAGATTTTCTGGATTGAAGCGTGTGAAGTTTAAATCAAACAGTCTTATCTTTGACTCTAACAGAATTTAAGAGGGAAATACCTGCTTTGAATACAAACTGTTGGGAATTTTTTTTTGTTAACAAAGAAGAAACATGCTGCATGTTAAACACTGCATTAACGTAAGTATTATTTTTAATAAAATAGTTATTACAAAAAGAACAAGAATATATATTATGATTAATTGAGTTGATTTGTTTTTTAAAGCTACATTCTACAAACGATTTGTATCTATGTTTGTATAAATCTAAACTCTAGTATTGTTTAGTTTTACCGGTTATCAAAATTTTCGTACTTATATTTCAAAAAAGGACAAAAACTACATTCAATAATGTATATTATATGATAACTTTCAGAAAATATGGAACAAATATAAGGATGCTAAAATTAGAATAAAACTAGTCTTATGTTTCAAAATATACCTATTATTAGGTTTTAATATCTCTAAAGAATATTATGAGTGAAATTATAATTCAAAGAGACATTCATACTTATTTTATTCGTTTTAATTGCTATGGACTACGTTAACATAACCTCAATGTTTTCTTCCACCAGATATCCATCATCTTCTGGCTTTTTTCGTCAGATATGACTTTTTTTCGGGTTTCTTTGCCGTCAGATATTTCAGGAGCTAATCTTATGAGAGAAGAAACTAAAGGTAATTCCCTACGATAAAACTGTTATGTAACCAATCTGTTGGCAAACAATATCTCCGTTTATTTATTTTATAGTGTAGGTTCTCAGTTCAACTTGGTGTTTTTCAATCGTTGTGTTGTGTAATTCTGCAACTAGTGGTTTATCCTGATCACAAATATATAATATGTAGGCCTACTAGGGCTATGTTGAAAACTAAAACTAAAAATTTAACCTAAAAAGAAACTCAGACCTAAAGTTAAACCTGAGCAGTAAAAATTGAGATATAAATACAGACGAAATAGGAAATATGTATATATATATATATATATATATATATATATATATATATACAAGAAACAAAACTACATTACAAAAGAACGGTAAACAACTTTTTTTAATGTTCTAAGTTTATCACTTGATAACGGGAGTTGATTAATACTCTCAAAACGTTGATTCTCAAAAAGTGTTGCTAAGAAAGCTATTCTCACTTAAATTTAAGAGGTTAGATTTTATGTTAGAGAGCGTAACATTCTAACTCCACTCAGAGGCTCACTGTAATGAATAGCGGAATGATAATCCCGAAGACCATCGGCTGGATCTACACCTTTTTCATGTATTCTTGCTTTGATCCCTCTTTTCCATCTACGTAACCAGGCCTACCAAATATAAGTGTCTTTATTTTATTTTTATTTTTTTTAATAAGGCTAATGGATTCCTTATATACGTACTTGTGTGTGTAAATTAACTAATTTGGGAAACAGATGAAGGCTTGCTTGTATTCATAGTTAACATGAATTAGCTTTTATGTTATCCACATTATTTTTATTTAATTTTAGTCCTGCACATATTTACACTTCCCATACTATGTCCAATTCAAATTTTAATTTCATGGAACAATGGGAAATACGGAAAACCACCTCCCATAAATATACCAAAATTATAGTTTTGTGAAAGTTCAAGCGCTTCCAATTCCAAATCGAATTGGTTTGTAGTATAGATACTCAAGAATAAAATAATCTTGATATTTTATGTGAAATTCTGAAACATCATGAAAAATAGGAGAATTCTTAAGTAATTCAAAGTTAGCTGTCGTATTGAAAAATGGCAGCTATTTTTAAAGTGTGGAAACTTAGTTTATTACCTCCGACTACGGTGTCACATTATGTAAACTAAGGCATTATTAAAGATTTGATAAGGAAAGCTCTGATATAAAGTTGTAAAAAGTCCCTAATGTTCTTCAAAGAGTGCACTTTAAATCACTATAAAATGAGTACACTTTTTTGATTCTTCAGTGAGATATTAATTGTAATCATAAATTAAATACTTGAGTGAACGATAATTGTTTGGCAGTAGTTCTTGGATTAAATTTATGTGATCGATATTTGGCTTCTTATCAAGAGTCTGTGTAATTTGATCAACCCTCGATTACTCAATGGAACAAGTAAATTAACCCCATTCGTTCTTCTGTTCTCTCTAAGATATAAGGCACTTTAAGTTGTCTTCCACGTTTTCAGACTAATATGTGTTACTTTAATTCAACTGCATGTAATTTTGTCCTTCAGTGTCTGAAACGAAATTATTTTACAGATCTACCACATCTACTTCAAAAGTAAAACATTTTGTTCTGTGCAAAGGATATATCGTCACAGGTTTAATTACTAATATATTGTTTTCATTGTTGGTTAGAGGTTAAAAGTATCTTGGTCATCGCCGATTTATTAAAAAATAAGAAAATCACCTCAAATAAAGATCCTTAGTCGTCCTTCAGGGTCAGAAGAGAACAAGAGTTGGTCGAGAAAGAAATAGGAAAAAATAAAGATAGGAACTGAACCCAATATACGTAAAAAAGGTGTGGATCCAGGTAGGCCTCTCTGGATTGCAAAGACTGTATTCTCAATAGTGAACCCCTGGATAAATTAAAGTAAAATATATCCCAATTAACTAATATTTAAATGTAATGTAAATGTCATTAAACTTTAATCAAATAATTTATAACAACTAGTAGACAATAATATATGAAAAATTGTCATGGATATAGAAACACAAATTATTTATTGGATGATAGTGTAATTCCAGTATAACTATTGTTCTATTTTTAAAATTATTACTTAATGATGGAATATTTGTATTAATATTATTGTTTGTTCGGAAATTTGCCATCATTTGCGTATAAGAAACAATATACGACGTTTCGAGAGTATACATCAACTCTCGTTATCAAGTGCCTAACTTACAAACTAAAACATGCAGACAGAACACACGCCTAGATATCTGGGCCTTTGTTCAGAAACCTAAGGAAAAAACACCCAGGACAAACCTTGATCTGTCAAAAAGTAAAGAGAAAATCACATGGGATCAGGAAACCACAAGTCAAAGAGATCATGAGCAGAGTACTAACTGTCGTGAAACGATCTGCCTACTTGGAGGGGGGGAGGAAAAAGAAACCGGTAGTTAACGCCTACAGCGTCCTCTCTTTTAATTTCCTATCCTTTGAACGCTTTATAATTCCTTCGCTTTAAACAGTTAAAACTTCAGCCTTTTTTTCTTTACGATCTTATTTATATTCAATTTTAAGCTCATTTTTAATAAGAGGTAACCACATGAGCCTTATTTCTATACCAGTCTGCCTGATTGGGTTGTCCGTTATTTTTATGTATGAGGCTTCGATTATTTTTCGTTTGCAGCCAAACATATATGGTCTGAAAATCATAAGTTTAATAGGGAAGAGGCAAAAATAATACACCATCAATATAAACGAAAAATAATTGAGGCCTAATATCATGAATTGTATTACAGCTTAAATTTTGGGACAGCTAATATAAGGAAAAACACAAAATTAAGATTTTCTCACAATCGAGTCTAACGATTTTGATTACACTTTGCTTAAGTGCACACTTTAGGGAAACTTTAAAAAATTGATCCTCGTCACTGTTTCCAAAATTGCGTGTTTATGAGTTATGGATAACACCAAAAAATCGCAATCGGGATTCATATAACGTAGGACGTCTCAAAATCAAATCACCCAAATAGTTACAATCTTTATGAAGTGTGCAGTTTAATAAACCAAACTCATGTGCAAAATAGATATTTTAATAAAATATTACAGTACACAAAATGAAACCTTACAGCTGTATTACAAGTTAGTTTTTAATTAAATATGCAGAGGATGTCACACCCACAAGCAACGCAGGCTTATGCTATATTAATTTTTTTTCAAAGAAAGTATGAATACCTAGTTTTCACTGTTTGACCTACAAGTCCATATATATACATATATACATTATGTTTGAAATTGTTTTTTTATTATATTTTTTGTCATTATTTATAATTTCTTGTGTAGAGTTTAGGTGGAAGAGAAGACTAGTCATAACGTGATCACAAAAATAAATAAAGTCATTATATAAAAGTCTGAGAAGGACCACATTATTCACTTATTTCTTCGTGTATTATACAATTTATAAGAATATGTTAGTAATATCGACAATGCATGTTAAGTTTCTTATTTAAAAAGCACAAACCAATAATAAAGATATCTCCCTGTGTAATTGCACTAATGAGTTGCCGTTATTCAAAACAGATGCTCCTGCTATTTGTTTCTTAATGAAACCAATGTTTTATGCATATATTTGTAGTTTGTACAACATTTAAAACTAATAACTTATACAAATATATAAAATATAATTAATTGAAATACATTTCTCCTTCAGAAAAAAAAAGTTACTATCAACATTTTTGTAAAATTAGTCACATTACTGAATTTAGTATTAATAAAAATAACACTGCTAAGTAAATAAATACATTATTATAAGGACGATAATGTTATAAAAACAATACTAATAATGTATTATTATATTCAATAGTATTTCATTCATTTGATGTTAATACACAGGATGAATCATAAGGAAACGAAAGAATACTCAGGAATTTTTAACTGCTAAAAATAAAAAGTGCAAAACTATTTGTTTTCGCCTCTTTCTGCTATTTTTTATCTTTACAAAATGAAAAATTATAAGTTTGGAAATAAATAAGGTAGACTTATTGTGTTCAGATTTAGTACATGCAATTTTTATACGTATTGGTATTATGTTTTACGTACCAAGAAAAAAAATATTAATGCTGTTATTTTTTAAATCGCGGTTGTTTAAAATATTTTTCGTTGAATACCTTTAAAATAGATAACTTTAAAAAAACATTACAAGAGAGAAAATATTTCATGAAACTCATGGTTTCCTTGAAACACATAAGATTAGCATAAACACAAAACATTTTCGATTATTTATTAGTTTTGATCAGAATAATTTTAATTTTAGAATTTATAAATAAATTAATAAATGTACGATTATTAGAGTGAATATTAAAAAAATTCGAAAACGTCAAACAAAAACTAAAACTCTCTTTAATGCTATGGAAGATAATATTACCTTTATCAAGATATTAAATGTTTAGTTTTTTGTTGATAACATGATTATTCTTCAACCTACCAATAAAATGTAAAAAATTTTGTTTGTCATTCAAAGAAGAGAATATATTGCCTTTACGAAAAAAAATTTAAAGTTAACGGATTCAGAGATATTCGACGTTCAATATTTTAAACAATTTTCTTTGTTTTAGTATAATTATAAATGTAAACATTAAATATGAATGATTAAAATGTAAACTCAATATTTATTTATTTACAAAATTACAATATTTAAAAAATGGTGGATAGACGGGAAACCAAAAGTATGTTTACTTTTTTCGTATGCTTACCAGGAAAATCCGTTCTGAAAATTTCTCCGTTCGGATCACTCTGTATACTAATTAAGAAACTTGCTCCCCTCCAGGTTGTCATTTGATTGTGACGTAATTTACCCTAAATAACTTTGTCTTACAAACTGTTTATCCCTATTAATACATGACAACCATCCAATAACCTAACCTAACCATTCAATGACTTGTACAATATTCATTAATAAATAGTTTGTGTTAATTTCAACAATCAATTATTTAATTTAATTTTCTGTCAGAGTTATTTTTAGTCTTCTATAAATTAAAAGGATAAACACAACAAGGCACTTAGGTCGTACAACATGATTTATAATTGCCCATATATTAAATTATTTCAGTGTATTCTGTGAAATATGATATAATATATCAGAGTTGTGGCTACACGCAATGTATTAAATGTATTGTGTAGGAGACAATGTGACATGCAGTTAGACACGACATAGATGTACGGGGCATACTTCCTGGGCATGGGACTATATTTTTGTTTTTTATTTCAGGAAAAGCTAGGGACTTGTGGTGCTATTACCTCTGAGACCATTATATATAAATTGTTAAAATACTTCTATTATTCCGCGGCAACAAATAATATCAGTGGAAAGTAATGGACAAAGCAATGATATTAAGTTAAACGAAAACTACAAAAATATACTTACATGTAATTCTAAAACATTTACAATTAATTGTACAAATAACACTTACAAAATGACAGTTGAAATAAAACTTTCTTACTTAATCATCCCCTAAACCGAATAACAAAAAATTTCAGTTACTTAGTTGTCAGTCAAAACTGAAAATGAACCATCGACCTTGCCGTTCATAAATATTTAAATATGGCCTAAATGTGATTCTTTTGTACCATAAACATGTTCTCAGCGAGAAATGATCATTTATGTCAGCATTCCAAGTCTAATCAATTATTCCTCAGGTTTTTTATTAATTATACCTGAACCATAATATTTATTAACTTGATATTCTGCACGTGGATTTAATGTCCATTAATAAAGATATAATTTAACCGATCGAGTATTAATTTAAATAAAACTATTAATAATCATTTTGGTATACAGATATTTAAATAAAAAATGATTTATTGTTTGCCATCTCAAGTAAGAATATATACAGTAAAACGTTATTGTTTGTATTTCCTTAAACAGGAATGCAAATGTTTCCAAGCGATAAATTTAGCTGTTTGATTTAAATTGCGCGGAAAGTACTTCTATTCTCAATATGAATAACAGCTTTGAAAAATGTAGAAATGAAAAATTAATTGAGTAAAAACAAGAAATACATTTCTTTGTGTTATTTGTCACATTAATTTTGCCATCAACTGATATTTCGCCTTATTTTAACTTGTCGATAAATAACGGAATTAACGTGTTCTTTCTGAGGATTTAAGGATTTATTTCTTCAGTTTAACCAACAACAATCCCTTGATATAATTTTTTCTTTAAATTTATAAATCGTACCGTCTCCCGGTCTGTCTGCTCAGTGGATGGCCTCGAGGCTCTGTATTTAGTTGAAACGTCAATCCCAGGGGTTCTCAGAGAGGATCATGTTTATTAATTTTACCAAATAATACCTCTGTTATGTTACGTAAATCTTTTACAATGACGGCATGTAGGCTTTGAAACTCTTTACCGAGAAATATTAAAAGCATAAAGGATCATGTTCTGATTAAAAATACTTTGAAGTACTGGTTTCGTGGTGACTGGGCTATATCGAGCAAGTGTGTGTGTGTGAGAGTGTGTTTATTATTATTAATTTAGCAAATATTACATGTTTTATTTCATTTTATTCATAAATAACTAAAAAATTCTTTATTTGTATGTTTTCTTTCTTTAATTGCAATTGTATTTATAAATAAAAAAATCAATGTTGTATTTTATTTTCTGTAATCACAATAGGTTTCATTTAATAAGTATGTTTGAAACGTCAATGTATTTTGTAATTGGTGAGGTTAAGTGGAAAATAGGAGCCTGTGGTATTAGGCTCCCCAAAAGTATTGAAGAATAAGGTTATCAACAAAAAACTAAATATTTAATATATTGATAAAGGTAATATTATCTTCCATAGCATTAAAGAGAATTTTTGTTTTTATTTGACGTTTTCGATTTTTTAAATATTCACTCTAATAATCGTACATTGATTAATTTATTTACAAAGTCTAAAATAAAAATATTCTGAGCAAAACTTATAAATATTCGAAAAATGTTTTGTGTTTATGCTAATCTTATGTGTTTCAAGAAATCCATGAGTTTCATGAAATATTTTATCTCTTGTAATGTTTTTTTTGAAGTTATCGATTTTAAAGGTGTTCAACGAAAAATATTTTAAACAACAGCAATTTAAAAATTAACAGCAATAATTTTTTTTCTTGGTAAGTAAAACATAATACCAATATGTATAAAAATTGCATGTACCAAATCTGAACTCAATAAGTCTACCTTATTTATTTCCAAACTTATAATTTTTCATTTTGTAAAGATAAAAAATGGCAGAGAGAGGGGGAAACAAATAGTTTTGCACTTTTTTCTTTATTTTTAGCAGTTAAAAAGTCCTGAATATTCTTTCGTTTCCTTATGAGTCACCCTGTGCATTAATATCAAATGAATGAAATACTATTGAATATAATAATACATTATATTAATACTTACTCCCCAAAAACTTAGGCTGCCCAAAAGAATGATTCATTTTTCCCTATTCTCTCAGATTACACATCGAAAACCGCTAGTCTAGTGTTTATCACCGTTTATTTGTCATATATAGAGAGGTTATTTGTCTATTATTATAATTTATTTATTTATATAAATGCTGTTTATGATGTACAATCTTACAGAATAGAGGAAAATATTGTTTTAGTTTTTGAGAGGTTTTTTTTTAGTTTTTTTTTTTATATTTAAGTTAGGTATATATAAAATAACGTATAAAATATTTAAAAATAATATGTTTTATACATAATATATATATATATATATATATATATATATAATATATATATATAAATCGGCGCAGGTTATTATCGTTTTTTTCTACTGAAAAATAGGATATTATAATTTTAGGTTATATCTAATTTATCAATCAAAAAAACATTTTCAAATGAAACATAAAATTTTCCTGTGAAAATGGAGGAAGTTATAAATTTTGTTTTTGTTTTTCCAAAATTTTACAATTTATTGTTAGCGATTATAAGGAAATTAAATCACTCCCATATATTCGTGATATTTCAGTTGCAATATACATTTGTCGGTAAGAAACCTAGAACATAGTTCAAATATTATTTATAATTTAAAGGATTATTGATATCATTCATAAATTATTGGTGGTTTTTAGATTGAAATGCAAGAAAGCCCAATTCCGTCCTGGAGACCCCTTTATGGATTAGTTATACAGCCTTCATGAATTTCCAGTACTGATGTGACAAAATCTAGTGTCGTAGCTTCATCTAGTCTTGGGCTAGATCCCACTTTTTAAGCTCCTTTCAAATCTCTATCAACTATTACTGTTTCCGACCGTGAGAGTATTCTATTAGACTCTTTTATTACGTTCAATGAAGGTATTTTTAAATTGATGACAGATTGTAAAACACAAATATGTTTAAATTGTAATTAGTTAAGTGTTTTCAATTTCATTAATGTTCAACAAACCGATGTGATATTCATGACGTAATGAATGTTGAAGGATTACAACGCCATTTTGAATTATAGATTTTTTTGTAAAAGCTTACTACTATTATACTAACAAACATATCTTCTTTGTTTGAAGTTATTTGTTAATGATGGAAGTTCAATTTTATTATTATACATTTTTCGGACATTTGCCATCATTTGTGTGTTAAAAATCAAAACATGACGTTTCGGGAATAAGAATCGCCACAAGGGGTTGTAACCCGCTCTCGGGCTAGGAAGCTTAATACAACTAACAATAGGCCACTCCCCCAATAGTTTGTCACGCCTTCTGGACCACGTCACTTGTGTGTATTTGACGTTAGTTGTTTGTTACCGTGATTGTGTTTTTTGACTTCTCAGTTTTAGCTGAGATGCATGCTTAGATATTAAGGTTGGTGGTATTCTTACTTAATTTTACTTCTTACATAGGCTTAGTTTCTAGTTTCATGTTTCTTTAGTTTTTAGTCACTTGATAACGCGAATTGATTCTTATTCCCGAAACGTCGTGTTTTGATTTCTAACACACAAATGATGGCAAATGTCCGAAAAATGTATAATAATAAAAATAAAAATAAACATATCTTTATAGACTATAAGTTTAATACAGTTCCTAAAAACTTTATAGAGTTGGATGTCAAAATAATATAGAAAATGTAAGTTGTTCCTGAAGAGAATAAATTTGTAATATGTATTTATAAAAGATAATATTATATACGTACAAATATTTAAAAATACATTGATTGTAAATCAAACTTGTTGCTATTCATTGTAGCTTAACTCCAAAGAAAAAGAATATTAAACTTATAAAAAACAACATAATATTTTTTATTTTGGTTGCGTCAACAATTATACTTACAAATGTGTCATTTCAAGAAACAACTTCATTACGTTATACCAACAATTATTTTATAAGAATTGATATCAGTTTAAATCGTTTCAAGATTTGATCCTTGCAATGATGCTGCAACTCTTGATGAATCTTTGTAGCCTTCAAACTTTGATATCGAAAAAAGAACATTATGATTGTTGTTAAAAGTACAACATATTTCGTTATTGGTTTTTGAAATATTTTACTTTAACAATTCTGAATGGCCGATATTATATTAATGTACGAAATAAAGCCTTGTTTATGGTATTTGTCGAAAGGTTGTATGAGGAATCCGTACACCAAATCTTGACTCAACATCTCTTGCATTTTCATAGTTATGATTTTTTTACATAAACACAGATAGAGATAAAATCAGCCTGTTTATAGGGACTTTTTTTCATTATTAAAAGAAACAAACGTGATCCCGAAATTTGTCCTTGTTTTTCAGAAACACACTCTAAATATTTTGCTTTTTACTTCGAATAAAGTATCGTGTATCTCTTTTATTATGATATTCATTTGGCATATTAAAATAGTTATTTAATTCAAAATTACCCTCAGAGGCTGACCAATTGTGAGCACGCGTGTGGTAATACACAAAGCTAGATCTTTCGTCTAGTCTTGAATTAGATACCTCAATTTCAATTTTTCTCTCATAACCAACTCTTATTCTTTTAAATTTTAAGGTATTTTTTAAGTAATTTTAAGGTGGTTCTGTTGCTTAAATTGGTTCTTAGAAACATTTCGTCAGTATTTGAAGGTGAGAGTAATTTGGTATTAACAATTTCAGTTACTCCTTTTTAAAGTTTTTAACAAACATTTGGGGGTCTCTATTTTATATTCTTTTTTTATAAGGAGATGATGACTGAGAGATTTTTTAAATCAAAATTAACTTACGTGAATGTTTAATCAGTGGTCTATTCATAGCGGAATAAAAATAATTTGTATAGTTTCTTGAATTAAGGTCGGACCGTAAAATACTGATTGAATCAAAAAGTTGTATATAGACGTATAAGAAAAGAGCACGTATTTGTATTATTTTTGTTTTGAACTCGAAGAAACGTGGAAAGAATTGGAACTCATAATATTATACTTATTTGAAGCATGCTTCCTTTATCTAAACTTTTGTTTTCTTTTCCATCTTTTTCCTTTAAGAGAAGTATTAATAGTAACTAATTTCCATATCATGCTTCTCTCAGGTGCACGTCAAGTTTATCTTTACCAACTCTTCTTTTTTTCCAACTCTGAAGGTAAACCTTCTTTCGTGTTATCTTGGCTTAGACGCTTCTCTTTAACCTTTCCTATCAAGTCTATCTTCACCAACTCTTCTTCTTTTCCAACCATCATGATAAACTTTCTTTCATTTTATTTTGGTTTAGACCCCTTTTATTGATAAACCTCCTTTCAGGTTATATTAGGTTAGACCCCTCTCTTTAACCTTTCCTATCAGGTCTATCTTCACCAACTATTCCTCTTTTCTAACCATGATGATATATAGATATAGGGAATCTTTATTGTATGTTATTTTTGAACCCTCACTGGGCTACTTTAGAGTGATTACGGGCGTGGAAAACCCTAGTTGGAACTACTTTTCATGTGTCTTATGTTAGACCCGTCCCTTTCATCTTACCTATCAGGTATCTCTTTAGCAACTTTTGTTTTGTTTTTTCAACCCTGAGGCAGTTAGAATATTCAAGATCTTTATTTTATTTTCACTTTGTTTATAAGGCGAAGATGACCGACAGTTCGCCTGTAAACTGCAAGGAAAAATTAAGTTGCAATACTAGTATAGATTCCAATGCATAATGAATGTATTATTTAAACGATAACAACAATTGTGCTCCATTTATTGTTACAACTGCAATATCTGTGCGGACTAAAGGTTGACTGTGAATACTAAGTACTCTATGAGTTGAGAAAAATAAGACATAAAAAACTTTTAGTGTAAGGAAAGAAGTGGGTGGTTCTGTTGCTTAAATAGGTTCTTAGAAACATTTCGTCAGTATTTAAGGGTGAGAGTAATTTGGTATTAACAATTCCAGCTGACACCTTTTTAAAGTTTTTAACAAAACTTTATTCGTTATTGTTGTATTATTAAATTACTAAGATATAAAAATAGGTTTGAAGAAGATTACAGTGAGCTAGTTAATAGCCACAAAGTTTACACACGCTAATTTATTAAACAATTAGCTTTAATTTTAAAAAGTATTGTTTAACTTAATTGATACTTTATAAATAAATATTTTGGTTATTAACAACTATGATAAATCTTTCAAATCAAATATAAACTAACGCATTCTTTGATATACTTATGACTTTCTGCTTATATTTTTAAATATTCACGTATAAAAAGGTTATGTATTAAGTACTGATTTAACAAATAACATTTACCCTCCACCCCAAAGGAAAAATGTTTTAAGTCTTATTTAATCTACAATATTCCAATGAAAGTTCAAGGATGGGGTCTTTTAGCGGAATAGTATTGATGATTATTGACTATACATAATGTAATTTAATATTTAATTTTGATAAGCTCAACAGTAATATTCCCAAAATAGTAATATTTATAAATTGATAAGCGAAGAGATGTCCTATTTTAGTTTGATCGTTTAGAATTTCGTTTTGTATGCATGTTTGTATGATCGTTATGGAGAGACACGTCAACCAATCTTTGTGAAATTACGGAATAAGGTTCTTTGCAACTATAACAAACATTGTATATAAACATTATTTCCTTTCAATCACATTGACAATTAGATATAGTCATTCTTAGAACGTTTGAATAGTGTAGTTAGATTGCCTATTCCACCCCTAGCAAAGATTATCCTTATTCATAAATCAAAAAGAAACTTTGTCTAAGTACAGCTCAGCCGGAAACATTATAATTTTAATGGTTATTTTTGTGTAATTCGGACTTATCTTAACATCAAAATCTCCAGGTAATATCAATTTATAATAATGTGTTATAACAAAGCTTTTTTTCTATTTAACCCTACCAAGTCAATTTAATAATTATAATTTAATTATTGACTCCATTTTATTTAGTATTTCAAACAATATAAAATTGTACTAGATACATCATTTCAAAATGTTAAGCAACAATTGGACAAAAAATAACACAGACATTGCAACATTGAGAGATATAAAACAAAATAAATAAATATTCTCTTCAAAAAATTCTATAATTTAGAAATTACAATTTAACATTTTTAATATGGCAGATTTTAAAATAACAAGATCTTTGGTAATAACGAAAAGCAGTCACACATAATATATAATTTTATATAGAAGCAATTTTAATAAATAACTTTTAACTTAAAACAAATGTAACATAAATTAACAACAATTTAAACACTAGAATGTGCCATAAAACACAAAATGTCACTGCTAACTCGCGGAAGGGTACACTTCAACACAAATTACTAAAAATTTCATCAACGGAATGAAACTATACAGGCAACAATGTTACTTAATGCTCTAACAGACTTATATTTTAAATTTTATCACCAAGTATGGGAGTTATGTGAAATAACGTTTATATTATAAATAGGAATAGTTAATTTATGTTAGAATAATTGTATTTAGTGGATGTATCCTACAATAATGAAGTTATTTAATGTTTTGTAATTCGGTTATGCCGAAAAAAAAATGATAAGCAACAATAACCTAAAATTAAAATACATATTTTGTCTTCGATTAAAAGATATTTTTATTTTACGAAAAATAAAACGAATGCTTTGCATTTCAATCCCAAACAACATAAATAATACTCATGCATTATTCATGATATTCTCTCCAGACGAAATTCAGTTGGAGAAGTGATTTGTATTTTTACTTATTTTTCAAATTTGTTTGTTTGGAAATAATTCCTAAATATGATATATTTTATTACAAAAGTACGTGTAATGAAATTGTTTTCATGGGTTTTGTATTACTATTGACATTCGTCAATTTATGGCTATCATATATTAAATATACAATAGATATATCGGTCGCATGTAACGTGGAATGGGTGTGTTCGAGTCAGTTATTGGTGGTGGATTTTTTGACGTCGACTTCCACTTAATAAGGAGCCCTAATGTTCAATTCAGATTGTATTGTTTGAGGTCAGTTGCAAATAAATAATTATTTTCAGTGGCAGAAATTGTGAAATTAATTATCGGTGTTGTAAAATGTTTAACAAGTTTACAATTATGCTGACCCAGCTTAATGTAACAAACAGAAATCTTCAAAACTTAATTTTGAAACGTTTGTTTCTTGAATCTTGCAGGTTATATTAAATTGTATTAGTGTATCCAGTATGTTTTAAACAGTTGTTACACAGTTTTTCTAAACGTTATAATTGTGTATACCTTCTTAACGTCAGTTAAGTCTTGACGTCATAGATGTGTATAACTTAAATATTCTCCACTCACATCGCTCGTACCGGGCGGGCCTCGAAGCTATGCGTACATATGAGAAGGAGCCTCCACTCGTTATGCAGTTATAGGTGACTCAACCCTGCTTGTAACTAAACAAATATCACATTTTTGGGAGATCTAGGTTCGGGATTTCATTTTGGTTAATAACTGCATAATCGTCATGGTAAGAAAGTTGGATTGGTAAACATTACATGCAGAATAATAATTGTAAAGTTTTATGTAATTTAGTGCAATATTTGTTGTATAACACACAAGACATAAGCTAAAACTGTTTAAAATGATACCCATTGCAAAGTGTTGAACTTTGTGTTCTTAGCTCAGGTCGTTTAGTACAATACACATGGCGCAGGTGGTCTGTTACATTCTGCATATTTAAAAGTAAGTTCGTCGCTTCAAAATTTGAATAACAGATTTTTAAAGCTAAAAGATTATATAAGTCCCTATATAAAGGTATTTATTTAACTATTTTATTATATTACGGCTGTTTTTAAACCTTTATTTCATTCAGATAATACCAAAAAAGTTATTTATGTAGACTAATGAAAACATCATATCAACTACAAGAGGTTGAGTTCATATTGGAAACATGTAAAATAACACTCTACTACTATCCACAGCTGAGTACATTAATTATTAAACAGCACATATTCACACTTCCAACATTAAATTGAAGTGCAAAGTATCTTTCTAGCTTGTAGTCCATGCATTAGTGAATTGAAGTTTGAATTTTTAAAACAGAGCCTGAACCATATTTCAGTTTTATATATTTTATCTTGGAAATTTACAACTTAAAAATAACATGGATTACTGACTGATACTATCAAATATATAAAGATAAGTTTTTATAACTTTTTTTTTCTGAAAAACAGGGTTTTTCCTAATTATTAGTATAAAATTGTATAAAGTAAAATGATTTTCATAATGCGACAATCAATTTAAGTATAATTAGACAAAGTATGAGACAATATCTCTTGGAGTAGGATAAGGTTGTATTTTTTTATTATAAACCAGTATTTGAGAGCGTCAGTAGAATGAATTTAATGAAAACGTTAGAAGAATTGGGAATTCCTAAAAAAATTGTTAAGCCAACGGAAATGATATTAAAAAGTTAAAGACAGAATGGCCCTACTCTATGCAGTGGCAAAGCTAGATATATTTTAGATTTAGCCAATGGGTAGCCTATGCTGAAGGCTTAGAGTGTTAATGCACTTAAAGATTTTTTTCAAAAGATAGATACAGATCGTTAAATAGATCTGTTGTTAACTTAGGCTGAATCTAAGAATGTGAAGACGAAGAGGGCAAGGCATTGAAGTTGGTTCTTTTAAGTAGTGTCATAATTCGGTTACTTAACAGCTATTTTTAATAAAGAGAACGAGTTCAGTAGCGAAATCCAGAGCCTAACCAAAAGTGGTAATCAGCCTACACCAGGTTTATATGATAACCAAAACATATTTATCTCTAAGCGTTTAAGCAGAAAAACAAACTGAGGCCACTGTTTTAAAACTTTCAGGGGACATGCTATAAAATTCTATACATTATGTTTGTTTTGAGATGCTTGCTTAAAACTACTGTGAAATTGTGTAGCATATTTATTAGCTTATATGACTGCACCCAATACAGAATTCTCTCCCATGGTTACAAGTGATGAACTGAATAGAAAAAACTATCTCCTGTCAACAGATTGTATCACTTTGGTTCACAGCAAATTTATCTAAAGTGAAAATCCCGGATAGCAATGATCGTTCAGTAATCCTATCTAATTAGTACAATTTTTAGCCATTTCTAACTCTATGTCACTTAATTATTACTATTTAAGGCTTTTCGGAGTTCCTCCATTTTCAAGCTCTAATTATATACTAATAATAAAATAAAATAATATAAATAAATAAAACTAATTACATATTTTGTGTACATAATTAGTGTTTTAAGTTGAGATACTCCAAAAATCGTTCTAGTAATAATAAAGTGAAAAAGTTAGAAATTAATAAACGAATTTAAGTAATAGTCAATTTTAATATTTATTGTAATTTTAATCATAAGTACTGTACTCAAAACAGTAAATTTAAATAATTTATTGCTCTGTTTGTTAAAATATAACATGAGCCCTTAAGAAACTTGACTATCTGAGATGTTCATTCAAGAACATAAGTGGGAAATATCTAAGGTTTTATTACCTTTGCTCACCTTCCTACTTAGGGAATGATTGCTCAAAAAACTAGGTCAGCTTTATACCCTAACTCCTCTTAAACCTAGAAGTGGAGTAATATAAAACAAAACACTATTTCTTGTAGTAGGGGGGAGAGAGAAGAGAGAATTTATTGTTTAAATCTATTCTTAGGAATCATAGGAACACAATGTATACAAAATATATTTCTATTTGGAGCTGAATGTAATTTAGTATTAACAATTTATGTTGCAAAATTGAAATCTTTTTAGTTGTTTTTTTTGTAATATCTCTGTTTTTATAACACCATTATTAAATTTATTCAATTACAAAGGAAATAACTTGAGATAAAGTTGGTATATTTATTCAGGTAGTTGTTGCATAACATCAAATATGCTAATGCCTAATTTGAATAATTTAGTTTGAAGTATATACATTATTGAGAGTTAATAATGTAATTTTGGGATAGATGATTTCATCAACAATAATAATCCACCAAATTTCAAAATATTTTAAATATAATATAAAAATCATTTTTGAAGAAAATTAAAAAAATTATAAATAAGCCAAGAGTTAGAATTCCCTTAGAATTGTAACATTTTCTAAATTCCATGCGATGCGAAAGAGAAAGAAGACTATACAATGTAAGTAACTATAATAAGTAAATTTATTACTAAGTAATTTGTGTCAATTTATTGTAATCAACTGGTTATCTAGAAAAGTGTGAAATGATCTATCTCAGATCAACTTTCAAAGTACTGGGAGTGCAGCTTTTCATTACAGGTTCAGCCACATGAATACAATTCCCTCTACCGAGCTTAAAGAAGTTTTACTTTAGGCCTACAGTTAAAGTTATTTCTATCATAAATGTAAAAAATCTCTTGCATAAATTAAACTATTTCTTTAGTAAACTATAACGATTTTGCGTAATACTTTATAAATGCAAATAATTTTATTTTATTTTGAAACAGTTGTGTAATTGTGTTTTATGGATTTTTTGAGTGTGAAGTATTTAATGTTTCCAATATAGAATGATACTAAAAATAAAAGCTACAAAGATTTGTAGCTTGAAAGTTGCAGCTTTTCAAAACACAAATTCATAAAATAATTAAATATAAGTTAATAAAAATTCATAAATTTTATTTTTAAAATCTAAATAGTTCAGAAGCTAAAATAATTTCAAATCAATTTTAATTTACTCTACGATTAACTAGGGACTGCTTGATCCTGATCATTTCACGGATGTTGCTACTACTTCATCTCTGGTTAGTTTCTCCTACTCTTGCTCAAATATGTAAACAACAATAAATACTGAAGATAATATGTGAATCCTAATACACACTTTAAAAAAAATGCTTTCTAAGTTGTTGAGCTTGAATTGGAGTCTATATTTAGACGAAGTAGAGGCTATATAGCTTCTTCGTATTTACACATTAATATGTGTTGTATAGTATTCAAGGTGTGGCTATTTAATAACGAGACTGAGCACTCTGTAGGTGCAGCAATGGGGAGTACATGCAACTTGAATCTTCCGGAAGCAAGCAAAAAAAAGCCAGGTTTGCTTTTGTTTGTAGTTAGTTTGTGCAAGGGGTTGTCAGCATCCCCCCCTCAAATGATGTTAAAACGGTGATTCCTATTAATTTCAAATATCTTGGGAAATTAAATGAATCGCTGAAATACTATTTAAAACTTTTGGAGGAAGATAATATTTATAATGTAATGTAATGTTATTGAGTGTAGAATTCATAGACGATTTATCGATGTTAAACAATGTTGAAAGCTTTAAACTAAGTCACTTTAATAACCACACAAAACGTTACAAATATTAATAAAAGTGTTCGAAATGATCCCAGATTAAGTATTCTAATAGCAGACATAGTGTACAAAATTTAAATATATATATATGACCAACTGAATATACGAAAAGTCCCTGCCAAAAAGGTCTCCAAAAACTTCAGCGAGGAGCAGAAGAACGCTTGGAAATACATTTTAATTTACTTCATGGAATAAATTGCAGTGGAACCAGTCTTGTTTGGAAAAATTATCACAAGTTCTGATTTTACTACTACTCTTTGAAAACAAATGTAAAAGCGATAAACTGGAACAATCCTGTATGACTAAGACAGAAAAAGACCTGAATAAGAAAGATGAATCTGAAGACAATTCTGATGGTTTTCTTTGATGTAAATTCCGTGGTCATGATGAATGGATGGTCAAGAGAGCAGCAGTTAATCAGCAATATTAACTTGCGGCCACGCTGATAGAGCAATACTACTTTGAGGCCATGCAGATAGAACAAATTTACCTTGAGGCCATACTGATAGAACAATATTACCTTGAAGCCAAGCTTATTGGAAAATATTACCTTGAGGCCATGCTGATAGAACAATATTACCTTGAGGCCAAGCTGATAGAACAATATTACCTTGAGGCCAAGCTGATAGAACAATATTATCTTTAGGCCAAGCTGATAGAACAATATTACATTGAGGCCAAGCTGATAGAACAATATTACCTTGAAGCCAAGCTTATTGGAAAATATTACCTTGAGGCCATGCTGATAGAACAATATTACCTTGAGGCCAAGCTGATAGAACAATATTACCTTGAGGCCATGCTGATAGAACAAAGAACAGTATTATCTTTAGGCCAAGCTGATAGAACAATATTACCTTGAAGCCAAGCTTATTGGAAAATATTACCTTGAGGCCCATGCTGATAGAACAATATTACCTTGAAGCCAAGCTTATTGGAAAATATTACCTTGAGGCCCATGCTGATAGAACAAAGAACAATATTACCTTGAGGCCACGCTGATAGAACAATATTACCTTGAAGCCAAGCTTATTGGAAAATATTACCTTGAGGCCCATGCTGATAGAACAGAGAACAATATTACCTTGAGGCCAAGCTGATAGAACAATATTACATTGAAGCCAAGCTTATTGGAAAATATTACCTTGAGGCCCATGCTGATAGAACAAAGAACAATATTACCTTGAGGCCAAGCTGATAGAACAATATTACCTTGAAGCCAAGCTTATTGGAAAATATTACCTTGAGGCCCATGCTGATAGAACAAAGAACAATATTACCTTGAGGCCAAGTTGATAGAACAATATTACCTTGAAGCCAAGCTTATTGGAAAATATTACCTTGAGGCCCACGCTGATAGAAGTATATTACCTTGAGGCCAAGCTGATAGAACAATATTACCTTGAGGCCAAGCTGATAGAAGAATATTACCTTGAGGCCATGCTGATAGAACAAAGAACAATAAAATCTTTAGGCCAAGCTGATAGAACAATATTACATTGAGGCCAAGCTGATAGAAAAATATTACCTTGAGGCCATGCTGATAGAACAATATTACTTTGAGGCCATGCTGATAAAAAAATAATAACTTTAGGCCAAGCTGTTAAAACGAATGAAGACATTTTATTGATTTGTTTTTTAATTCGAAATAGCTTTCGGTATCGCCTTTATAATATTAAAAGAGTATAAAATAAAAACCAATAACATCGAACACTCTAATAGCGAATAAGTAGAGAACAAGAGTTGGTCAAGAGAAATCTGATAGGAAAGACATCTAATTCAAGACTACATTAATAAAGTTTAGATCTAGTTGAGTCCCTTCAGAATGACCACTGCCTTACAAAGTATTCTTGATCATCCATTTTTTTAAATCAGGAAGGTGACGTTGTTACTTATTTCTAAAACTCTATGAGCATCGTTTATAGAGGTATATAACAGAAATCAAACACAATTAACAATGATAATCATTTTAACGGTTTTTGCTTTCATTTATGCTTGTACAAAATTAAAACAATAGTTACAATATAACTAGAATTTTTTAAATAGTATTATTTCATTTTAAACATATAAAATTAAAACATACGTTTGATGTAAACTATTTTTAATTATCCAACATTCAACAAAGCAAAAACGTTTCCACCTCATTAGGATTATAAATAATTACAGTTTACGTTAATTATCAGAACATAATACACCATTTTATTTTCACCGTTAATTCAAACATTTACTTTTGATCAAGTAGGCCTAATTAGTTATGTTTAAGTTGATTAGTTTCAATGTTGATATTATCCTTAGGACAATATTTTATCAAAATGATTGTATTAACAGCAGACACATTCTGAACTATAATAGTACTGACAAGTAAAACAGTACACATTATAGTAGTTATTGTTACTTTTTTATTGTTATTTTAAGGCGAACAGCCTGTCGGACATCATCGCCTTATAATAAAAACAAAGATAAAATAAAGATTCCAAGCCCTCGCACATTCTGATATCGTAAGGGTCGGAAAAGAACTTCTCGCTCTCGAATACTCTAATGGCGTTTGAGTCAGAAAAGAACAAGAGTTGGTTAATGTACACTTGAACAAAACACCAGTTGCAGGGAAAATATTGAAATGGATTTATCTATAACTGCTCCTTGTATTAAGATAGTGTTTTACCATAAATTGGAGTAGCAGTGTTAGGAAATATTATATATATATATATATTATAATATATATATATATATATATATATATATATATAATCTGGAATGCTGACTGTCTTAACTAAAAATCTAACATCTACTCCCAACACAAGTGGGCTTCTGTGACTGATGACCCAATTTGTTGAAAGCTTTCTATACTGTTATCATGCTAGATGGCACTACAATATTAAAAGACTAAGAACAAATAGTAATTTATACCACAAATACTTTACACTTGAACAACATTGGGAGTAAACGCAGAAACTGACACGAGCGTAGCGAATGGATATATACATCTGCGAGGACCTACCCTACATCAAGGAAGTAGTGACATACACAATTACTAGGTTCATAAAATCTATTACAACTTCGAAACCAGTCAGGCTTGAGGTACAGACACGAGCAAAGCGAGTTTAGATTGTTTAATATAATTACATTTACGTAGCTTTGAAGAGCCTAGCCTATGTCAATAAATAGTTATTTAAACTTACCCTATCTAATAAGACCTTTTGATCTATCAATACAATTTAATATAGCCCAAGAAACCTACTGTTGGGCATTACACTTTGAGAATCATTGAACTACATTATATAATGGGTTTGGGTGTGTACTACAACTTGATTTAACTTAATATATGAATAGATATTGTTAGAAACTTTAATGGTAATCAAGTACTACAAGTAATAATTTATCTATTACAAAGTAATTTTTATAATATAAGTAGATACTGAAAATGATATAAAGTTTGAAGAGTCATTCAGGTAAAAATTCCTTAACAACAATTTCTTTGTCTGGCTATGTAAAAGGAATGCGAAAACATTTATTTTATAACAAAGGCTGGAACTGTTCCCTGAGAAATAATCAACCAACATAGTCACTCCCCCATACCTCAGTTGTAAATACACAAACAATAGTCAACAATAGAGTTGCTGATTGGTACAATGAAGTGTGTTGACTGTAGATTTCAGTATGTGAGGATGTGTTCACATATCTTGTTTAAAGGTCAAACCTCTCTGTTATCCATCGCCCTATGAAAAAGAAGAAAAGTGTATAAAAATAAAAACCTCTACCCCATAAATAGTGTCAGGGTTGGTAATGAACAAGATTTGGTCTGGAAATACTTGAGAGGGAGGATGAGAAATAGGGATGCGACCCAAGACTGATGAAGAAAGATCTAGAACCAATTAGGATCCTCCGATTTACTATTTCTATTCTCATTATGAATGAACTCCTGAACGATGGATATTATGTAGTTATTTATAAAGAATAACATATATGAATAACAAATTAAAATACTCCATTTTAATTATCGAAAAAAACATTTAAAAAACCATGTTTCGACCTAATATTAGTCATCATCAGTTTATATCATCTGTTTGTATTAACATTTCCTTTATGAATTTGTTATTTAAACGTAAAGAAGTGCCTCGTAAAATGAGGTGGGGGGGGGATTTAAAGTACTAATTTAATTTCTCTATTTCATATATTCTATCAAGTCTCTATTGATCAACTCTTGTTCAATTCCAACCCTGACGATATTAGATATTTCGGTCAACGGCTTGAGATATCAAATTATACTATTATTTTTTCCATTTAGCCTACTCTAGGCTATGTTTACACAGCTCTGACGTGACAGTATTCTTTCATTCTTCCACTTTCTTCTTTCTTCGTGGGAGATTTCTTTATGCACTGTGTTTTCTGTCGTATGATCCTTCACCATTGCAACTTTTGCTGTACACCAATCTCGATCTTCTATTTCCATCACTTTGTACAGCTTATTATATACTGCAATAAATGCATTCATTCATGGAATCTGAAATTTTTTGATTTGTTGGTGGAGTAGATATTTGTTAAATAAATTCCATTTTTAGTAATTCCAAATTTAGTAATAAACTCAGATTTTTGTTGTTGGTATTCTGTCCTTGTTCATTCCTTGAACATGTCTATAGAAGGTAAATCTTTTCTACCTCATGACCGTGATTACGTTTTTAAATTTCATACTATTTTTTTATTTAGTTTTTCCCACGGAATATATAATTCTGTTCAGGAATTTTCCATGATACTGTGGTTATTCCCGTTCTTTTACAACTTTTTTCCCCTCTTACTTTAAGCGTAGCTTTTCTTCATGAGGTTCTTTTCCCTAATCATGACTCGCATTATATTTTGTGGAGTGTATTTTCCAATTCGTTTTGTAACTTGTACCTTTAATTTGTCAATCTGTTAAAGCAGACAAAGCAGCTGTGAGAGGCATCATGGTCATCCCCTCAGTACACACAGACAGGACGAGGTGGCTTATATATTTTGAACATTATAATATATATATATATATATATATATATATATATATATACATAAGCATCTAAACACACATTCTCTGATAGCAAATTTAATATGTAGCCATTATCTACATTTAGACACCATCAAATATTTTAGGCTAATCTAATTTCCTCTGAAATGAATTTGTTGATCGATTTCGTTTACACTACACCTTTTTTTTATTTCAATGACATGCTGTTTTCTTTGCTACTACAATATCAATACTTTTCTGAATAAGAAAAACAATCTGTTTTTCCAATCCCAAGCTGTAGCCCATGTTGATTCATTTAGGGATCTATAATTCTTATAATGTTTTGTAGCCTTATTGAAATTTTCTACAGAGTCCTTGCTCGAAGTACCACCACGAATTGTCTATACACCCAATCAGTACCCCTGGGCTTAAAAGTTATATATTATTAAAAACTTTACAATCACGTACATTTTTGTCTAACACTTTTAATTGCAACACCCCTCAGAGGTTCGTTTATAGTGATAAGAATTGTGAAGTGCCTAAATATCCTAGCTGGATCTACACATTTCTTCGTCTTATCTTTGGTTATATCCATCTCTTTAATTTTTTTAATCAAGTCTCCCTTGATCAACTCTTGTTCTCCTCCAACTCTGACGTTATTAGAGCAATCACTTGTTTGGGATATCAATTTTATACTTTCTTTTTATGGCGATAATAACTGAAAGGTTTTCCGGATATTAACAACAAGGAAGAAAACTAATTAAACATAACATTGAAAGCAAGGCAGTTAAAAAACAAAACTACTATTTTTTTTAAATTTCATGACGACCATTTTTAATCCATGCTAAATTGAAAACACAAATATGCTAAAATTTTAATTAGTTAAGTGTTTTCAATTTCAATAATGTTCAGCAAACTGGGGTGATATTCATGAGATAATGAATGACGCAGGATTACAACGCCATTTTAAATTATCGATTTGTTGGTAATGGCTTCCATAAAAGCATAAACCTGGCGAGAGATAGATGGCAATATCGTTATGCTAACAATCATATATTTTAAAATTATATGATTTAGAAATTCTTTATAAAACCTGTAATGTTCCGCATTAGTTAATTTACACTTTTATGATTTATTTTTCCCAATAAGATATGTTTATTTTATTTCTTTTCATATTTTAACTGGATTTCGTTTTAAATTAATAAATTTTCCTAAACTTAATACACTTACCTATATACTATATAAAAGTCAAAACCCACTGAATGATCACGAAATCTCTAGATCCAAGAAGCCTAGCGCTATGAAATTCTTAACATGTTTTGGGGTAGGTCTGTAGACGAGTATTAGGAAGTGTTTTGAAAATATTCTACTCCAAGGGTGTTTTTACCCCTAAAGAATATCTCTGGATCCAAGAAGCCTAGAGCTATACATTTTTTTAACATGGTTTGGGGTATAGACGAGTAGTAAGATAGGGTTTTGAAAATGTTCCAAAAACTCCAAAGGTTTTTCACCCCTAAAACAAGTATCATATCTTTGTTATTTATGAGTCGATTTTGATCGAAATTAGTGGGTTGCTGTATTTGGGCATAATTTATTTCCTTAGCACCACAGTTAGGGTTGTGCTAAAAAATAAAAATTTCTTATAAAACGATCCCAACCATCCCCAGGTGAAACTGGAGTCATCAGCTAGTTGTCTTATAAATTTACAAATTTTACAGGTTAATATTGCGACATAGTATTGTAGATAGTAATCATTGAATTAGTATTGACATAGTATTGCAACCTAACCTAACCTTACCATTAAAATCAAAGCTCTAGGCATCTTGGATTCAGAGATTTCATGATCAGTTAGTTGGTTTCACTTTTATATTTAGATGGGGCTGGGTAAGTACCATGATGGCGCCCATGAACATTTGTTTAGTTTTCATAAAATAAACTTCATATAATATATTAAGATAAAACATTGCAAAATTAATTAATGTGTGTAAATCACTTACTTTATTATTTGCTTATTAAAACCTCTTTTTCAATATTAACCGTTACGTTGGTTATACAAATGTTTTCATAAATACTAATTGAAACTCGATGATTTGCTTAGTTAACTGGACAAACTTGAGGGGAACGATACTAATTTAATTATGTTCGTAAATATCACATATCATAATTACATCTTTTTTTTTCTTGTAGAACTATAAATCAAATATTAAACTAATACTAATATTGTAGTTATCACTGACCTGTCACTGTCATTCTTTTAAACAAATCACACCAAATTTACACAGTGATTGTATTGATTATCAACTGTTTCATTCGTAAATATTCTCAACTAGTGGTTGTAACATCGTGTTAAAACTTCACAGCTACGAATTGAATTAATAAAATTGGTATTTACTTAAAAACAGTAAACAGTTGATAAACTGTATAGTGGTAGTTTTTATTGTCAATAATACTACGGTACTATAAGTACTACAGTATATACAGAGTGGTCATTTAATCGTCGGAACTATTGGCATGGTTTAAAATACTAAACCTTCAAAGTTTGTCATTGAATTTTAAAAATCAGTTTTACAAACTTTTAAAATAGCCGCAATTTTTCAATGTGGAAGCTAATTATAATATACCTTACAGAAACCACATTGTTGTACGTTGTTTTCATATTGAAAAACCACATTCAAAGACTTTTTTATTCTTGGTATTTAAAAATAATAATAATTTGTTTACGAGTTAAAAACTGTTAAACTTTCAAAAATTTCCAATTTATTGGATTTTTAGTGGCGATTTTCTGTACTTCCTATTGTTTTATAAAGTTAAAAATTTAATTATTCATAGTCCAAAAAGTGTACAGGACTAAAATTAAAATAACTAATTTGTGGACACATAAAAACAAACTCAAAGCTACTATATATTATAAGGATAAATCTGAAATATACAGGGTGATTTTTCGGTATATAAACGGATTTGGTATTCGAAAACACTCTAAAAAAATAGAACTACTCATAATTAATTTAAAAGTTAACCGCCATATTGAAAAAATGCGGCCATTTTTAAAAAATTTCAAAGAGGTTTTTTTTAAATTTCATGAAAAGTAGCGAGTTCATGGATGTAAATTTTCCATGGAATCAATATTTTACAAGATACCAATAGTGCCCACAATGAAAACTCACCCTCTATTTTCAAACTATCAACTGGTACATAAAATACAAATTAAAGTTACATCACAAAAGCACAATTAAATTACAGTGTTTATAATAAGAGCAATTACTTGGATTGAAACAATAGACATGAGCACGTGACCTGAATCTAAGAGTTCGTTAACAAGTCAAGTAAAACTTGTCCAGTACTTTAGTTGCCAACATAACATCGTTAAAACTTTATATAAAACAAAGTCAATTTTAGTATCATATGAATTTTTGAATAAATATACTTTGCTATAACATTGCACAAACTTTCTCACACAACGATCCCACGAACTAAAACTAATCGTCACCAAAAATGTCATTTTGGTAGTTGTCAGTTCAAAAAGTTTAAATTAATCTTTAAAATATTAAACAAGGGCTTAATCTTGCTTTGCTTGTGCAATAATAATCTCGTCAGCGTTAATCCAATATGATTAAATTCATTTTTTAATAACAGGTGTCGAGGTTAATTTTGTTTTGCCAAATTCTCATTATTCATAATATATTTTTACTAACGATTTAGACATTGAATGTCACATTGTTCTTTACATTTCACTAAAATATAAACGAAATCATAGTTACGTTTTGAATCCACCAAATGCAAGTAGACCCAATGTAACCTATAACATTAAAAAAGCGAGAGTTCGTTAAGAATCACAATATTCAAATCACTAAACGAAAAACAATTATTAATTGAATCATGAAAAGACTGGCGATAGAGAAATCGTATCTGTCATGCCCAGCTATCTTTGGTTGTGGAAATCAAGGATTAGTTAACCGCTACTTTCATATTTGTGACTAAATGATTGTTTTTACTAACAAATAGGAAAAACAAAAATCGATAGTTTGCAACAATAATTGTATTAAAACAAATATTTAGGCTATATGTAAATACTAATTACATGAGTAGACTCTGGAATAAGGACTAAAAGTATAGGATTTTTTTATTTTATAAGACCAAAGTAGAAAGTTTACAATTAAATGATTTAAAACTGTTTGGAATGAACTATAACAGAGGATAACGAAAGTTTGACATGCACTACAATTTTTTTGAAATCAACTGTTCAAATATATTGCGAGAAATTTCTCATTCACCCATCCCCGATAATAAACAAAACTAACTATTAACAAAACAGATAAATTAAGCTGTTTTGATATTTTTAACACTCTATAATTGTATTGAATTAATTTTTGGATTTTATATTATTAAAACATAAAATTCATAATTTTATTTAAGTAACGTTAAATTGAATCGCGTTTGTGTTTAAAAAATACTCATAAGTTGAATAGACTTAATCTCTACATTAAATATAAGTCTTTCCCTTCAGTTTCATGTACAAAGCTGACATCTTCCTTACTGAGATAATTCTAACATTTTTAACGTAAATGAAGTTACTCCCAAGGTAAGTATATTATTAACATGTGTTAACTTACTTTTCTCTGATTACCTCTAAATGACTTACATTAATTGAAATGATTTATTTGACATTACATACAATGCTAGAGCTTGATTATTTAGTGTATTTGTTCATATCATTTAGTCAGTACAAGCATTTGTGTAGAGTGAGTTTTATTTTCTTGTAAGTCTAACTACATGTACAATGTAAACACAAATTTAAATTATTTCACGTAATTTAATTGGGACAGTCAGATTAGAAAATAGTGACATTTTTAATTTCTCACCTAGAAAAAAGATACGGGATGGGTCAAAAAATTGATGTCCAGTTTTTTTTTTTTTCAAATATATCTGTTTTGAGATTCCCTAATTCCAAACGATCATGAAATTATCTCTTATTCAATAGCAGAAGCTGTAGTTTTTTTTTAAGAAAACCTCTTAGGAAAACAAAGACAAGAACGGAAAGTAAGGCCTCCAATTTTCGAATATCTAATAGTCGAATAGGAAAAATAGTTGGTAAATAGAGACCCGTTGTTAAAGACTAGAGAGAAAGAGCTAACCCAAGACTACATGAAATAGTATATAGATCCAGCTAGAATCTCTATGATTTGCTAAATCCGTACTCAATATAAATGAACACATGTGGGGAAGAACTATAAAAATAAAGATATAAAAAAATAAAAACAACTACCATATTGGAAAATAACTAAACTGCATGGCGCAACAAGCCCCTTGCAGACTAACTACACTCCCTGGTGTAACAAGCCGTTACAAAGTAACTAAACTCTATGGCGAAACAAAGCCTGTTAGACGGCTTTTCAGATGGGTAAGTATAGTTAACTCGTCAAAATTAATTCCCGTCGCTGTTGTTCTAGCCTTCTCAACCAGAGTTCTCTACTGATTGTATCTTCCACTTTTCCTTAACGAAACTCGGTCACCTCCGAAGGGTTTGAGGACTCACTGGGATTGAACCCGGAACCTCTCACTCTTGGAGCCAGATCTTTAACCACTATACCAGCTAAGATTGATAATTTTATAAACTAAAATCTTGCCAAATTTCGCTCACCTTTAAATATAGACAAATTTTATGAAAAGTTCCTTACGAAAAAATGTAAGCAATTAAATGCCCCTCAAGACTTGTTTCATTTGTATGTGTTATTTTTCTCTACTAAAAGTGTCTTCGTAAGTAACTGAAGCATAAAACCAGGAAGAAAGTAAACTGAGGTAAAACAAAGTTTGTAAATGTTCTCAGTTTATCAGATTAAAGTTGCAACCTTCTAAAGTAATTACTTGAAATATTCACGTCACGTTCAACAGAGACTCTGTTTGGGAGTTCAAAGATTATCAAGTAAAGAGTTATAAGTAATGTTAGGATTCAAAATGTTACTTGTAAGAGTGGGGAAATGTAACTTGAATCTAACACAAGCATAAGATATTAAGAAAGACATATTTACATCATTTCCTATCAGTTATAACCATGAGATTTTATTAAAATGAATAAGAATAAAGACAATTGTAAAGTGAAAGAACAGAATTTGAAAGATTAATGGTTCAAATTATTTTCTTTATTAGGTTTTATTTCGAGAAGGGATTAAAATAATAATTTAGTTTATTTATATTTAGGACTAAGTCATCTACAAACAATGTAGAGTGATACATAAATATTAAACTGTCTTAATCAATCAACCGATGAAAATAATTTAAAGAGCTTACCAAGCTAAAAATAGCGATCGTTTTTCAAAATTAAGGTATTTATTTTATCTTTGAGGAGAAGGAAAAACATCTCTACTGTTCCCTTTATTTTAGTTTTATTCAACTCTTCTTAAAATAATTTTCAATTATGACATTATTCGTTTTATTTTCAAGTGAAAATAAATAAAGTGTCTTACAATAAGTAATCTAGACACATAAAGCTTCACAAGGGAGTTTCTTTGTGGGAGATAGAACATACCTCTTCTAACTTCATTAAGCAAACTTGAGTTGAAAGTGGAGCACAAAAGACACATTATTTTAAAACGTGTCAATTCTTTTAGAACAAACAACAAGATTGCATTCTTTATATTAAGTTATGTATTACGATAGAATTTAAAAAACTTACATAAGGCGGCATAATGATATGTAATGTAAAATTTTAATTGTATTCAATTAGAACGCATTTTAAAAAATTGTTTAAGTTTCATTTCTGAAAAAAAAATGTAATGTATTTTTACTTGTTGTTTAAAGGGGAAAAAACTCTCAGTCATTTATGAGGGAATTGCCTCATAAAAAAAAGGATGATAATACCATACTAATACCAGCCGTCGAATAATCTAATGGCGTTAGGATCGGAAAAGAACAATAGTTGGTCAAGAGAGACATAATAAGAAAGATTAAAGAGAGGAATATAAGACTATACTCGTATGAATAAAGTATAAATCCAACAAGGTTCTCCGGGATTATAAAGTCCGTACTCAATAAAATAAGTATCTGTTTACACACACATTTATAAATATTTTTATAATATGTAAGCGACTCAAAAACAATAGAAATACACAAAAATAAAAAAACTAATGATACTGAATAACTTTCTTTCGAGATAGTTTTAAAGTTTACAATATCTGAACAGTTATCTAATCTTATGAATTCATGTAGAAATTGTCTAAAATGTATTAAGTAACTATAAAAACTTAAATAATGTTAAATTTGTAATTATTACATATATCAACACTGGAACTGTAAGAAGTGTATTTATGTAACGTGTTTAGGGATGTACAATTATAAATCCATCCAAAAGAAATTTACGCACTTGAGCTTACGTCGTACTGTCTATCGATAACAAGACCGTAACTTCTGACCTGTTTAAAAAATTGATTTCTAATTTGGCACAATGTTTTTCTTATCTTACAATAGCCCAAAATGTAGTTAGATAAAGTTTTTTTTACTGGTTACTAAAACAACAATATTTTCTTTTCTTCTTGTAGTAGGTCAAGTGATTGCTTACGTTTTTATTTTGTAAACAGAGTTACAGAGTTAATGCAAAGACATTTTCTTTTATTATTTTGTGTTGTGATGTTTTTGTGAAAACAAATATTAAATTTATTATTTTGATAAATTTTTGTGTTTTATTTTTGTATCAATTATATTTTTTGTAGTGTGTTTTAAGAAAAACGTATTTTGTTTAAAGGTTAAAACGACAAGAGGACACGATGGCATCAAATTCTCCTCTATAATAAAGACTTTTTTCTGAATTATCTATTTAATGTTAATATAAGTGTATCTGTATGTATATTTTTTGAAATGTGCTTTACTGAGCTTGGCAATCCCTGTTGGACCTTCATTCATCTACAACAAAGATTTTATAAAAAATCCTGTGGCCCGTTTTCAAAATCAACATTATCAACGTTAAAAACCAGTTCCTTTAATAGTTTCAATTTATTAAATACACGAATTTTGGAAAAAAATGTATTACATATTATATAAAGCATTTATATTGTAATAGAAAATAATATTCATACAAGCACCTGACTTGCATCTTTAAAAAGAGGAAAACTAGGCAAGAGGGAGGAGTATAGCCCTAATTAATTTTGTCTTGTTTACTTATGAAGTTGTTTTGCCAACACAGGAAGTTTATACCCGAAAACGTGAGCAAAATGTGTCTATAGTAAAAACTTAAATACTTTCAAAATATAATCTAAAATGTATGTTTTTACTGGTTAACAAAATAAATAGGTTTTACATATGTTTCTGATTAAATGGTTCATTTGTATTATGTTTCATATAGAATGACATAATACAATATATTACCACTAAATTAAGTTACATAACTCACATGTAAAATTTTCAAAAATCATCATATATTGTGACAGCTGTTTTGCAATTAAGCATCTTCAGATGTTACAATATATTTTGATTTGTGTAAATTTTACATTTGAGTTATTATTTACCACAAAGTAGAATTTCACAAAGTAACGACTGTGTTTACACTTAGTATGAATAAATTAAGTATTGGAATTACCTAGTGTAGAGAAATTATGTAATAGGCTAATAAATATATTTCAAGTTTTTGGCGGATAGCCTATATCCGTGTTGAGGCCACCAGAGTCTGTTTTAGCATTGTTTACTTAGTGAAGAAATGTCAATGGAAGGCTTGAGATAATGGTAATATAAACGTGTGTTTTTTGTACTTGAATCTAATTTATTTTATAGAGTAAAATTTAGTTTAAAGTGTTTGATATTTAAATAAATTGTTACAAGTTAAATGAAAAGCGAATCAGCAATTTAGTTGACTCTTTTGGTCTGTTTTTATTCACTTTTGCCTTTTATTAACATAGAAAATAATTTGAAATCTCATTTACCTTCCTATGTGTGAATTTGATTACTTCCTATAACTAAATATATTTCGTTTGTCTTTTATTACGGTATTATATACTTGCAGAGCAGCTCGTTATTTGTTCTAAATATTGATTTGTTTACGCTGGTAACAACCAAACTTTGTAGGGAATCATCAAAATAAATATTAATAATAAGGTACAATCCAAACTTTAACAAACATATACAACTTAAACTAATATGTGTGTAATTTTTCTATTTCTGAGGGACATATCAATGCTTACAACATGTAAATTTCTACACTGAAAACACACAGGCAGTTTTGTGTTAAATCGATTATCCACTCGAAATGTGAACCCATGTTAAACGATGGGTAAAACCTCACCCAAGCGGAGAACCTGCTCAATATATTGCAAAAACATTTTATGTTTTTTTCATTGCATTAATTAGTATTAAGATAATATGGCGAAATAAAGTCCATACATGTTGATTCAGACCACCTTAACTGATTTGTCTCTACATTTATGAAACACAATAACTGTTTGTCAGCGTATACCTCGGTGTCGTAACATCTCGTTCCGATTCCACGAGCGTGGGGTTGTGGATGAACTCTCTACTTGCCCACTAGTAACATCTCGTCCTGGCACATACGCTAGGTTAGGTTAGGTTAGGTTATAATATAATATAAAAAATAATTGTTTTTACAAATTTTAAAAATATGTTAATAGTAATAACACTTCTCGTATGAAAATGTTTTTTATCGAATTTGGTAAAACTAGATAAAATACTTTTAAATTTATTCAATTTTTTTAATTTTGTCTCCCCAACGGGAAAAAAGAAATATATTACCTTACTAACAAGTAAAATGTACAAATTTTTCGAGCGGGGCGCAATGTTCCTTTTTTCTAGGAAATTGGCAGCGGGACGAAATGTTTCTGAACCTATACCTCAAGAACCGCTGATCCAATTTACATGCCTTAACACATGTTATCTGAAAATAAATATTGAGCTCGACTTGTGAGATGTTTAATAATTAAAATAAATACGAACACAATTTCTCAGAAATTTTATGTTTTTAAGTCAAACGCGTTTCAACGACAATATCGTCATCTTCATTGGTGTACGTGCTACAAAACTTAAGCTGTAACTAACTGAGATTTGATAACCCTTACAATATACTAACAAAAACATACATTTCACAAAACAAAATATTTAAATATTTTTAATTTAACACATACCGATGGGTAAGTTCATATCAATTGACAACGGAGGTTGACTTAAACTAGTTACTGAAAATTCGTGTATACACAAATGATGGCATTGTACTATTAAACTCTGCTAACATTAGTTAAACATTCTAACATTTTTAAATCGGATAAAAATGTTTGAATTTAAACATATTTTTTTAAATTTTGAAACCAACAATATTAATGTTACTCTAAACACAAATACAAAATGCGGTGTTTAAAAGTATTTTGAAAAACATTTTCTAAGTTATTTTAAAGAAATGGTGTGCTTTTATGTTTATTGAACGTTTTACGAAGTGTTTTCACAGATGTAGTAATAAAAGTGAATGCATGTTGTTTTCTTTATATCCCTCTGTACGTTTTCATGTATTTTGTTTCACACAGAAGAAATCTTAGTATGAAGTTAAACATTTATTTGAACTCCCCCCTCCCAATATAAATGAAAATGTTGTTAGTGATCTAAAAAACAGCCTGTCGATTTAAACTAAATGATATTCAATTATAACTTTTACAAAATAAGGGATTATATTGTTACTTCATGATATATTTATATGTTTAACAATCTGTACACTACTTCTGTAGTTAATAAACATAACAATTTCTTATAAAATAACAAATAATTTTACAATTGTAATGTGTCTCTTCAAATATGTAAAACACACGTTTTAACATCATCAATTAAAAAAATAAGAATTGTTTTGTGAGTTACTAAACTTAACACTTAACCACAAAATTAATAATACACTATTGTTACTTCTTCTTTAAGAAATGACAGGTTTTGTGGTGAAAACATGAATTCTTAAATAATTTTTCTTTTACGATCTACTTTCAACCATTGTTTACATTGTTAGAAGTTGAATCCTTACACCATGTAATGAGCTTTGTAGTTAATCAAAATTTGTCCAAACCACAAATACAACTCTAACAGAATTAACTTGTGAAAATTTAATAAACCCTTATGTACATTTCGGTTACATATCTACCATCCTCAACTCAGAGGAGGGAACAACTCCCTCAGAGGAGGGAACAAACCTAAACTTAGTTTATACCCTCTGAAGTTGTTAGCTATGTTACAGAAATGTACATAGGATTTGTTCATCTTTCTAACGTCAATTTTGTTTATTGTTTTATTTGTGGTATGGGGATTACTTCTTTAACGTTGTAATTCTTGTTGTCCTTAAGGTTTAAAAAAAACTCTTTTTGTATTTTACTTCTTATACAGTTCAAATTTAACAAACGCGAATCCCATAAATATTACTATTAGGCTATTATTTTTATTTTGTATATAGATTTTGATATTTATTTATGTTTTTATTGCAATTGACTTTTAATTGAACAGCTGTTCTGTAGTAAGTAATGTAGTAGTCACATATCATCTTATACAAGAAAACATAAGGTGGCAAATCTAGTAATGACTGAAATTTGTACTCAATGTAATTAAATATTATAGGTTACAACATAAGTATACTTATTCACTGAGCATCGCTAAGATTTTAGAATAATTGTTCAACGTTCTTACAAATGTATTGTCTAAGAAAATAAATACTTATTTAACAATCTGTCCACATCAATAATAAGATTGTTTAATAATAAACAAACAACTTTTTTTTAATAAAGCATCTTTCATTCAAAATTTTAACTAGCCTGTTCAAATGTAGAACGTAAACATTTTTACACCAGAAATTGATATCCAAAACGATAAAAAGATCCAAAACTTAACACTTAATTTAAAAATTAATAAGATACTAGTGTGAATCCTTCTAAAATAATCGACAGGTTTTGAGGAGAAACCCTGAATTCTTAAATACCATGTTTCCTTGCGTTCCACTTTCAACTCTAATGAAATTAGAAGTTGTATCCTCTTACCCAGAAGAAAGAAACTCTTTTATATGTCCTCCTCCCTAATATAGAGTTCGAATTTAACAAAACTGGATCCCATGAATATTTTTATAATTTATATATATAAATATATAATATATATTTATTATTTTAAATCTATAAAAAAATAATATCAATAAAAAAATTTATAATATAGTTAATTACCTTAGAGGTTGTCCTCAGTCCGTATAATAGTTATTGCTACAGCGCTGTTTCGCCGAACACTGTCGGCTTCATCAGGCCCGCACTAACACATAAACACGTAACACAACAACACAACACTAACACATATAAAATCGGAGTATGACTCGTCGTACATAAATAATAAAATAATTGTTTGTGGCCACATTATAGGTCTTACTTGTCCAGCTGCAGGTATGGTACTGGATCTATACAGCAGTTATCAGTATTATATTGATAATTAAGTTTAGTTAAAATGAACTGTGCGTATTATATATTAAACAGTCCAAGGCAACACATTATACTTTATAAATATATATATATATATATATATATATATATATATATATATATATATATTTCAGTTTATAAAGTAATAATTATTGTGCTGAACACGGTTATCTAGTAAAATATAAATTGACAATTCTAATAATGTATTAAAATTTTATTAAACATAATTAAATATCCCATATCCCTCATCATAAATTAAAAAAGAAAAGATTAAACTTTAAGAATTACAAAATAAAATTTTATAAAAACATCCAAAAACTTACAAAGTTATCATTAAAAAAGGAGTATAGTATTTCAAATGCAAATCATATTAACATTTATTAAACACACAATATCATTTTCTTGTTGCTATGGTGATACGTGTTTTTTGTTAATTTACTAGTGGTTAGTCTAGCATCAGTATACTCTTTAAATCTGTGTTTTTATTTTAAAATGTTATTGGATTTCGAAATCCTGCATGACTATCCAAACAGATTTTTCATATTGCTTCAATAATTTCAGTAATTGTGAGGTAATAATTGCAGTACATCAATACAAATTTAAAAATAATTGCAGTACATCAATACCTTGCACTAAGCAGTTAACATTTTCAATTTTGATAATAAGAAGGTTAGATTATTTTTCGTCAACATTTTGATGCGTAAATAAGATAATTTATTTTTAACGATTATCTGATGCATTGACTATCAAACATAAATCTTTGAATTGAGTTGAAAGAACGAACCATTGTTGCAATTTTTATAGTATCAACTTAACTTATTTGTAGCTCTTGGAGGAGAAAATTTTAATTAACTTTCTAAACTCACTAAAATATTTAAAAGTGTTTTACTAACTTTATGAGCCATTGTAACATAACGAGAGTTTAAATAAATAAAAGTGGCTTTAACACAAACTTATTTCATAATTTTCAAAATGCAACTTGATGGATGTAGAGTCGTCTTTCTGAGCTAAGACGAGAGTTTTCTACGGAGATCTAAGCACTGCTGTGGGGACTTTCAGTTACACTTCAACTTTTTAAAAGCACTTTTCTTATTATTGTTGGAAAACACTTTCCAACAAAAATATGATACTTTTTTTAGGGGTAAAAATATCCTTGGAGTGTAACATTTAAAAAAACCCTTTCTTAGTACACGTCTACAGACCTATCACAAACCATGTTAAAAAATTCAAAGCTTTAGGCTTCTTGGATCCAGAGATGTCGTTATCACTCTGTGGGTTTTGAGTTTTATATATATACTTATATTTATGAGTGAGAGAGAGAGCGAGAGAGAGAGAGAGAGAGAGAGAGAGAGAGAGAGAGAGAGAGAGAGAGAGAGAGAGAGAGAGAGAGAGAGAGAGAGAGAGAGAGAGAGAGAGAGAGAGAGAGAGAGAGAGAGAGAGAGAGAGAGAGAGAGAGAGAGAGAGAGACTACTCGCTTTTCTTTGGAGGTCTAGTTATAAAATTACATTTTTATCAATAACTTTGCTATTTGTTATAGTAGAGATTTGATACCATTACAGTCGAATCTGAATTTGCGAATTTATGCCTATTTTTTTTTATTTCAAGTTAAATAATAAACGAGTTACGTACAATAATAATGTTTTAAATGACCGCCATTTTTCCATTTTCAATTAGATTTACCTGAATTTTAATACAGTTATAATGAGCAAACTTTATTTCCTACTTCTATTTTTCTCGCAGCTACTGAGCTTTCTACAGACGTCGGGCGGTCGTCGAAATTCACTTTTAGGTTTCCTGAGGCCATAAAACGTAAATATCATTTAAAAAATGAGGTCAACATTTTTAACGAATACCAAACGCATAAATTGGGTAAGTAATTAAAATATTCTTTAAAATTTATATATTAATATTTATATTCTGTACAGTAATATAATCAATCTGTTTGATGAAACTGTAAAAGGAATTCTGATTTTACTTCCCCTGTCTGATCTGACGATATTGTTAATTTATTCAGAATATTATTTGCAATTAATTTAATTTCAAATCAAACTTTTCTTCCCTTGTTTACATTGATGCCGTACCGACTTCTCACAGATATTCCTAAACCGAGATGTGTTTTGTTTGTCTTCTTTAATGATGCTCGTTATATTGAAATGTTTGCACTTGAAACACAAACTTTGTAGAGATTCATCAAAATTAATATTTGTACTACAGATACATGTTAAACTTTCAAATAAATATGGTTCTGCGTATTGTGTGTGTATTTATGATTTTCGTTTTTGTTTATTGAATGGTAATGTTTTACAAGTTTTTATTAAAATAGCTGTTTTTCACGAAGGTAAATAAATGGAAGGAAGGCATTGCAAAAAGATTTTCACTCACTTATTGTCAAAAACAAAAAATAAACTAATTAAAACAAATCCTAACTAAATATTTCAGTTTGGTAGTTGTCGATCAAAAAGGGAATATATATATTAATAGCGCCATCTTTGAAACAATGCACATTTAAATTACGACTAAACTTTTGTCACTCTTAGTATATACAGTATTTGTTTAAAATCAAGGTTTTATTGACGGCGTGTTCATTCACTATTGTCTTTTGCCAATTATTTCTGAATCGTAAAATTTATTTATTCCGATTTTACTTTTCCAGTAAGTAAAACCAGTAAGGTGATAATTTAATCACTAAAGTCAGGAGTGTTACTTAAAAGTGAAGAGTGTTACTTTTTTTAAGGTAACATTCCTGACTGGTAACACTCCTGAAAAATCTAACAGTTTAGTTGTGTAAAGGCATCATGAGTGAAGGCTAGAATTTGGAGGTTAGGTCTAGAACTACAGTACATCAACACTTAAAAATGTATACTAAATACCCATTTTCAAAGTTTGTTTGATGTATAAAAATACAGGTAACACTCTTGACAATGAATTAAAATACTTACAATTAATAATATATATTCTGGGTATAATTTTCTTTTCTTCAAACGGACAGTAAACACTTCCACATTGCTGGAAACTAGAAACAAGGTGGCTATTTTTCTTCAAGATGGCTATTTTTCAAGATGGTTTAGGGTAATTAATATTTACAGTTTTTTACAAATTTGAACCAATTCATTACAGCCAATTGTAAGGAATTACGTTTTTCAAAAGACCCATTGGCCCATTTTTGGTTTTTACCGATATACGGCGCCGTAATTTTCGGAGAAATGGCATACAATTAGTTTGGGTCCTTAGATGCTACACTTTTAACTAAATTTAGGCAAAATGTTATAACCAATTTTGTAATTTTTTTTGCACTTACCCCAAAATATTTTAAACTACCAAGAAAATGAAAACAACGTTTAGAAATATGACTAAGATATTTCCACATCCCGAATTTTATTTAATTCCAAAAAATACCCTATTGGTCACAATTTCTCCAAAAAGTCGAGTCATGGTCACTACCCCCCAAAAAATATATATATTTCTCAAAAGTTTTTATCCATATTTTACTGAAACGTGAAGAATAAAAACCCCTAAAACCATATGAATATTCTAAGCTAAAATGAACTTTACTCAAAAAACAAAATATTCTGAAGCAAAAAGAACAAATACCTTGACCGCCATCATTAAAAGCTCTAGTTTAATGACATACGATTATCGCTGAGAATATAACAAGTTTAGGCCCTTTTAAAATACGCAAATAATTTTTTCAAAGATAGCGTCCATTGTTCATTTTAATTTGTCGATTTTCATAAATATGCAAATGACATTATTGTTGAACATTATTTTTAGTATGTTTTCATTTTGTTTGGAGATGTGAGAGTGAGTAAGTTGCATACTCCCTTTTATATTCATACATAGTAATTTAACTTTAAGTTTAGGATTAAAATTGTTAAATATTTTGAATGAAATACTTACAAAATTAGAATCATATTTTCCTTACTTCCAGCCATTGAAATATTCTGGATTTTCTTGATTTAATATAATGTATTTATATAAACTACATGAAAATTTATATTCTCAACTATATTGGTGTAATTAATATTTTGATATCACTTAAAATAATACTAAATTTTATTATTCCAAAGACATTATTTGCAACAAAATATATATTTAGTTTGTCCTAAGTATGTCGAATTTGATACAATCTTTTGTACATCTACAGGTTTCAACACCACTGAAACAATAACAGTATACAGATAAACAATTAATTTATAAGCCAAATATGTACATAATTGACTGATCCTACCATAAATTCAGTCAAATTATGTTTACGAAGCAGGTATTTTATTAATTGGCTCAACAAACCGAATTTGAAGTAGCTCTATTTATATTTGTAATTAACGTAATGATTTTTTTTAAAGGTAATTACTTAAAGTATAAATTAATATCCTTGTATTTACCGACATTTTAAAAATAAAACAGAACACAGGTTTTCTAATTAATATTTCAATTAAGTACAAAGTTAAATTTCGACTTTAATTAAATTACTATGACTTTTTATAAATCTGCAATTGTCGACAGCGATATTAACAAAGCAATGTTTGACACAAGCTTCCAGAATGTTGTGCCTTTATGTTTATTGAAACTTGTAAGAAGTGTTTTTACAGGTATAGCAATAAAAGTGAATGCTTATTGTTTTCTTTAGATTTCTTTAAATATTTGCATGTATATAGCGTCGCAAAGAGGTAAACATTTATTTCTACGACCTGCTGGTAAGATTTAGATACTAAACAGAATCTATTGTCTTCTATACAAAGTCACATTGAACTGCGCAATATGTGTGTTAAACAAGTGTATGGTACATATCATACAATCTATTATAAGCAGATCCTCTAAATGTAATGAATAAAATTTGGTTTGTATAAACTTGAAGGGAATGTTAAAGTGTATTGGTAGATAAAGGGATTTTACTAATTTATATACTATAGGTGTTAGGGAATGACCATTGATTCCTGGCTGAGTTCTTTTGTTACAATAATCAAGACAGTGATTCAGTTTATAATTACTAAGTATCTCTTTTACTCTTTCTCTCTCTCTCTCTCTCTCTCTCTCTCTCTCTCTCTCTCTCTCTCTCTCTCTCTCTCTCTCTCTCTCTCTCTCTCTCTCTCTCTCTCTCTCTCTCTCTCTCTCTCTCTCTCTCTCTCTCTCTCTCTCTCTCTCTCTCTCTCTCCCTCAAAAACTCTCTCTATAAGTTATAACTTTCATTTTGTCACTTTAATTTTAAGATTGGTAATTTTTATTTTATTTTAAATTCTTAATTTCATTTTGTAGCTAGTTTAAATTTAAGTTTGTTAATTTTTTATATTATCTTAGTTATTTTTAATTGTTTAAAAATTTCTTTTTTTATTATTATCAAGTTGTATTTTATATTTTTATATATTTGTATAGGGTTAGGTGGTAGAGAGGACTATACAGTCCTAACCTCGCCCCTAATTAAAGACAATTCATACTGATTGCTATTTGAAAAAAAATAACATCTCCCCTCTTAACTAATATTTATACCCCATAAAAAGTGAAAGAGCGAACCCTATTAGGTTTGAGGAAAGATAGAAGTTGTCATCTGTACTATATCAGAAATTACCTAGGGGTTGCAAGACTCTCTCTCTCTCTCTCTCTCTCCCTCTATCACACACACACACACACACACACACACACACACACACACACACACACACACACACACATATATATATATATATATATATATATATAATTCTCATTTAATATATATTATTTACAAAAACATTACAGGATAACCTGATGGTAAAATATTCTTTAATATATTTTGTGAAAACAAATATCATTGAAATATGTTATTGTCTGATATTAAAAGTTTTCATTTAACAAAATTCTGACAATCTGAATGTGAAATACAAAATAAATGTCACTTAAATAACATTCGAGTATATATTAGTTTCAAGAAGTAATGGACGTGAAATGTATGTTGCTCTCATATTATATTATTTACAAGAGTCTCATTTGAAAGGTTGAAGTCCTTTTTATTAGGTTTGTCAAGGTTCCATGTCGGAACAAAATTACGTTCCTTGAGTGCTACATAAATAAACACTCTTTTTAATTTAACAACAAGTTGAAACAAAGAAACAGAAGTATTTGTGAGGAAATGAAAATCTCAAATAAAAGAATTTGGTATATACAGCAAGATTGGCAAAGGAAAGGAGGTAATTTCAGAACAATGTCATATTAAAACCGGTTATCAGGGAAGCATTACAAATTTAATTTATTGGTAAGGGTAAAATTATTTTCCCTAGTATTAAAGCGATTTTTGGTTTTGGATTGACATTTTAAAATTTCATAAGGTGTAAAATAAAAACATTTAGAGTCAAATAAGTAGAATTAGCAGATATTATGTTTTAGGCTTATCTTAGGCGTTTTAACCAAATATCAAGAAATAAATTTTTAGTTTCTTTGTTTATAACTCGGTTATTCTTTGATCTAATTACAAACTATTGTTTTTGTGAAAAAAGGAAATTATTTTATCTATTTTTATTTTTTTTATGAAGGTTTCTATACATTCGATGTTACATATTCAAATGGCCGTTATTTCGAAAACAATCCGTGACAGCATGTATCAAATTTAAAGTCAACGTTTTATTTATTTACAAAGAAACGGAAAATTGAGCATTTTTCAATCTATTTTTACATATGAACTTGTTTTCTTTATTTTTCCTATGAAAACATGACCTGAAAAATTCTCCATTCCTATTGAAACACACTGTGTCTCCTTAATTATGTCAAAACTATGACACAAACTATTTCAGATGCTCTTACTGGACAGGAATAAAATAAACTCAAAACATTGCACTAACTTAGAGACACATCCATTTACAAACCAAAATCTAACAAAAGTTAATATCTCTCATCTCTGGAAGAATGGCTCAAATATAGTTATTTTACTATCACTTAGAAATTTCGAAGAATTTAGTCCTCTTCATTTTCCTTCATACTATCGGAGGCTCACTCCTAGCTGGATCTACACCTTTGTTCATGTAGTCTTTCATCTTTTTCTTTTTGGTTTTTTTTTTACCAACTCTTGTTCTCTTTGGCCGTTGATGCTATTAGAATATTCGGGGGATACTTGATTTTTATTTTATATTAGTTTTTTAAACGTCGATGACGACCAAGCGATTGCTCGCTTTTAAATAACAATAAAACACCTTTCTGGGGTCCTTAAGTCAAGAGAAAACTTTAAAGAAAATTTTATTAAAATCTATATAACTATTTTTTATAAAATCGGAATTTTAGGCTTTGTATTAAATGAAATTAACAAATAAATAAAGCTGCAATACTTATATACAGATATTAATAAAAATTACGCTATTGGTTTAGGCTGTATAACAGTTCACAGATGACAGTCAGACAGTCTTTTTCTTATTATTCTGAGTAGCCGAAAACTATGTTCAAAAAAACTCGAAATCAAGTTTTTACACATCACGCAACTTTTTTACGCAATGCACATATTAAAAAGTAAATTCAACAAATGTTTACGAGATATCATTATTTGATATTTCTAAACATATTCCCAGCTAAATCTATGTAATACTCTCACGTATTTTACTTACCCAGTATACGAAGTATAGAGCAAGTTTGGTAATCACAAAAATTTCGAACTCCGTTTTTTTAACTGATCTTAACACTTCATGAAAACAAAAAGTCGTTTTAGCAATGCCTTTCATCCTTCGTCGTTGTCATAGAGGAATATAGGGTGTTCATGTAGAACCCTATTGATGTTCATAATAACCGATTTTAAATTGTCAGTCATTTTTAACAGTTTTTTATTCATAACTCATATGTTATTAAACTTTAAACACACTGAATTAGCTAAATTGTGCATGTAATGGTATCACTCCCACCTCTCGACAATAACAAATCGCAAAGTTATTGACAAAAAATTTCAAACTTGAACTTCTAAGAAAATGTTATTATATTTACGAGATTCAGCAGGCCCACGTTACCGATACGAGCTTAGGGTAGAGGCTTCTTTAAATGTGTACGGCTACGACACTCGCCAGAACAGAGATTTTGACACGAGGAAAGCGAGTGCAGACTTTTTAATACATACACATCTACGATTCGTGAAAGAGTAGTGGTGTAAGAAATAAATGATTAAACAAACTTACCCTACTGTGTAAGACCTTTTGATCAACCAATAAAATTGAACTTTTCCTCTAAGCCACAAGAAACCAACTGTTACATTTAGAAGATCTGCTTGTATTACAACGCATAATGAGTCTAGGTAAGTACGCCAATCAACCTGTTTCACCTGTAAGCTAATAATTGTTTCTAAAACTGTTAAATCTTTTAAATCACTCTCTTTCAAGCCTTTTATTTCCCAAAGTAAATATATTTTCTTTTTAATTAATAAGCGCTTTAATTAAAATTTAAATACACAACTAAGGTTAGATGGAAAATTGCAATTACTGAAAGCTAACGTTGTATTTTTATTTTTTTATTTTTTTTTTTGTTTTTTTTAACATATTTTTATTGAAATACTGGATTATTACAATCTTAAGCTACTGCTCAAATAAGTAATACATATACAATAAATCGAGAAACATGTTTTGAAGCCTAAATGATAATCTAGGTTCTAGCTGCGTAAACCTTACTAGGTATCTAAAAACTTCAATATTGAGGTAGATCCTGTGGCTTCAGCCGGCCAAGTCTTCTTATACACAGTTCCGTGTCCAGCAGTTGTAAAGCTTCCACGTTAACATGATTTAGGAGTCGCTTCTCATGTCTATTTGCATAATCCGTTATAACGTCTTCTACTGATTTCCGATTTAAGTCCGAATGTAGGTCATCATTACGCTGATACCATCTTGCGTTGGTCATTGCACGAATTATACCATTTTGGCTTCTTTGTACCAACAGTTGATTAGATTTTTTTGTACATCCCCAAAGTTCCACTCCGTATGTTCAAATTGGTCTGATTATTGTTAAATAAAGTAGTCGCTTATTATAAAGGTCCAGTTGCGATTCCCTGCCAATTAGACATTTGACGTATTGTAAGGCGAATCCTTTCTATTTTTTTTTTTTTTTTTGCACGTGGAGTTTCCATGTAAGGCGTTTATCAAGGTGCATTCCCAAATATTTAACCGAATCATGTTGCGGTATTAGCTTGCTATTTATATAAACACATTGCCTATTATCTACGTGTCGCAAAGCAAATGTAACATGTGTTGATTTTTGGCTCTTAAATTTACTAGTTGCTTTCCACAAGGAGTAGTCCGAGTCTGCATCCACTGCCAAATTCTCCAAATACGCATCAAAACTCTTCTTCTTACCGTCCTTAATCAATCGATTCAACTGTTTACTGATACGAATAAATTTGTCTTGTCTCAGGAAGCCTTGAATCCGTTGTAAGTAAAGTAGTATTTATTTATAATTCTAATTTACATGACGTGTGTTTATAAGAATCTACTTACATTATAAAGTTGTCGGAAGAAGTTTTACTTTTAGTTATTTTTCCTTGGAAAATAAAGTCATTATCATTGTTCCCAATATTGCAGATATCATATTTTTATATCAGTATTTGTAATATAATAATATTAATATCTATACAATAATACCATAAAAGGGGTCAATTTATTTAACTTCATTTCGAGATAAATAACTGGTTGGTCTATTATGACCAATCGTTGTAAAATTATTACGTTTAATTGAAATAATTTTCATTGTAATCTTTATATCAAATTTAGGTATATTGTAGATGTAGATAATTCTTACTAACAAATTTAGTGTAATTATTAATTATCATTTAATATATCTAAAGTGTGTATTCATTTTAAAACGTAAACTATTCTAATGTTACTAACATCGGCTAAATGTGAAATAATTAAATACTTTCAAAACAAATCTCGGCGGTTTATACTTTTAATTAAAGTTGTTGGACGATCTTGAATGAGATTAATCCACAAAGAAACTGCTGTTTCTGCTACTATAGGATTAAAGCCATTTACCCTAACTGCAAAAACATGAAATGTACAAATAAACTTGTATCAAAGAGTAGAAATATTGTTAAGGTTAATTTCATTTATTTAAGAGTCCCTCTCTAGCGGATAATTAACGAAACTATAAAATTTAACAACAATGAAAGAACCTTCGAGCACCGGTTTTACTTACACAATATAAGAAGTATGGCGTAAGTTTGGTAACCGAAACATATTTCAACCTCCGATTTTTGAATGATCTTAATTTTTCATTGCCTTATTAAACCGAAAATGTCGTTTTAAATGCCGTATCTCCATCGTCGTTTGCGAAGTTGTCGTTATCTACTACACGATAGTGGAAACAAAAATTAATAATTTAAGATAGGAACATGATGTCTTTTATAAGGGACTATAGTGTGCCTCGTTGAAATTTTAAACAAATTTATTTGAAAATATTGAAATTGCGGATATTTTAAACCTTTTTTGTTCCTATTTCGTGTGTTATTCAACTTATGTCACACTAAATTAGATCAAAATTCTCAAAATTCAATTTTAAAAATAATGATACTAACCTCATTTCTCTACTATAACAAATAGTAAATTTATTGTAAAATAAAATGTAATTTCTAAATCTGATCTCCCAATATAAAATGATATTCGTATAGTTAGGTGTGGTCATCTACAAGTAACGTTAGGACCTAGCTGACAGTCAAGAAAGTAGTAATAAACAAAAAATTTAACTTCAGAAAACCTATGTAACTGTTTTAAACAAACTACGTGAGACCCTTTTTAAAAAGGAAGACTCTGCATACATACAAATGCAATTAACAGTTTCAACAAGGACCAATAAAACTACCTTTGGGTATTTCATTGAAAGTGACGGTTTATATTACGTTGTATGATGAGGCTGGGTAAGTACTATGATGGTGACCATCAACTTATTTAGTCTAATTTAAGCAAATAAAATTGCTATTTGTACTTTCTAACAGTTCCACGAGAATTATGCACAAACCACAATGTAGATTTATAACCGAACGTAATACGAGAAACTCCAATGCAAAAACAGAGTGACTAACTGCTGGTTAGTTAATCAGGAGTGTAACTTCTGAACAAGATCTCTCTTGACCAACTGTGGTTCTTTTCAGACCCTGACGCTATTGGAGTATTTGAGGGCTTGGTGGTCTTTTTCACGTTGTTTTCTTCCTTTTTTCGTAAGGCGATGATGACCAAGAAGATTTTTTTCCTTTAAACAACAGGAAGCAAAATGTTTTGACCCAGATCGTAATTAAGAGTCAATGTTACTTAGGATTTCCTTTGTTTACTTTTCACTGCTTAGTTAGGTCTCCCTAAAATATTTTGTCTTTTATATACGGACCTTTATTATTTCACTTATTAAGGAAGTGGAATTCCTTAGGGATTTAACCTCCCTTAGGGTTAATGCTTGGACAAGAGCTACCACCCTTAGCCACGTGAAAGTTACATACAATTTGTATTCTTTATATTGATAATTGTGTAATCCTAAATGGTTAAGTTTAAATTCTTAGAAATTGTTTTCAATTAAACGATCACATAACTTATTGTATTCTATATCAAAGTAACCTGTTCTCAACGTTACAAAGACTGTCGTGCTATATGAGATATAACGTGAAACTTGATTCACAGTTGGGTGTAATAAATGTTATTTCCTGTGTAATACGTCAATGCACACAACACCTTTCATTTTAAAAGCAAATATTGAGCTGACTTTTGAGTTGTTTTAAATTTAAATAAAATAGAAATTAAATTCTCATAAATAGGTTTGATTTAGTAAGAGTATTTCCCAGATATTGTGTTCTAATTTTGTTTTTATTCCTATTGTTTTATTTAATGAAATTTAATTTATTTTACTAACAAAAGATAAATCTTGATTAAATTAGAAACCACCCTCGTCCGTATGTAACTGTTACGGAGTATTCCAACATTTAACTCTACCCTAGAGGTAGAAGAAATAGAACTAACATAATATATATTTCACTGAACAACCCTCGACTGTGGTGCTCTCTACCTCTTTGACTTCTCACCTTTCCTGTAGTAAATATTTTAGTTCTTCTCCGGCAGTAGGTTACAACATTATTTCTTCTTATTTTCTTTATTTAAAAGGCAAATACATTCACAAACTCAATTCAATTAATTGCTGATTTTAATTGGAATGATTTTAATAACTGAAATAATTAAATTGTCGAATAATATAAGTTTTAATGAATATTTAATATTTTTTAAAATTAAAACTTCATATTTAAAACCCATATTTATGAAAGTTTCTTAGCATTTCCTTTGTTTAGGATCTCCTTTATGATGCTTTCTTAGGCCACCCTTAACGAACTTCAATTTTATAACCGTACCTTCACAATTGCCACTATTAAAAGGAAGAGAAATTTCTAAGGTATTTCATTGCTATTAAATCTGGTATTCTTCCTTTGTCTATCATCGTGCTTACGTACACACAACAACTTTGAACGGACAGTGAACCTAAGTTTGCTGACCCATGAAACCTAAAGAAAAGTAAAGATCAGTAAAAAAATAAGTAGATAATGTGATATTTTGAATAGAATCCAAATAAAATGCATGTAGTCCAGACAAATTAAACTTTTTTTAGAGTCATATTTTAAAATTCTTGAAGAGGGAATGAAATTAAAATCTAATGGGATAATTACGTAGTAATAAAGTTTCAAAACTTGGAAAACAACCGAAAAGTTCAACTCTCGAATTTTATTGAATAATACAGTGAGGATTAGAAGGTGTTCAAATGAAAATAATTGAGAGTGAAATTCTTTGATGGTTGTCAAAGTCGGGATCAAACTAAATAGTTTTCTCGCGCCCAAAAAAGTTTCATTCCCTCCATTTCAAGATTTTTCAACAACCAGTTTTCAAAATAAAAAGTACATACTTACAAGAATTACTAGGTTTGTTATTAGAATATAATCTGTCTTTGCTTCCCGACGTATAATTTCCCTTGTAATACAAAGTGTTAACATTGTTTGCATACCACTACCAACATAACAAACACAATGGAGATTAGTTAATCGTGTTGGATAGGATATCCCAAGATCAATACATTGTTAGCTTGTGGGACGCCCTGCAGGAAGGTTGTGGTTGTCTTAGCTAATGGAATTGTTGAAGTTAATTAACGGTGAGTTTGGTGAATAAGCAAGCAACTAAATATATATACATCAAGTTATTATCATTTGACTGGATAAATATTACTATCAATTGTAAGATAAAATAAGATTGTTAATTCTAGGTTTGAAGAGTAACCACCTACATTAAGGGGAGTTACTTTTCAGTAAATTTTGTCCACTTGTAACTTCTGTCAACCTCAAAATTTTCGTATTAGTCACCTTCAATATGTCATGCCGGGATTTATCATTGAACACCAATATAAATTTAAGATAGAGGTGTTATAAAACAGGAAATTTCTCAAACACGATTTCATTCAAATTATAGCAAATAGTGAAACACTACTGAATCTAAATCTTCCATTGTATATTTCCACTTTTTTCCGACAACTACACAGTGACATTTTTGATGTAGAATAGTTTGGTTTGATTTTTATTTTGTTTTTTGGATGAATGAGTGAGAAAGTTTGTGCAATGTATTTTAAATTGTGTAATGGCTTGTTTTAAATTCCAACCCCGTATTAACAATTTTTTATAAACATTAACCCTTGTTTTTGCACTCAGAATTAATTGCTTCCCTTATCAAAAGATATTCTGAAAAATACCGAAGGTATTTGAGATAAAATAAATTACAATAATAAAATAATTTTTTTACTAAATAATTTTATTTTTCTAGGCAAAGAAATTAAAAACACAAGTAAAGAGAAAAGATGTTTGAAGTAAAAAAATGTGTTTTTACAATTATAAAAAATAAATTTACTTCTTTATTATTTCCTATCGACATTCATGTTATTTATAACACAGAAAGTTTTCAGCTTTAAATAAATAAGGTTTTAAGGAAAGCAATGAAAAAATACTACTTCTTTGGGGATTTCATTGGCTTTTATATAAAGAGGAAAATATATTAGTTCCGGACTACATAGAGTCACTTTTGTTGGCAACAAATAAAGACCACTGAACTTTCATTTCTTTTAAATAGAACGAAATATCCTGTTTCATCTCCTCCTTCACTTTCTACTCATTTATCCGACGAGTATTGAAAACATATTTTCATTTATTGCTGATAAATATGCAATAATATCACAAAAAACTTAATCCAATTTGAAAAAATATTCAAGTCTACAATTCATAATAAAAATAATATTCCATATTGAAATTAAAGACTTGGGTTTGTCGTTACTACAAACATTTTCCTTTAGTTCTCATATATTTAACATAGTAAAAAATCATATAGCAATTTGGGTTTCCTTATCAGACTAAATCAGTTTTATTGCAACGCTTGAATTATCCTAATAGCATCTCTTGGTAAAGAAGATTTCAGAGTAAAACATTTTTTTATATTTTAGACAACTCGTACAACAAAAAATGTTGCGTAATTTCACACTGATTTGTGATACAATTTATATAACTACTGTTTCATTTGATTGTACTATATTAGGGTTCCTACTTCTCAAATATTGTTACTAGTAATATTCCTAAGTGTTCCAGATGCTCAGTGGTTAAGGGAGTCACTTCTTTGATCAAGAGTAGCACCTGTGATCGAGTGTTCGAAACCCATCCAAGGTCACAAGGTTGGGTTAGGTTAGGTTGGGTTAGGTTAGGTTAGGTTAGGTTAGGTTAGGTTAGGTTAGGTTAGGTTAGGTTAGGTTAGGTTAGGTTAGGTTAGGTTGACGGTATAAGTAAACGGTAATTGACTTGAGAGGAAGTTGACGGGATTGGTTAGGTTAGGTTAGGTTAGGTTAGGTTAGGACTTGAGAGGAAGTTGACGGGATTGGTTAGTATCTAGCTGTACAAACACACCAATTTTGTACATATTATTTTTATACGTGTATATGCCTCTCCTCTATTTGTGTGTAGTTATGTCTAAGTTGAATAATTTTAGTATTAATTAATATAAGTTTATTACAATCTTCGATTATAACTTACACTTACCTGAACACAAACTTCCATTCTTCCACTAGCCCCCCCCCCCCCCAACTCTTCACAATTTTCTAACTAGTTGAAGTTTTGATGAGATTTTCCATTATGATTATTTTTTCCTAATGTATAGATTTACATGTTACCATCATAATCTTATTATACAATGTTGGTAAAAAGAAGTTAGATTTTTAGAAACTAATTATGTCCAAGACTTCTTATAGTAGGTACATATACATTTAGGTTTTCACAACATATTTTATCAATTTGTATTTTAGTTTCTCACAATGTTACATATGTATTTATCTTTATACCAGTTTATAAACTGTTTTCTGGTTTACGCAACATATTTTATCGACCCCAAGGTAAGCAGATTTAGGTCATTTTACACAGTCAAATTTCTTCAATTTTTAATATAAGATTATAATATTTTTTTAAGCAACATAAATATATAAGACTACACAATCAAAAGTAAGTTTTTCATGGAAATTGTTAGTTTACGCACAAACATTAAATTTTAACAGTATCTGATGATGTCTTATAGCCGAAACATTTTGTATTTTTTCACACGAACAAATCGCAATATATAAATTACATCATGATGTCTTTTACCTGAAACTTTAGTACTTTTCCCACTTACAAATTACATTATATAAATTACCTGATGATGTCTTCTAGCCGAAACTTTTTAAATTTTTCCCTCGTACAAATTACATTATAAAAACTATCTGATGATCTCTGGGTATTTCGATACAATTTACCATTTCCTACAAGGCCTTTTTTGGGGCATTACATTTGTAATAAATTGTAGGACTGGGTAAGTACTATAATAACACCCAATCAACGTGTTTAATCGCTCTAAAATAAAATCATTTGTACTTGTTATCCTGTTACAAATATAACACCGAATTTTCGCTCATGTGTTCCCTTCATAGACCCAAACCGTGTTGGTACATGTCTCTAAAGATGAGTAGATAATAAAATAGTTTATTTGAGTGACACAAAGCCAATTAAATTACAGTGTTTTACTAAAAGCAGTACTTGGATTGAAACAATAGACATGAGCACGTGAACTGAAACAAAGAGTTCGTTAACAAGTCAAGTAAAACTTGTCCAGTACTTTAGTTGCCAACATAACATCGTTAAAACTTTACACAAAACAAAGTCAATATTAATTTCAGATAAAAGTGACTACAGTATGCTCTTATTATTAGCCATTGCATGACGTAATCGACGAAAAAAATAGTAATAGACATAATTACGAGGTTCAGGTGTGATAACTGTTTTAAACAAACCTTGTAGTAAGTAAACTGAGTAAAGCCCCTTGATCTATCAATACAAATTAACATTTACTACAAGTTCCAAAACTTTTTTTGAGGATTTACATTTAAAGGATATAATTGTATTAATTATTTTTAAATCAGCTCTAACGATTTCAATATTATTAGCTAGGACCCAAAAATCATGTTGGTACACATCTCTAATGATAAGTAGATCTTAAAATAGTTTCTTTGAGTGACAATAATTTTACGTGTTTTACTAAAAGTAAGTACTTAAAACAATAAACCTGAGCAGGTGACCCGATCTAAGATTTATTTAACAATTCAAGTAAAACTTGTCAAAACTGCAGTTGCCAACGTAACAACCTTAAAACTTTATGTAATTCAAAGTGATATTCAGTGATAATTCGTCGTCGTCGACTGTATGTAAGTTCAATAACGTCCACAAAAATAAATTGTGTGTAATATTTATCCAATCAAATTATAGTAGCTTTCTTTGATTTCATAGTTAGTTGACTGGTATCTAGAACTAACTATATAATTTTATTTGAATAAATTGCATGTAAAAGAAGCTTTATGTGTATATATTTAGTTGCTTTGTTAGTCACCAAACCAGAGTTAATTAACCTCAACAATTCCATTAGCTAAGACAAGCACAACCTTCCTGCAGGGTGTCCCACAAGCTAACAATGTATTGATCATGGGATATCCTGTCCAACACGATTATCAAATCCCCTTTGTCTTTGTTATGTTGGTAGTAATAAGTAAACAATGTTATACTTGTATTAGAAGTGATATATAGATCGAAGTCATTAATAGGTAAATGTTATACTTGTATTAGAAGTGATATATAGATCGAAGTCATTAATAGGTAATACGCTTAGCAATTCTTGTACGTTATACATTTTATTTCTAAAACCTCCGGTAGAATTTTTTAGAAATATCAGCAATCCGCAGTTTTCAAGATCGAGAAAACGATTTAAGTAGACCCTTTGAAGAAACCTTGTTTAAGTTTTTAAATATGAACGTCGTTCAGAATTAAAATCTTACCTTCTAAGAAGCAATTAAAAGTTTCAATTCATTGTTTTATATTACTTTCTTGACTGTACATATATTCAATGCATTTCGAGCATCGGACTTTCTTTTATATTAGAATTTTATATAAACGTTATTACCATGCAATTACTCAGGTTAGATTTTAATTTCATTTACTCCGAGAGATATCTGAAATATCTACGTACATTCCAAACACTACTCCACAATAGTTGGATTTGATTCAACACTTACCCAGTTTCAGGTAACTTAAGTAATCGTAAAAAGTTTTCGACTTCGGTTTTTTTACTAATCTTTACGTTTCAAGGTCTCAAATCGTACGTCCCTCATCGATGTCGTTGTGGTCTCTACGTAAGTACGATTGTGAACACGACACTCGTAAAATGTGGAATAGAAAAATATGGAAAGATCTTGAAATTCAGAAAAACAAATGTCAAAATTGCGGTCATTAAAAATCCAGGTGTTATTCAACTTAAAACACAATGTTTTAACTCAGCATGTAATGGTGCCAACCACTCACTCTCTACGATGTCAAATAGGGAAGTTATTAAATTTTCGTATAGTTATGAGATCTGACAGGGGTAGACACTGACACAAGCGAAGCGAGTTGAAAGTTTTAATATATATACTTCCGATATCAAGGACGTATATTCACAATTACGAGATTCAGAAATCCTTCGTAACAACTGTTTTATAACTAACACATTTAATATGTTTATTGGGGAAGACCTAAGATCTCTCAACACAATTTAACATTTCCTACAAGGCCCAAAAACAACTATTGGGTTTAAGGGATTAAAGGATCTCCTTGTATTATAATTTATGATGAAGCTGGGTATTTATCATGATGTCGCTCACCAACTTGTTTTGCATTGATGAGTTAAACTGACTATATTAAGTCGTGGAACAACAGAGAAAACGAACAAGTTAAAGAACAGTATAATTGCATTTAGTCGGTGCTGAATGTCATTACATTAATATGACAAAGGACCTATGACAATCTAATTATAAAGCAGCAGTTATTGTAAGTTTATACATTTTATTTGAAACGGGTGGTGGGTTTTTCTTGAAATTGCAGCAATTCACTGTTTATAAGTTTATAGCCAGAAAACGATGTGGGTAGATCCCGACTTCGATAAAACTCATTTAGATTGTAAATAGCCACATTGTTAGGATTTTTAAATCGGCCCTTCTAAGAATGTTCACTTTTAATTATTTTTAAGATTCATATTTTATTATATACACACTTACGGAGGGAGATATTTACAATTTACAAGGCTCACAAAATTTCCATAACAACTGTTTTAAACTAACTATAACTATACTAGATAAAAACCTTGATTTAGCAACACAATTTAACATTTCCTAAAAGGCCTAAAAAACCCATGTATCATAGGGATGTGTAGGTACCATGATGGCGCCCATAAACTCGTTTGTTTTTCAGAGATATCACAATGAGATAAACCGACTGTACTAGATCGTAGAGCGTAGGCAGAACTAAAATATCAAATGCAATATGTCTGCACGTAGTCAACGACAACATCGCGTTACATTATTAAGGCGATACTTTGTGTAGAATGAAAATATACTCTATACTACGAAATTTCACTTCATTTTTTACAAATAGTCGTGGCTTCAACTTTGCCCTCACTGGAAAATAGTAGTGGAAACCAATTAAATGAAGACTATAAATCGAAATCAGGCTACATTTACACTAATTACCTGCCAACCAACCCTATCCTAGCGAGAAAGCACCTATTATTTTATAATTAATTAGTTGCCAAGCTTATTATAACGTCGGAGAGAGATTACAGAGATCAAAGCAGTTACGCTATATATAACACACTCACACAAAAAAAAATGTTTTGAAGGTCATGATAATTCATACTATAAATGTAAGACATAATAATTATTTAGTAGTATATTAGTAGAAATATTAAAATTATACTTTTCCATTTCCGTAATATATATATATATATATATATATATATATATGTGAGAGAGAGAGAGAGAGAGAGAGAGAGAGAGAGAGAGAGAGAGAGAGAGAGAGAGAGAGAGAGAGAGAGAGAGAGAGAGAGAGAGAGAGAGAGAGAGAGAGAGAGAGAGAGAGAGAGAGAGAGAGAGAGAGAGAGAGAGAGAGAGAGAGAGAGAGAGAGAGAGAGAGAGAGAGGGAGGGAGGAGAGAGAGAGAGAGAGAGAGAGAGAGAGAGAGAGAGAGGGAGGGAGGGAGGGGAGGAGGGAGAGAGAGAGAGAAGAGAGAGAGGAGAGAGAGAGAGAGAAGGTCTTGCAACCCCAGGTAATTTCGAATAGTGTGATGCTATCTTCATATCTAATAGGGTTCGCTCTTTCACTTTTTATGAGGTAAAAATATTAGTTAAGAAGGGAGATGTTAATTTTTTTCAAATAGCAATCCCCATCGTGAGATCATATTGAAGGGAATAAACAAGAATATTTTAGCGCCTTAGAAAAGTGGCTACAACATCTCTAACCGGAATTATGGGGACTAGAATTTCAATTTTTAATTTTTATTTGTCATGGATATTAATTAAAAAACAAACAATATACTAATTAAATTGTCTTATCAGCGGAATTATTTAACTAAGTGAATACACTTTTATATATTTTCCTATTAAATCAAACATACCCCAATTTTTGAAAGGTGGTGCTAATGGTGTAATTTCTCTTACCATCAAGTGACATATTTTAAAGGGAATTATCAGAGGAAACTGATGACGTATAGATTAAGTCTATACAGTTTCGTTAAGTTTATTAGTTTTAACTTGTGTCTTACTTGTGCTTTCTTTTTGAATTAGTTCAATAATTCAACCAATGTAGTCATGAGTACTTATTTTATGCACGTCATCAGTTCCTCTTACAATTTCTTTTAAAATGATGTCACATTATTTGTAAAAAAGAAAATTTCCCCATTGTTTCCCCTCTTCGAAAATTGGGGTTGATTGCTAAATAAGAAAAATACATTTAGTTATATAAATGTCTGCTGTTCAAAAATGGGGGAAAAAACATTTTCCCCATATACATTTAAAGGACCATACTCTATGAGGTTTGTCCATGATTAGAAGTTTTCATCTCTACTCGTTCAGAAATTAATCAAGGGTTGCAAGACTTTCTTCCACTCTATTTGTATAGAATTCTTTCTTTTTTAAATCGGGATTAAACTATAGTTAATTTTAGGAGAATATTCAATAGAATTCTTTCTTTTTTAAATCGGGATTAAACTATAGTTAATTTTAGGAGAATATTCAATTGTTGTTTTTAAATAACAAACTGAAATCTCCTCTTTAAGAAACAATATTTGTTTTTACTCATATTATCACAGAAATATTTTTTTAAATTTTTAAAAACATTTTGTGGCACAACGAATCTTAGTATTATTGCAAGCTTTCAATAGTTAATATCAGATTTCATGTTAAATCTATATACAACATATAGTATACAACTTTTTTAATAAAATGACCAATTTGATGAAGAAGAAGGTGCTTCAAATCCATCATATTCTGCAGGTTACTACTAAATATTCGAATTAAAATTTATTTTATTTTGTAATTTTATCGGGACCATAAAAATTCGGAGTGATTTTTGTACTAGGAATTAAAAAATACAGAACAATGATTTTTTTTTTACCTGAAAGATCGATCGTGTATAATATATGTATTATTTTTTTGTATAAGCTTAATTATACGTTTTTAATATTAAAATTTTTTTTTACCATTACAGTGTTAGTCTGACGTGTGTTTTACTGTATTTTTTTATAAATTAAATTACAGTAACCCCAATACATGTTATCCTCTTTAACACACGGGACAAGTGAATATTTTTATAAACAATATTACTAAAAGTATTTTCAAAACCAGCAAAAGTATTTTTGTTTTTTTCATAAATTATTAAAAAATAGATAAAATCAAAAATCTAATGTTAAATATGGAGAAAAATTCCTTTAAAAAAAATACAAATCTATTTTTATTCAATTTTAATAAAAATTCATTTATTGAATTTTAATCTTTCAGTTATCATCGCGTTTTATATAAGAAAAACTAAATTAACATCAAATAAATATCCCTAGACTTTGAATACTCTAATATCGTCAGGATCGTAAGGGAAGAATAGTTGGTCAAAACAGTTCTAATAGGAAAGATAAAAGAATGGGATTTAACCCAAGACTACATGAAAAATCGTGGTAATCCAGCTCTCGGGGTTGCCAATCCCGTACTCTCTAAATGTGAGCCTCTGAGGGCTACACTTGTAGTTTATGTAAGTCGTAAACAGAACAGAAATTCTTTAAAACTGGAAATATTCAATTTGTTAGATCATATGTATTTAAAAATAAATACATAAAAGTAATTAATACCTATATAAAGTTTCCACGTTAGACAATTGTCTACAAAACGTTGCCTTCAATAACTGCAGAAATATTCTTTAAAAAAAATATAATAAAAAAAATAATACTATGATGTGAAATTTTGACGTGATAATATTAGCATTAAACGTAACCCCTTAAAGGCGAAAAACTTATGTCATCGCCATATAAAGAAGGATAGAAAATAACATAAAATAAAGACAGTGGGTCCATGAATATTCTAATAGGTTTAATAAGGTCGATAGATAAAATGAGTTGGTCAAATAAGACCTGATAGAAATAATAAAAACGAGGGGTTTAATCCAAGACTCCTTAAGAAAGTTGTAAATACAGCTAAGATCTCTCGAGATACCAATCCCGTACTCTCTAAATGTAAACAACAAAAATTGGTTTTCGGAATTACAATATTCAATTTTTTAATCTCATATTGTATTATACAAGGCTTTAAAAAGATACGAAAAAGTAATTAATTCCAATGCAATGTTTCAATCTGAGAAAAATTAGAATTAAAAAAATTGTTTACATAAATAATAAAGATAAACCCTTTACCTTGAAAATGCAGCAAGGTCGAACTGCACTTATTTTCTTACAAGAAATTAGTGTTTTAATCTCATTACATTAACACTTTATCAAGTTCACAAGTTCAAGAGTTCACAGAACACATTATAAATTAGTGATTTTAAAATTTCTAAGCTTTGATAACATTTATTTCAACTTCTATTGTAAAGATGATGCAAATTTTATACTTTATTATTTTCAGTGAATTTACTTATCCACCAAGTAAATTGCTGTGTAGGTTTAATTTACTTTAAATTTAGATTTTTTTTAAATGACGCACCTTCGACCCACCTTTAAGGTCTTGTCAGGAGGACTCGATGAGAGACTTCGGAAAAGTAAATTATTACATGTGTTTTATATATAAATTTAGATGTGAGTTTTATAACAGAGGGTAACTGACATAACATTGTTAAAAAACAAATTAATTAATTTTTATAAACGTACTTTTTGTACAAACATCAAAGCTCATTCGTTTTCATTTTTATCTAAATACATTGAAATTTACCGATAGTATAACAAATTATATTTTAATTCACTAATATACAACGAGTAATTCGAAATAAATTAATATTTATTAAAAGGTATCGAACTATATCGAGGTGAATGAATTATTTGTAATATAACAAAACTATCGAAATATAATAAATATATCGATATATTTATCGCTTATATATAAAATTACTAACGGAATATTTTATTGTCACCTGACTTTACGTGATTAAAATTGCATCTTTCTATGACGAATGGATGTGAATTAAATAAACCTTGCAAGATTTGATGACAAACAAACAATGTGGTGAATTTAAAAGCATGTAATGGACCACGATGGCCTCCCTTCATTGTTAAACTTCATTTGTCTTTCCTATTTTATGTCTGTTTGTACCTATTATTGAAAATAATATTATATTCTCACAAGGAAATATTTAGGAATGTTATGCTATAACAGGTTACAAATTGTAAAAGAAAATGTTTTGCAATAATTTTTGGTATAAAATATACGTATTTATGTATTTTATACATACGAAAAATTTGTTTAAAATAAATATAAAAATTAGAACACAATTATATAATATAATAATTATTGTATTAAAAATTAACATTTAATATAGTATAAAGTCGCTATTTCTTGTATAGGTGCTGTAGGTAGAAAGTAAAAGTAAAACTGTAAACTTCAACACACTCTCATTCGGATGCTCTTAGAATTTTCCAATTCCAAAAAAAAAAAATTTAAACGATTGAAATTACAACACAGGTTTTACCTCAAGGGATGGCTATTATTTATTTGTTTTGTAAATGTTTTTCTTGTTGTTAATTTCTTTGATTTTGTTACTTGTTTCTTTTATAAGATTATAAATAGATATTGTGTGTACATGTAAATAACGAAATAAATAAAAAGTTGTTAATAAAATAAAATTTTAAAAATATTTATTCGATTTAGTTGATTTTGAAAGAAAAAAATCGAAAATTTGTGTTTTATCGCAACTCCCTCCAAATTTTGAGTTATCGAACAAATTTTAAAAAGTGGCCAAAATATACCCTCTTACTAAATTTTATTAAAATCTGTCGCACATTTTGGCAGTGTCGCACTGCACACACGACAGACAGGCATAATTCGAAAAACGGTTTTGTAGACTTCAAAGCGGATATATCCCTCAAAATGTGCTACATTAATTTCAAACTATCACATAACTTTCTCTTTGAAAGTTTAGTAGTTCTCAGAAATATCCGTAACAGTACTTCATAGTATGTTAATATGGATTGGGTTTTTAAGGCTTTCCATCCATCATTTGTTTTGGTAGTCGTATTTAGAGTATCCTAAAACCTAAACTGAATTAAAGCAAAAATTATCCAAATTAGGAACGTTTAAATACTTTCCGAGTCTTTCAAAAGATATTGATAGTTTCAGTCTAACACAAGTATCTCGCTTGTAAACTTTGCCTAACTTGTTCAACTCACGTATTCATACGAGTGTTCGCATAAAGTATAAAAGACTTTACAACTTTAAACTTTTCAAGTTGAGGGTTTGTTCGTATGTGAACTTGCTAAACGTGCAACTCTATAATTTTATTATTGTTTTGAACTATAAAGTCATTACAGAATACTACTTTAATGTTCCTTTTAATTGTTATTAAATTATTTAAACAAGTTGATGTCACCATCATTTTACTTAACTATCATACAATACAACAGATCCTCTAAATTGAAAGCCCAAAAAAATCTTGTAGTAAACGTTAAATTGTATTGATAGAACCAGGTCTTATCCAATAGGGTAAGTTTGTTTAAAATTACACAGGTGTTCTGAAAATCGTAATTGCCTATAGCAATACTTTCTTGACGTTAGCTAGTATCTAAGGAGCCTCGTAAATATGTATATTTTATTAAAAATTTCCATTCGCTTCACTTGTGTCAGGCTATCAACACTGACGGCCCTTGAGGCTGTACATATATGAAGAAGCAACCTTCGTGTAGATGACAGCCCTGTCGGATCTTGTAACTATACGAATATCACATTTTCTGGAAAGGTCAGAGTTCTAAAATACATACTTGACAATAACTTCGTAATTTGTCATCGTAGCATGCCACTGAGGTAAAATGATAGCAGTAGATGAGGTTAGTCATACCAGAAAGCGAGTCGGTGGGCTAAACAACACAATTAACAACATTGCATAACTCCAAATGCTCCATTTATTATCCAAGTTTCTGTAATGTTCAACTAATTATTACATTCTTTAAAATGACTTAATATTGAATTTCATACTTTGACGTACTGTTTTTATATATTACTCAATTACAAAATTAGTAGCCTACTCTAAATCACGGGGTTAAGAGTTCAATAGTCCGTAACTATTGCCTTAGCTATTTTTACAACACTTGACAAAATATTAACTATTTTATGTGAAACTTATCTATTTTTTGAAAATATTGACAGAACTGTTATATATATTCTGATAGATTGAAATTTTTCCGAATTCAATGGTATAAACCGCATGTCGCTAAGTCAAACCGTTCTTGAGATATCGCATGAGAAGCGAACAAAGAATTTACTTAATTATCGCTTATAACCATCTGGGACTTTTTTCATTAACAAAATTCTATCTCCTAGAGTTTTTGAGATATAATGATGTAACTTGATATACATATAAAAAAAACATTTCAATATTTTTATAAAAAAATTACCAATTCTCAAAAATAATATTCACTTCTTTTTTACCCCAACTAAATGTTAATAGCACAATGTATATTACAGTATAGCACAATATAAATTAAAATATTAAAACTATAAAAACTTAATCTAAACAATTAGGATATGTGACATCTTAAAACTAACGGATCAGAGATAAGTGAATAAGATACAAAGTTAATGGTGGATTTTGTTTTTAAAAAACGGTATTAATATTGCTTTTGTTAATACAAATTCTTTAGTTCGCAGTTTTTAGTTTGTAATTATGACCTCTAATGAATTTCTAGAGAGTTGAAATTTTCGTTGTTTAATTTTGGTTCGATATAATCTTGATAAAAGATGAATTTATAATGTTGAATCAATTCCATGAAGGGATAAATAAAGTCATAAATTCCACTCACCAATAATATTCTAAGTTAGAATATTATATTTTAACCACTTAACTGTTTTTTGATAACTGGACTAATATTTAATCTTCGTGGATCTAAAAAAAAAAATGATGCTCTGTCTTTAAATGCTTTCATAGAATGTGATAATACTTTTTTCTTATTATATTTATCACCATAGAGACTTCCTTTTCCTCCCACCATAGTTCTTCTTTCTCTCTTTTTTTAATCTCACATATAATGTGAATTCTATCACTGTTCATGTTGCACAAATTACATTATATGGAAATGCAAAACATAAATGATATTTATATCTACTGTGATGCGTGTTTTGATGCAATGGGTTATGTTTTGGTTGGTGGTTGTGAATGTATTTAATTGGGTGATTTTCATGTTATTCATGTTTGATGTTCTTCTGTCGTAACACTGTCACATCTTACTTTAGTAGTAAACAATTTAAAAGCGATAAGAGTAGAAATATTACTATGGAAATGAATTGGGTATATTATTATATGTAGAGAAACCAATAACATTGCCAATGGAGTATTGCACATTGACACTCAAGCTAATGGACGTGTCGGCCAACTCAAACCTACATTAGAAAAAAACAATCCAAGTTTAGTAACCTCCATATGCAAAACTCGGCCGAAATCAAACATAATAATACAGATAGGTTCGGTTGGCGTGTTTCTTTAGAACGAGAGATCTTATAGGAGGAGAGAAACAGAAATATAGGTACCCGTTTATCCACCAATTTTTATTTTTTTAAAACAAACATTATAGTTTCGGAAATAAATAAGGTATTATGTCTAAACTACACGAGCATTTTTTTTGTTGCATTTTAAAAGTGTAGGCCTACCATAAACGAAGACTTTAGATTGTGTATTTTCAAAATGGCATCGATTAAAATATTTAACGTTCAATGTCTGGAAAACTGTGAACTTTAAGTAAAGGACAAAATATTTTCCTCTTTCAACTTCAAACAAAATGATTTTTAATTTTTTTTTGTTTTGGGGAAAAGGATAACCGCATTAAAAAAAAAAAAAAAGTAAAAAATTTATTTCTTATTTCTTGTCAAAAATATCCACGATTAGCTTAAAAAAAACAAAATATTTTCGAATTCTATTAATTTTATTTCATATTTCTGGAAAATATGTGTATTCAGATCTATGTTTTATTATAGTTTTCTTTATTTTTTACCTGTAGAACACTTCCTGAAAGTTTCTCCGTTTCTTCGGTATCAAGTAATAAAACATATAGATTAGTCTGACGTCACTTAAAATTATCAGTAAAAAGTAAAAGACATTTGTATGGATTTTAATTAACAAACGAAACCATATAAAGACTAGTCAACACAGTGAATGTAGACAATTATGTTATTTAAAATTTTTATTATTTTTTTTAATTTGATGCGGATCTGTATTTTATCTTGCATGTCTAATGTTATTTACATAGAATTTAATTTAAATTCTCATTCCCTTCCTGTGTTTACATTTTATACTAACTTCCCAAAGTACTTCCTATAACTAAATATGTTTTGTTTGTCTTCTTTAATGATATACTCCAAAGCATTTCGATATATGGTGTAAATATTAATATGTTTACGCTTGAAACATAAACTTTGAAGCTCTTGATCAAAACAAATATTTATTCTGAACTACATCTCACACTTTAAACAAGTCTAATAATACGTATTGTGTGTGTGTATTTATGTATGATTTCACCAAAATATGAACGTACAAAATTACAGACACTATATAATAAATATAAATAAACTTTTTGTAAATTCATTTTCTGCCTTTATTAACAAAATAGTGATGAAGTACAGTTGCAACGTTTCTTTCACTGAATTAGATTTTTCAAGGGTATATTTGAAATTGAAAATTTATTTATTTATTTGACCCTCTTTTATACATAATTATAACAGGAAAAATTTGAAAATCTTATATGCTTAATAATAAAATAGACAACTGTTCATATTATAAAATGTAATACATATAAAATAAAATTCATAATAACATAATAAACAATAATAATAACAAAAAATACTTCCTGCTGTATTACAAGAAAATAGCAAAGGGTCACTTCATCCCGAGGTTAAAACCTGTTTGGGATGAAATACTCTATACATTTCTAACAATATAGCTCGATGGGAGAGAAACAATGTGACCGACCAGTCCAACCCACATATACACACACAAATTACATTTAGAAAACTAGGATTTGGCTTTTATGACAAACCATTTCAAATCAATATAAAACACTAAAAAAATAGAAATACAATAATAAAACTATACACATACATACACATACATATACATAATTCACACACACACACTTCTACCATTCATATTACCGGTGAAGAAGAGAGCTTTCAAGAATAAAATACAGTCACTTACTACCAGTTTATTCTCCCTCACTGGTTACTGATAAAAAACATATAGACCTGCTCCTGTTCTAATAAATATTGTTTCACGAATCTACAAAACTCGATTTTATTTGTACACGTTTTAATTTTTAAAGGCATCAGATTAAAAAATTTTGGAGCAAGATATAAGTAAAATTTTTTAAAAATTGTTAAATTTGGTTTTGGAAAAACTACGTTTAAGTCATTTCGTAAAGTACTCCCTCCACCCCCTGTTGTATAATTCCCTCCGCTTCTATTGTAGAATAATCTTAACACTTTAAATATATATAAATTTCTTACCGGTAAAATTTTGAAGATTTTGAATAATGGAGCAGCGTGTTCCAATTTAGTTCTATTTGCCATAATTCGAATAAAATGCTTCTGAAGTACAATGACTGGTTTTAAGACACTGTAGTACGCACCTCCCCAAACTTCAATACCATATTCTAACTTTGAGCCAATCAAAGCATGGTATATTGATTTTAATAATTTCAATTTAGTCACCGACCTTAACATGTAAAAAAACCTAATATATTTAATCAATTTCAGTTTGGTATTATCAATATGCGTTTTCCAGGAGAGTCTGGAATCCATGAATAATCCCAAATATCTAATGTTGTCTACTTGTTCTATTTCTAGGCAATCGCACGTTCCGCTTTCTTTACAGTTAATGCTATGATATTTTATGTTTGTTGAGAAATAGGTCTTACGAGCAACATTATATATTATATATTTGGTCTTAGGGCTCATTACCATATAGCTCTTGGTAAACCACCATCGCAAAACATTTACGTCATCTTGCATATCTTTTCTCAACTGTTCCAATGAATCCGCCTTGTAAAAAAGTGCAGTGTCATCAGCAAAAGAGACAAGGTTCCCTTTGAATCGACCGTTGCATAAGTTATTAACATATATTAAGAATAACCATATATCCAAGGTTTGCTATTTAAAATAAAATAATACGATAGATTGCTATGAATAATTTATTGAAAACTTTTCTTAGCTACAACGGACAGTATACACTTGACACTTAACTTGTATCCATCGACTGTAACCACTTTCTTGACTTCACTAGTTTAAAAATCCATCCGTAGATCGTTGGATCTACAACTGCAACAGCTGTTCTGCGGGTGTCTTCTCACTCGATACTGATGTGAGCTGACTTGGTATCTTGGGATTTACTGCCTTGCCTTGATCCTTACGACGCGACGTGGTGTCTTGGGATCCACTGACTCTGGAACATTCAGGTTTCTTAATATTTTCTACTTATGAGGTAGAGGAGGGGGAACACCCCCTCCCATGTCAAGGGCTCAACACGCCTCTGTGACGGATACGGAAATACCGAGGGCTCAACACGCCTCTGCGGTGACAGGATGTCGAGGGCTCAGCACGCCTCTGCGACAGGTACGGATTTACCGAGGGCTCAACACGCCTCTGCGGTGACAGGATGTCGAGGAGAGGGGAGAGGTCTGCCGGAGTGGCAGTCAGGGTGGTTCAACCCCAACTGAGTCTTTTAGCTGCTCGAGGCTGCTTTTATACTGTGTTTTTGTGGTGGGGGGGTCAGCTATCCAATGTTGACTTTGGACGTTCTAGAACCTTCCATCACCTTTGATCTGTTTACTTAGGACCTTGTTTACTCTTCTAAATCGTTTCTATAACTCTTATTTGAGTATTTAATTAATGAAGATTTGGCTTCATTACACAGTAAGGAAAGAATATAGTATGTTATACAGAGTGTTAAAAAATATCTGAAGGCCTTAATATCTCTGGTTCCAGTAAAGATAGAAACATGGAACAAGTGTTATTTTCTATCTACACGTTGAGTCGAAAGTCAGGTCCCAAATACAGAATGTTCCGAAAATTAATAAAATGTGAGTTTTTTGTAAAATAAACAGATATTTTTGTTTCCTGAAAACAGAACAAAAAATTAATTACATGCTTTTTTAAATAACTAATTTTTGATATTGGTTTTAAGTAATAATGAGAATATGGCATTATTTTTTAGACTGATTACAAGGCAAACAACGAAATTGTAAAAAAGTTCAAATTCAGACTATTTGAAAAAATAAAAAAATTATTTTTTCGACAAAGATTTTTCCAGTGAAATTTTTAATCCTTATTATTAATTAGGATTGTTTACATTATCACGGGTAGATCAAGCTGCGTTTTCCAGATTGTTATCAGTAAGAGAAAAACCATCAGTACATTTTGCATATGTTTTTTGAGAACATTTCTTATCTTTCAGTCTCTAGTAAACGGCCAGGTGTCTAGACGTGAGCTTAGTTTTTACGGTTGCTGTATTATTTACTCGTATATTGTAGAAAAATGGAATTCACCAATTTTGAAAGAATCAGTCTTCTGATAATGAGGGGGAGACATATATAAGAAACGATCTTACCAAGAAGATAGCGATTTTAAATAATGGAAAATATCATCTTGCTGAAAGGATATTAAAGTATAAATGTTTTATATTGACTAATCCTATCAATAACTTCAAATCTCACAGATTTTTTTTCTTCTAATTATGTCACGTAGACGCATGTGTCTTGCACGAGCGTACAGAAGTGATCACGTGATTTACTTGGGGCAGAATTTATATCGAAAGCATGCTTAGATTACTAATAAGGGTAAAGTAATAGATTTATAAAAGGTACAAAAAGTGTCTTTCATTTTTTCTAACTCTCACATGACTTAATTGATTAACAATAAATTAAGAATAGTGAAAAGGTAATTAAACGAGATATCCTTTAATGATTTAAATTTTATTTTGAAAACGGATAGAAGGATTTTGTTGAAATGAGGTGATTCTACTTACCGTTTATTAGAAAATTGTATATAATGAAGTTTCTTATACAAATGTAAAATTTGTCAAAATGATAAATAAAAAATTAATCAAGTATTGTAAATTATATAGCTAGAATAAAATTCTGGTCTTAGTCCCTGTTTATTTTTTATTTATTTTTTTTTTTTTATTTTTTATTTATTTATTTTTTTTTTCTTCTTCTTCATCAGCCTTCCAATTATAATTTAAAAAAAAGCTAAATTAATAAATCTAACAATATTAGAAACATGGAACAAATGGTATTTTGTAGATATTTACATGCTCTATCTACAGAGTGAGTCAAAAGTCAGGTGCAATGTATAGGATGTTCCGAATATCAAAATGTGAGTTTTTTGTACAGAACCAAAAAGATATTTATAAGATGAACTTGATATTAAAAGTATAGAAAAACTTGTTGAAACTTATTTATGGAAAATTTTCTTATAGCAATATACATACAGGACCGTATTTATGAACTTTTCTTAGGATTTTTTATTTTTTTAATGCGGCTTGTCTTCCTTAACGATATTTCATATACGTACTTTTAATAATTTCTTTATTCAGGAAGAAATTTTTTAAATTTCCTTAACAATATAACCTGTAATGCTTCCTTAGCGCTAAGGTTGGGCACAAGTTAAACCTCACTTAACCTTATTGTTCAATCCTGAACTAAATGTTACGATGATGAAAGATCAAGACTTTTTAAATTCTTTATGCATGTGTCACCCCTAGTAACGAGTTGATACCTGAGGGATGCTGAAAAGACAGTTTATTTTTACGATGAAGATTAAATAAATGTGTAAATAGGTTTAATATCTTTCTCGATATTTCATTTTTCCTTTATTTTATGCTCCCGTTAAAATTTCAATAAAAAGCGGAAACCAAATATCAGACGATTTAAAATTGCATGATTAAAGTGTAGCAGAAAATAAAGGCATTGCATTAAATAATATTGCTCTGGGAAAACGAAATTACTGAAATTGGAACATTCTTGTGGTATGGTGCATAATTACAGCAAAAATTCATAAGTACTATTTGACCTTCAAGTCTTTTTATATTACCTCCGCTTTTATTATCAATTCATTATTGTATTTTAAACCGATTATTTTCGTATCTTTCACCTTTTGTTTATAAATTCATCGTCAAACTATTAAAAATCAAAACGTAAGAACACAAAACAAATGACAGCTGTGTATCTATTAATGAACAATCAGCTGTAGTGATTAATAAACTCTCATTACTTCTTATTGATTATGTAATTAGTATTCACAACGTAGTTCCTATAGGGTTTCTTTAATAGCTACTTTAAAACAGATAACTGAGTAAAGGAATATAAATATGTGTTTAAAATGTGTAGTCGGTTTTGGGATACCTCCATGTAAAAGAACAGTTAAGTGTTCTTGAGGAAGTCCTAAATAACATTATTATTAAATGTTGAGCTTGACTTATGAGAAAAATTATACAGTATAACAAACACACAAAACACAATTATCATAAAAAAATACGCCTATGTATCAGACGCGTTTCAACGACAAGGTCGTCCTCTTCAGCGATACACCAGCTACACCAATCAAACTATAACTGATGAAATAGTTATAGTTATAGTTTGATTGGTGTAGCTCGTGTATCACTGAAGAGGACGACCTTGTCGTTGAAACGCGTCTAAAACTTAGGCGTATTTTTTTATGAGAATTGTGTTCTGTGTGTTTGTTATACTGTCTAAATAACATTGATAAATATGGACATAAATCCTTACAATTTCCATTATTATTTCATACAAACGGAATCGACCAGTACCAATTTCAAATTTTAGTATTCTTGTAAGTACAAAACACGTTATTGCTTTTTTGAAACCAAATTTCAATCTCTGGATATTCGAAAAAACTCAAAACGTGTTTTAGTGAAAATTTTCGATATTACATCATACACAATTATTTCATTATTTAAAAAAACGCCCTACATAGAGCAGCATTCCTTGCGTTTACTCTAATAAAATTTATTTTATTTCAACTGTAATAATATATTGAAGTAGAAATATTTCATAGAAAGTGTTAACGAAGTTTCCATTATTGCGTTCTCACAACATCTGTTCTTTCATTTCGGTGGTGAATTAAATTGAGGTTGTTTTCCTTTTTACCCGAAGGAGAGTATTAAGGGAGGCTTAATAAACGTAATAAAGCAAAGAAAAGCTCACCAAGAGGGTTCCTTTGAAACAGAAATAAAGAAAATGTTGTACAAAATCCACTTTCAGCAAAACTAATTTTCTCCGAAGTTTTACACACAAATGTATCATATACAAACTATAACATTCTGTATAGTCTTAGATAAATAAGGATTATGTGTTGGAGTTAATTTTTAAATTGTTCACATATTAGTAATGTGTGATGGGTCAAAAATCGATGTAGGGTTTTTTACGGATATATTTGTTTTGAAGTCCCTCAAGACTAAAAGTGTATTTTTTCTGTAATGACATATGACTGTTGTTGCGCAGTGTTTCAGAGCCCAAACGAAAAGACTGATTGTTATTAAATTTCGCATGTGGAGTATATTTTGAAACAAAACTTATTGGCCGCCATCTTCCGTTATATCTAAGTTGGGGTATTATCGGTACAAAAACATCCGATGGTAAAACAATTTACAAAGTATCTCGCTCGTCCATTTCTGAAAAACTAGTAAAAACGTCATTTCAGTAGATATTGATGAAACGGTCAAAATGAATCATGTCAACTTCGAAAAACTACTTATAAATTCCTAACTTTGCTTTGCTTTTTCCATAACCACGTCCTCAATCTAAGTGTTGTTTGATTATTTTTTTAAAAAAATTAATGACGATTGATAAGATTTATTTTGTTTTTTGCAAATTATTCCTGCCATTACGTATTATGTATTTTTACTTGTTATTTAACGTACGAGTTTCACAGACGGTTTCTAAAACAGTCATTAAATTATTTAATTCATCATTAAAATTAATCTTTAATTAAATTATCAATTTTAGTTTCTAGAACAATGATGAAAAAAATTCAATGGAAAAAACAAGGGAAAGCCAAAAAGAAACGAGTGCCGGAAAGTTATGGGAAGGCCTGGCGCACGCAGTGCTGACACCACACAGCCTACCAAGAGTGGAAGCTGTTGCCAAATTCAGAATGCTTACGGGCCATGACTACCTACAAGCCAACGTATGTAAAATAGGATTAGCAGCCTCTGAAATTTGCCCTCTATGCAACTGTCACAAGATGGCCCACACCTTCAGAACTGCACAGCCCTGCAAGACGTGGAAGAGCGAGGGAGAGACATTGTTTCTACCAGAGATGCCAAGGTTGGATAAAGTAGAGTAAATTAAGTAGTTTCTAGAACATTCTTTTACTGTTAATATACCATTAAACTCCCATAAATTTAAAGTCTCAATGTCGGTCAATTAAATATTTAATTGTAAATTAAAGTTCGGTTTGTGAGTTTTTGTTGTGTTATTTATTTTATGTTCTTTCTGATTTAATTACAGTTTCAAAATATTGCTTACGTTAATATTGAATGTAATGTTTATATTTAAAAATATCTATAATTTTTAAAAGTTTTATATATTGTATTTTTAGTGTTCACAAGATGTTTTCCAAATTATGTACTGACATTAATAACATAACCTATATATTCACGAGTGTAAAATTATCATAGTATTCATAGTAGTAGTTCAGATGAAGAATTAACAGAAGTCATTGAGTTATTAAGTAGTAGAATTAACAGAAAATTTAATTAGACGTTAGGTTAATTTGGTATTTACTAATTGAGGATTACCTAAATGTTCTAGAAACCGGCTGTAAGTAATTATTTTTAACTAAAATTTGAACTAAAAAGGTAGGGTAGATTTTGAAATATTACAGTATTTATTACAGTCCGATGACGAATATAATTTTATGGAGTCGAATAAGATCACGTGATCACATAGATCAAAATCTGGCCTAACGGACGTAACTTTATTAAAATAGGTCTTTGCGTTCTGGTTTGTACAGCACTGACTCGATATAGGCAGACTACAACACACACTTTGGTTTTGGACTCATGAGATTTAAAAACGGATAACACTACATAAACCACGACATTTATTTTCTGATCCATTAGAAAACTACATTATTTGAGAGAGTAACAAGAAATTTGCTACCTCTAATAAAGAATTTTGCTACCTTGCTAGAATTTTGAATCTCCCTATTACAACAAAGTTAAAACCTTGAATTTGATTTTGTATAGGGTATCTATAGCTCTTTACACTAAATTTCTAATTCGTAATTTAATTTTTGTTCTTACTGTTGGAAGTTATACGATGTGAAACTAGAGTTGTTTGATTTCCGTAATGCCTCTAATGTTTTTCATAAAGTACAGACCGATAAAATTGGGCACTTGTAGAGATTTATTGAACATTTAAGAAAGCAAAAGTATTTAAATTACAAAATCAATCCCTAGAGGAAAAATTGTTTTGAACTTTTTTAAATTTGTGATTAGTAATCCATTTATTTTGGAACACATATTTGGTACTATGGTAAGCTTATAAAATTTTATCTTGTTAATATTCAGTCCTATAAGACACATCTGTTTTTTTGTAGTTGTTAAACGAACCCACTTTTCGGTGATGTGAGATTCAGTGTTACGGCATCGCGCCAACAAAATAAAGCCAATTTTAAGATTTTTTTTTTTTTTTTTTTTATTATTATTTCATTACTGTTGCGACCGATGGTTCTTGGTGGAATTCCATGTTTAAAGATAATAAAACACAATTATTTATTTTGTAATATCCACTTTTAATTAGTCTAGCCGACCAATGGTTTTGCCTGCTAAGGCATTGACGAGGCTGTATTACAGACTGAACTGAAGAAAAAAGACAAAAACAGAAAACCTTAAAACTAGAGGGTGGGAGTTAGGATACAAAGAATGGAAGGTTGGGGAAATACCCGGCCTGGGCAATGACCATAGGAACAATACCTATTGGGAAAACCAGTTGATTGTTCTAAGTACAAATAACTTTTAAAGGTTTTACTAATGGAGAGTTATACAAATCTAACTGGTCATTTAATCCTTAGCAGGCGAAACCATTGGTCGGTTAGACTAATTAAAAGTGGATATTACAAAATAAATTATTGTGTTTAATTATCTCCAATTTTGAGAACTAAAGGATTTATAATGGTCCTATAGCGACTTTAACTTGCTTGGCGATATCTCACGAAACATTATTTTTGTTAGGATGTCAACCGGTAAGTTTTTTCGTACCCAAAACGCTACATTTGATCAAATTAGATCAAGATCTGCTCTAACGATCGTAATATGTCCCCATGTGTAATTTTATTACAACAAGTCTCTACTTTTAGGCTGTACAGAACCGATGCAATACAGGGCGTTAGACGGTAGATATTATTCCCAAAATCACTGTTTTAGACTCGTGTAACCTCAAATCTCGAAATCGATCTATTGATCCATATATAAGGAAGTAAGAAGATACTTCCTACCAGTAATAAATCTATAATATTGAATCTCCATACCATGACACAGTTGAAACCTTTACTGGATTGCACCGCTATGGTGGTCAACATCTACTTAGACCTATTAACATTAAAACATAATAAGAAATATATTAAGTTATCTCTTAACGTAATTAAGTATCTGCTTAAATAAAACTCCGTAACCTTTGAAATTATTCCTGCTTTCATTAAAAGTTGTACAGTAATGAAACTTTTACACTTTGCAATTAAGTCAAAGAGTCCCACCGTTGCTGATTAAAACACCACTTCCCTCAACTCATTTTGCAAATTAAATCTTACTTGAAACAGCGATTCTTAAATTTTAATTAAAGAAGTCCCATTAATGAACATTTTTCTTAAACAATATAATTCTGTAAAACAAAACCAGTTACGAAAAGAACAAGTTGGTGGCACCATCACGGTACTTACCCACCTTTAGCTTACAAAGGAATACAAGCAGATCCTCTAAATATAAAGTTGGTTTCTTTTGCCTGATTTGAAAAGTTAAATTGCATTGGTAGATCTGGTCCAGTAGAGTAGGTTTGTTTTAACAGTTCTTATACAGATTTACCGAACCTACTTTCTTGACGTCGTCTAGGCTTTGATGGGCCTCGTAAATATGATATATTATAAAGTATCCTCTCGCTTTTTTCAAGCTAGTACCTCACGCCTGACGCTCCTCACGAATGTATATAACTCGTGTGAGTGACTCATCCTGTCAGGTCTAGTATCTATTTCGGGTAAATTATGTTACTATTAATCTCGTACATTATATTATATTTCCCTGTGAAAATACCTCGTATTTATATGTCCGTCCTGATTAAATCTCAAGTAGAATAGATTTACTCCAACTCAAAATTCTCCTCCCAACCATTTGCACCAAAACGTTTTGAGTCAATCAATATTCCTGATATTATGTTATCTTAGAATATTTTCCCAAAATGAATAATTTTTTAATCTTTACCTGTTACTGGACTAAGAAAAATTATACCAGTGTATTCTTTCAAAATTACACGGATAGTAGGATACTGGCCTTTTTTTTAGTAACTTCATTGCTACTTTTAAGATTACAAACCCATATATGCAACCTCATGTGCGCTTACTTCGAAAAACAAAGTATACTTTATGAAAATTTATTGCTTTCTAAATACTCATTATTAGTTAAACTCTAGATTTTTTAATTTATACTTTTATACAGTTAACAATTTCGTATAAAGTAACACGAAATGAAATTTGTTTTACATTTCACATTACTTTGTGAGTTCAGAGTGTGAAATTAAAATTTAAAAAAATAATAATTAATAGGTCATATGTTCAGAGTTTTACGAAAAATATTCGTGAGGAAACAGAGTAATATTATTACGAGTTACGTCTATCGTATAACCAGACTGTGTTTCTACTTTTTTTTAAATAGTAGTTAAAACTAATTGTTAACTCTTTGGTAGAAATAATGCATTGTAAAAATTTTAAGAAATAGTTATTGAGAAAGTTTGTGCAATGCTTTTGCATAATTTATTTCATTAAATGATAACTTTTAAATGATAACTTAACTTATTTATATTAAGGTAAACAGGATTTCTAAAAATCCAACAGCTTTACAGTAAATAACAACAACAAAAAAAAACCTAAAAAATAAAGAATAAAAAACACACAGAAAAAAATGAAGATAGGTAAACTATCAGGTTTACACAAAAGTAAATTTTTGTCAGGATATTTCTAATATTAACTAAACTGTTTAAAATTTTAAATAAAATTGTGAAGGAAGACAACTTGTATCTACATTTTAATGTTTCTATATTAAAAATTCACCATTGGAGATCCGTTTGAAGTCCAAAGAATTATTAAATTTCATGTAGTGTAAGAAATGTAAAAACTTATTTTGTAGGACTTTAATGTTTTTATATGACTACCAAATTGTCGTTCTATATTCAATTTTACCAAGGATTAAGGTTAAAATAATTTCTTAATAATCTCAACATCCGTTAAAAAATTTGAGTTTCTAATAAGAAGCAGGAAATTTTTTTTGAAAAGCTGATAACATATTTTACATGGTTTATGTAAGTTAATTTAGAGCCGATATGATACAAAGATCACGAATTCTTGGTACAGTTCCAACTTCTACCCAATAATTGTGTAATTAAATCAGTATAACTGCGATTGCCTGGTTAGCATCATGTACTTACAATTATCCACATTTAAATCTATTTTCAGCACACCAATTAAACTTGACATACGACACGATTTGCATGTTTTAGTCCAAAAAAGTTGAACGAGTTTCAGTGAGATTTTTTTCCACTCATTGAGCGTCCCTAATGTTCCCAACTTCTTTTATAAACAAATTACGCATATTTCACAGCATTTATTTCCTTGCGTTCTTTCCAAATAAGATCATTTTCGTACAACTGTAATAATATATAATATATTGAACAACCAATATTTCATAGAAGGTGCTACGTCGGCCAAAATTCACGTCATTGCGTTCTTACAAGATAGATAAGTTCTGTCATTTTGGTGGTAAATTAAATTGAGGCTGCTTTTCTTTTTAGCCGATGGAGAGTATAAAGGGAGGCTTAATAAACGTAATAAAGCAAAGAAAAGCTATCCAAGAAGGTTCTTTTGAAACAGAAATAAAGAGAATGCTGTACGAAATCCACTTTCAGCAAAAGTAATTTTGTCCGAAGTTTTACAAACACATATCTGATGTTGTAAATCGAGTATACACTTAGCTTTATTAGAATTACGTGTTGCAGTTTTTTTTTTTAATTCCTCGAATATTCGAGATGGGTCAAAAAATCGATGTCGAGTTTTTTGCGGATGTATTTGTTTTGAAGACCCGGATACCAAAGGAGTAGTTTTCATTGACAACGTTGTTTTACAGGTTATGTAGGTTAAATTTAAATAAAAATTATTATTTTTAACAATTCTTATCTTGGGAATACAAAAAAATTATATATCATAAAAATCTGCTTTAATGTTTTTGTTATCAAATTTAACAGAAATTAAGTTAGTAAGGAGTTAAACAAAGTGTATTTTTCGCCATTTCTCGAAAATATCCTTTTCAGGAGTTATTGGTAAAACAATCCTAAATGAAACAGTTATGGATGAAATTTAGAAACTAGTTGAAAAGACCTGTTTTTTAAAATCAGATCAACCGATTTCGTTAGAGTATTAAAATGGTGTAGAAAATCTTAAACAAATTTACAGTTCGACATTAATTGGCGAAAGGAAAATATAACGTTACAACAATCAATTAAAACTAAACTTTAATCACGATTACAATTATTACGATTTTAAGACACAAGAAAGCCATCCTTAGGCTCTTTGTTAAATATCTTAATTTTTGTTATCATAAACAGTCGAGAGGTGGGTAGACTTTGTTGTAATAACAATTTCTTTAGTCTCGTTTACAAGTTTTAGTAAATCTAATATCATTTTTTGTTAGTGTTTAGATTTTTGAATGGGTGAGAGAGGAGCTTAGTTTATACTATAAATACTTTGATTAGGTTGTCCTCAGTCCGTTATGCAGACGTAGCTACAGCGACTGTTTCGCCTATCAGTCAGCTTTCTTAGGCTAAGCACACAACACGTAACACAAACACTGATAGATTTGAAATAATCTGAGTAAAGCTCTTCGTCATTGAAATTAAAAATTGTCTGTCGCCACATTATGGTTATTCCTATCTAGAAATCGGTATACGACTGGATGGTAGTAACGAGTGATGCTTATCTCTCGTTAGCGCAATGTTTTTTTTATATAACGGATCTTCAGATTAAATGCATTCTTCAAGAATAAATTCTCTGTTAAATTGCAATTATTATGATATTGAAAGAAAAGCCGAACATTACATTTAAAGCTGTTAAATTGTGTTTCCAAATCAAAAAATAAATTGGCAAATATTTTACATTTTCATTTCATGTGCATACATATATTATTATCTAAGTTTGATATAGAAAATAGTCGGAAGCTACCGTCCCAATCACAGTATATAACCTAACCTCAAAATCTCGAATATGATATGTGGGATATTTTTTGAAACATTTTAAAAACTGTTTTACATATCGTGATGAAATTATCCACGTAATAATAATAATAACAAAACAACTAATTGGAAGGGAAACTTCAAACGACATATTTATAAAGAACATTAACAAAAGAAACATGCGTCTTCTTGTTATACAACTTGCAGTAATTGTAATTTTCAATCTGACCTGAGTTGTGAATTCAGATTTTAATTAAAGTATGCATTAATTATGGGAACGTTAATAGCTTAGGGGAGTAAATGTGTAGAATCCAAGCAGTGTAATTTCATTGTGGAATTTTTGTAAACAATGATTCGCTTATCGCTTTTGCTCACACATATAGGATAGATAAAGTTATGTGATGAGTGACAAAAATCAATGTACTGTTTTTTTTGTTTTTTTTAATATGTTAGTTAAGATGTCCTCTGAGTACAGCAACCCCAATGTAGCTGTGTGCGCCAGGGTACTTTTTTTTTAACGTCTGTCACTGTATACTTTCTACCTAGAGTATCGGCCAGCGGTTCCCACACGGATGTGATTTTTACGATTGTTTAAACATATCTACCAATTAAACTAATCAAAACAATCGATTGTTTTTCCGATAAAAGTTCATTTTTGACTGATTTAAAAAATGTCAGATTTGCCCAGAAGTATTTTAATTTAAAAATTTTATTCCACCAAATGGAATGAGAAAATATACAAAGAAGAAGATTTTGAACTAATATTCCAACGGTTTAAATTTATTAATTTCTTTTAAACATAATTTGTCGAAAACCGATTAGTTCTACTTTACATACACATGAGGTAGTCAAAGTTCTAAATATCAATGTCTACAATTATTTTATGTTTTTTTACACTCTACCATACGATAGGACAAAGAAGCGTTTTTATTGTCAGGACCACAAATCGAAGAACGTTTGTGAATTTTTGGGACATCATGTGTATGATATCAAATTTTTGTCTCGCTCTGTAGATAGAGGAAGTTGATTGTTGATTTCTAATAAATTCCGTTTGATTCTTGTCGCTATCTAAAGACAAAAATGTTGTTGATATAATTATTATAGCCTAAATGTTTACCTCATATTAAAGTTTTTTAAATTTTAAAAGTAAAATTTAATAAAATTTAAAATACAAAATTTAGTTAAATACTAAGTCACTTAGTTATTCAAGGTGTGCATTTCCTTCATGAAAACTTGCAAGTGGCAACATTACGTTCACATTATTTTATTTCAGAAGAATCCCACTTGAAAAGTTAAAGCCTTATTATTAGATTTGTCAATGTTCCATTTCAAGACAAAATTACGTTTCGCGAGTGCTATATAAAACACGGAAATAAACTCTGTTTTTAATTTAACAGTAGGTCTAAACATGCGGCATATTGTTATTAAAAACCGGTATTACTGCGACTAAGAGAGTGGGAAAATACATACCAGTAATAAAACTAAACTAAACTCGATGGCGTAACATTTTGTAAAGAACATAGGCCTGTTATGTGGCTTTTAAGTCTGGCAATCTGTGGTTAGCACATTGAAATTCCCTTCCCCGTTGTTCTACCATTCTCAATCAGAGTTCGTTTCTAATTAAGGCGTCTTAATTTTTTTCACGAAGCTGGATCAACTCCGTAAAGAATTGTAACCCCACGGGGATTGAACTCTGTGCCTCTCACTCTTAAAAACAAAGTAAAAACCAATTAGAAAAGACGTCGTTTAATCATTAATATTTCTTCTAATGTAATCTGTATAGATAAAGTTATACAGATACATTTGAGAAAATAGAATGTTTTAGGAAATATAGGTTTTACTGTTATCCAAACAGTAGTGAATTCATTTCAATTTGTTTTATATGTATCGACTACATGCTAATCCAGTTGGGAAAACTTTTTTATCAAATGTGTGTACATTTCAATCACTTATAAAATAGTTTTCACTTTGTTTAAATCTTAAATTTGAGGTTATGAAATGTAAAAATTAACGACCGAAAATCATGTACAAGATCGCAAGTAACAAAATATAAGCGTTCTGGAAAAATTTGTTTAAACATACTGTAGCAAGTATCCGTGAAAGGGTACGCAACATTTTTGTTGCGCAAGTTGCCTAAATTTTAGGCTACATTTATTAATTCTTTAATTTTAACAGAGTACGTTGTTATTATTAAACAATATTTGTTTTTGCTCAAAATTTGATTTTTTTTTAGCCATGTAGCAAATATTAGATTGTATTGCTAGATCAAGGGGTCTTATGCAGTAAGGTACATAAATTTATTTACATTAAAACTATGGGGTATTTAATTGGACCTCTCCGACCTATCCACAGTTTTTAAAAAAAAATATCCAGAATATTGCATGCCTTTTCTGCATAAATCTGGGCTCAATTATGTCAATAATTCGAAAAAATTTAATTAAATCTGTACAGTAAATTATGAGATATTAAGTATTTTATAATTGTCCCTAAGCCGATTTTTTAATTTTACCAATAACTTGCAAATTGGTAATTCTTTTTAGAAACGTCGTCCAATACGTTTTGTTTGGGTTCTTGGAGGCTACATTTCAGCACAAACAGCAAACTTGTTAGCGTCTTTGAAAAAATCGTAATTTTGCCGTTTTTCTCATGAAAAATATCACTTTTTTTAAATAGTATATGCAATTTTTTTTAATTCTGGAAATAAGGCAAAAATATGCTCAAAAACCAAATTTTATTAAATACAGTACACTTCTACGACATACCAAAAATCACTTTTTCTACCAGTGTACTTCAAAAAGAATATATCAGCCAAAAACTAGACATCAATTTGTTATATTCAACATAAATGCAAATAAAAAATGATTAAGGTTTCATTATAAAATTTTTTGATTTTTTTTTCAGACAATACCAAACTAATTACCTTTAACATAACGAAGCGATTGCTTAAGTGTAATTTATTTTCAAAAAGCATTAACGTTAAAGTGATCTTATTGATTGGAAGCTTAAGTTGTAATTAAAAATATAAGACTTCATTTTATATTTAATAATATTTGTAAAGTGGGTGTTTACAGATTATCTTAATTGGTTATTTTGCTGGGGTTACTTGTAGCACTTTTTGTTGTTCTATACTTAATTCAGAATCTCATTATAGTGAGTAGCAATCCCGAGGAACGTAGCTGGATCTACTAATTTTTCAAGTAGTCTTGGGTTAGATACCTCTCTTTCATCTTTTCTATCAGGTCTCTCTTGACCAACACTTGGTCGTTTCACAAACGATGATATTAAAATGTTAAAGAGATAGTGGTATTTTATTTTATTGCCCCCCCCCCTTTTTTTATAAGGCGAAGATGACAGTGAGCTTGATTTTTAAATTGTAAATTAAAGCAAAGTTGAGAGAAGTAAATAACGTCCTGTCCCTTGAATACAAAAAATAGTTAGTTTGGAATGATGTCTCTTTGTCGATCTCCTTCTTGTCTGTCTTTCTTCCTACCTGTGGAGCTTCCAACTAACATTAAAAATCGAGGAATGTACGAAGCTAACATGTTTACGTTTATTTTAATTAAAAAACAGGAATATTTTTTAATAAACAAAATTTACTGATTAAAAATACATATTTGGAGATATTATAATGTCTCACTATACAAAAGTCGATTACTCAAGTCGTAACAACCAAATTAATTCTATTCTTTCCCATTCTCTGAACTCCAGTTTTCTAACTGAAAGTAATTTTCAAAGATAATTTTTTTTAATATTTATTAAATAAATAATATCAATCAAAATTAGTAATAAAAGTATAGCATTTACAGTTACATGGAAAGTTATGTGTTGATTAAACAAATCCAAAGTTTCAAAAAAAAGAAGTTTTTAAAATAGGGTATTTGAGTTTAAGAAAGTATGAATCCTGGTAAGCTGGACAAACGTATGATGTACTCTTGTGAAGCGTCTGTACCAAACAGCTGAATTCAATTTAGATCCTATTCTATCAAACCACTTGGATTATAAACCCTCTCATTGTCTTGCATAGTAATACAATCATCAATTCTTTCCCTCTCCTCTGAAAAGTCTAATGTAATAATCCTACTATGACTGAAGTAAGACCTGTCTCATTAGACACATTTTTTACTGTATTATTTTCATTCTACTTTCTCGGCATGGTTACTAGAAATGCTGTGACCTTGAAGACGTTATCTTTCTCTGTCTGAGTTGTACCCAAGGCGTCGAAAGTTTCCTGCAACAAAGTTAGATAAAGCTACAATATAGATAATATTAAAATTTCAAATTTCCCCATTTTAAGTGGAGGAGGTGGGCCTAACTCAAAAATGTTAACCCTAAACTGATATCCTATAGTGGTACCATACCCTCACTAAGGTATGGTATCCTAAGACTTTTCAACAGTTCAAAACAAAATGGCACTTGGGAATTTAGGTAATGACGTTTTTAGTCAAAAACCGACATTTGTGGTCAAAAACCAACATGTTTGGTTCTTACCCGCCTTTTCCTAATATAAATATCATTTATAAAATTCATACAGGGTGTTAAATAAGTCCCGGGACGCCTTAATATTTTTTAACCATAACAGACAGAGCTACAAAGCTTGGCACATTGTTAATGAACATCAAAACCTATTTTGGTACGTTTTTAGACGACCGCTATCTTTCCAGGTCGACAAGGAGTAAGTAGGAAATCTTAAATAAGAGCATAGGTCCAGTTGTACATCGAATTAAAGATCTTTTAGTAGAACACAATGACGCAAACTCAACCTCACAAGGTTCATCTTAGCTAAAATAGCGTGGGTTTAAAGTTCATATTAGCTACAACTTCAGGTATGTTGAAAACAGCTTAATAATGTTTACAAAGTAGAGGTTATGAAACAATTAATATCTGGCTAAAACAAACTATTTTTAGACTACTCACTGGCTCTTTACCTCCAATGAGTGACGGCCCTTATGTTTTTAGACTGGTCTTCACATTTGATGACCGCAGAAAACCTAAAAAGCTATTTTCAACATGCCGCCTGTCCGTTATCGTTGTCGGTACCACCTTAGCTGTACTTGCATCGTTATTGTCGTTGTCTTTTGGTTTAGCGGCCACAAAAATTAAGATATGAACATCAAATTGGGTTATACGTGTGCTCACAAATAACAATATTGAAATTCATAAAATTACAATTACAAATATCAAAATGGCCGTTGTTTAAAACAGTTTTTGTTACATTTTAAACAGGCCTCTCATGAAATACTAGAACAAAATCCTTTTAGTTGTTTCTGATACTTTTGAATTTTTCAACTAAAAAGAGAGATCCAATGGGAATACACATACTGGATATGTATCGACTTACAGTGGACATGCCAGAGCAGCGGTAGATACATGGATACGGGAGGGGATGAATAAGGCCTGGACGAATTCAACTACAAGTAGACTTGCAAAGAGGCTACTTAGACCAAGCAAGAAACATGCTGAACAACTCATCTCTCTTAGAAGGGGTAACATGAGGTGGGTGGTTGGGCTCTTAACGAGCCACTGTCACCTAAGAAAACACCTACACAGGATAGGGATTGCTGCAGGAAATGTGGTTTGGCTGAAGAGTCCGCAGAACACATTCTCTTAAAGTGTGAGTCGTTAGGACGAGCCAGGTTATACTCTCTAGGCCCTCCGGGGAAGGAGATGGAAACCATCCTAGACAACCCTATAGGTAGCATCTGTCCCTTCATAAGGATGACAGGTATTACTGAGTGGGTGTAGGATGTAACTTGGGGCGGCAAAACCTTTAGGTCGACGCCGGTGAGGCCTCTGACGGAGGCTATCACAGCCCATAAAAAAAATCGACTTACAATGGCGATGATAAAGACGAATTGCCACATAATCTTTGCATGGAAGGGATTAAGGTATTTGAAGCATAACCACGCATTAAACTCTCGCAAGATAAACTAATTAGTGTACTTTTAAAATTCAAGGGAACTGCTATTTTAGAACCCACTGGTTTAGATATACAAGTAGCGATTTCGGGGTCAGGATCTCTTTTTCTAAATATAAATATAAATCTACCTACCTCTCTCCCATAAGATTGAGCGTGACCTAGGAAAGGTTGTAAAACTGTTTGAGGTTGTATTGTATGTGATCGTTTCTTGACGGACATGCGCATGATAGCGGAAGTGACCTTGTAGACATTATCCTTCTCTGCATGTGTTATACCCAGTACGTCATAGTCATTCTACAACAAACCAAGAAAATTGTTCTACAATATTTACTAACTGAAATCAATAAAAATATTGATTTAAATTATCGATATCATTAGTTTTTATTACAAAATTAATTAATTATAGATCTGTAAATGTAACTACATGATTAATTTAACAGTTAACTTGAATCCATCATTTGTCACAACTTCTAATATGATTATATTTGATTAAACTCAACAGTATTCTCAACAAACGACCTTGTGAGGTCGAAAGAGGCCAATTTTTTCCCTATAGATTAAATAATCTATCTCTCTAATTCCAATAGCAAAATAATCAAATTTAGTATCGTTTTGTTTATCAACAAATTTCTAATACATAACTTAGGCTGTCTATTAAATAACGATACTGGTACAATAACTCATCTTTATTTATGTGCATCGCAATTTTAAAGTTTAAAGTGCTCATTCGCTAATTGTGCAATATTGTTTTTGACTGGTGGAAGATATAGAGCAGATCACCTGTTTAAACACATCTTCCGATTTCTAATTTACTGCATCAACCAACTAAGTCAAAATGTGTTCTTTTAAGCACAGATTTCATTTGAAGGGGAAAAAATGTTACAAAATCTGGCGAATCTGAATGAAATTCTAGTATAAAATATTTGCCGATCCAAAACTGCTAAAAAAGTGCTGTTTGAGAAAACGCACTGTTCTGTTTCCACAGCTGAATGAAACAGAATTTTCTGACTATTTCTTTCATTATAATAAAGCGGGTCCCCCTTTGTTCTATCAAAAACTTATTCTCTACTCATTTGAAATAAGAACACATAATGAACATGGCTTTCAATTTGGACTTGCTTAGACAAGCTTTTTTTATATTCTTGGTGATAATTAATAGAATGAAACTTGACACACAGATTCTCACAAATAGTACGTTTAATTGTTCAAACGCGTTTCATCGATAAAGTCGTCATCTACAGTGATTCTATAGATACAATAATTAAACCTAGTACTGTGGCACACTCCGAATTTATACAAAAATAAAAGGGGCGTGGCCTAAATCTACTTTACAGCAGTAAGGCGTTAAAATCCTTTCCGTTATTCTAAATTAAAATATAACAAATACAACCTATCTTAAATCTCATAATACAATATACTTTTCAATAATATATCACTTTCTATAGGTCCTAATTCATTAGTTAACAATTACATTATACATTTGTTAACAGTTTAAGTGATAGTGAAGTTAGCAAATATTTATATCTTATTAATTTATGCATGTGTCATAACAGTAGTTTAATAACAAGCTTTATGTTCAAAATGAAGGTACTGCTACGGTAAACCGCCTGTCTAGTTTCGTTGCTAACTTTTTTTATGAGTTTGTTTGAAATAAACGATAAATATTCAATGAAATATTTTCCCCTAGTGTGGGGACGGTATGTGGATGACATTTTTGCAGTTTTTTGATAAAAATAAAAAATTTAAAGAGTTTTGTAGTAGAATTATTGGATTTTACTGAACGATAAAGTTTACAACAGAAATTGAAAAAGAAAATAACCTTCCATTTTTTAATATTAAATGTATTTAATACAAAATAACTACATCTTGTTTGTTCCCCTTGGGATTGCCAAGCTCGTACTCACTAAGTTGAGCCCCTGAGGGTTAAATAAAATCGAAGAAAGAACTTGAGAGTGTCTATACCATAGATTTCACAATTAATTCTCACAGGTTTCTCTAATAAGTATAATAAAGTTTCATTATTTAATAGACATACCTCGTATAATATCTGATTTCAGTAGAAACAAATGAATTTTCCTACCTCTGTAAGTGAAAACATATCTGCTTCTTCAATACTGGCATTAATTGTGTGCCCTCGAGAAGTATTGACATCGAGAATATATCTATCTGAAACATTGTTAGATTTGGAACTTTGAATGTTGCAGGAAACTTATATTTGATTGGAGATTGTATGAAGTAATCTCTCATTCATGCAGAAAAGGAAAACCTTGTGTGTAACATTTAACAAAATATATTTTCCTACATTTTATTTGAAAGACGTGTTAGTTACCTTTTAGATAACGTAATTATTTTAAAGTTTCACTATAGTTAGTGAATAAATATATGCTGTAAATAAAAATTATTTAAAATATTTTAGATCTTGTATTGAAAACGTTGCATTTAATTTAAAAATCGTTTTTGACCCATCACGTAACTTTCTCTATACTAAGATATGAATACCGGTCAATTGCGGACACGGACTATTGCGGACACATCATTAAAGCGGTCAATTGAGGACACTAGGGATTACTGCTACCTGACAAGGGTTTGACAGGTCTCTGCAAATATTTCAATACTGGAAAGTTGCGGACACTATCTTCTGGAAAAATAAAGAAGTAATGTGACTAATACAGCAACAGCTTTGACTGGCGGACTGGCGAAATGGCTCAGCCCTTTATATAGGGTCTACGGGCCTGGCTTGTTGCACTGTGTGAATAATCTTAAAATATTTGGCAGTTTCCTGTGACTCATAGTGGGGAGAAAGCGAGCCTACCTCGGCTCGTTTCCCGCTTACCAGCTCCTTCGCGCGGGAATAACAACGTTTAACAAATGTAATCTCATTACAAATCTCTATTACATTATACTCTGTAGAAACCATGAGTTTCGTTCTTACAATCAATTGATAGTCAAAACGCTGCTTTGAACGGGAATTCTGTTTGTACCTGTTGTACCTGTAAAACCCTTGTCAGGTAGCAGTAGTCCCTGTTGTCCGCAATTGCCCGCTTTAATGATGTGTCCGCAATTGTCCGTGTCCGCAATTGACCGGACACCCTAAGATATATAAGAGAGTAAAATATTATCAGATATAATTTTATTCAATGTTACTTGCTTTATCAATCTACCCAAAAGGTTTAAATCAAACGTTACTTTTTTTTTCATACATACATTTCTTATAATTATTTACCTTTTATTCTTCCAACTGTATCACTTAAAATCTGGTAGAAAATGTAGTAAACTTTATCCTGGCACTCTTTAGAAATGATGAGAGCTTTTTCTAAAACATCTAAGAAAAGGAAATAATTATGACAGCTATACAGTTTATTCAATAGAGATTTATTTATAATAAACTACATCACTGAAGAGGATGCAAATCTTATTCAAATACGAGCTTTTCTTTCATTGTTCAGAACAGTTAAACCTTCTTAATTTTCAAATCAGATTTGTTTGATAGAATGCAGTTATACTTTTTATCTCTTTTTACATCACTAATACTCCAAACAATTTGAACTTATCTTGTTACAACATATATATTTTATATTTTTTCAAATTTTTTTAATGTATTAATTTTTAAGATAACAATTACAATATAAAGAAACAAAAATAACCTCTTTTGAAAATAGTTTTACAAAGCCGTTTAGCTGTGTTCGAGCACTAATCGTGTGTAACAAATGTACAAAGTTATTTAAAAACACTGAACAAAGCATAAAAAAACAGCGAACAATAAACTAGCATTGAACTACTATAACAAATAGGAAAGATAAAAAGAAAATTTAAGATGTATAAAATCACTTACGCAAAGAGTTACCATGTGAGGGACAGAAATAAATTAATCTATGGGCGTTGCTAGCTGTACTCCGATGCGCACAACACGAAATCCTTCCCATCTTCCATAACCAATTAAACAAATTAATGAACGCCATCGTGGTACTTACCCAATACAAACCAATGCTAAATACCCCAAATGTATCCCTTAGGTTTTACAGGAAATGTTAAAAAATCAAGGAATCTTACATAGTACAGTAATTTTGTTGTTACACAGGTTGTTTTAAACCTCATAACTGTGTATATGTCCAATTTTATGACGTCAGATAGCCTCTAACGAACCTCATAGCTGTGTATAAGTACAATTTCATGACGTCAGATAGCCTCTAACAAACCACATAGCTGTGTATAAGTACAATTTGATGACGTCAGATAGCCTCTAACGAACCTCATAGCTGTGTATAAGTACAATTTCATGACGTCAGATAGCCTCTAACAAACCACATAGCTGTGTTTTAAGTACAATTTGATGACGTCAGATAGCCTCTAACGAACCACATAGCTGTGTATAAGTACAATTTGATGACGTCAGATAGCCTCTAATTAGTCTCATAGCTGTGTATAAGTCCACGTTTATGACGTCAGATATCCTGTAACAAACCACATAGCTGTGTATAAGTACAATTTGATGACGTCAGATAGCCTCTAATGAGTCTCATAGCTGTGTATAAGTCCACTTTTATGACGTCAGATAGCCTCTAATTAGTCTCATAGCTGTGTATAAGTCCACGTTTATGACGTCAGATATCCTGTAACAAACCACATAGCTGTGTATAAGTACAATTTGATGACGTCAGATAGCCTCTAATGAGTCTCATAGCTGTGTATAAGTCCACTTTTATGACGTCAGATAGCCTCTAACAAACCACATAGCTGTGTATAAGTACAATTTGATGACGTCAGATAGCCTCTAACGAGTCTCATAGCTGTGTATAAGTCCAATTTGATGACGTCAGATAGCCTCTAACGAGTCTCATAGCTGTGTACAAGTCCAATTTGATGACGTCAGATAGCCTCTAACAAACCACATAGCTGTGTATAAGTACAATTTGATGACGTCAGATAGCCTCTAACGAGTCTCATAGCTGTGTATAAGTCCAATTTGATGACGTCAGATAGCCTCTAACGAGTCTCATAGCTGTGTATATATAAAATTTTCGCTCGCTTCGTTCATACCATATCTTCGGGCACAGCTGCCTTCAAAGTTTTACGAACATCTCATTTTTTGGCAGTTCGAAATTACATTTTGACAACTTTGCTATTTGTCATCGTAGAGAAGTGGTCAACATTACATTAAAATTAAAATTTACAAATTTTAACTAATTTCGTATTTCATAAGTAGACATGAGATATAAACAAAACACTTTTTAAAGTAGTAGCAATTTTAACATTTTTTGACATTTTTCTTAATTTTGATAGCGTTCTGTACGACCATACAATTTTTACCCACACTAAATTTCATGTTCCTGCCTTAACTTGTGTGGCCGCTGTCGTTCTTATGTGCAGACAACAACAACTACGACGACTAATGTACGTTATGTCGAAAATCATTTTATTCGATTTCCTAAGGTCAAAAATGAGTGGTTTACTTTTGCGACTACCCAACATACCCTATACTAGGTAGGTAACACTTTTATATGTTTGAATTTTTAACTTTTGAAATTGTTTCAGATATATTCAAGAAACATAAAAGAATGTTAAACAACTTGTTTATTCTCATTCTACGTGATTTAAAGCGATCCGTAAAATACAACTGATGTAAATTTATAAAAATTGAATTTATAAACACAAAAGTATTAATAAAGAGTTGAATCATAAATCAACAAAAAGGACAACATCAACACTCTCATCGCATAAAACAATTGTGTAAACCTTATAAATTTAACCACTATTTCTAAATATACCCATAGTTTGAACAAAAACCATAATTATTGCAATAACAAAAACATGGTAATAATCTATTATGCTAATTTATCTCATTAAATATAATGAAGTTTTAAATTTTCTTAGTGCAACTTTCCTGAGAGATTTCTGAATGACATCGAATGGTGCCCGAATGGATTCATAAATACAATCACAGTATGGATTTACAAACACAACACCAGTATGGATTTATAATTACAACACCAGTATGGATTTATAGACACAACAACAGTATGGATTTATAGACACAATCTAAGTATGGATTTACAAACACAACACCAGTATGGATTTATAATTACAACACCGGTATGGATTTATAGTTACAACAACAGTATGGATTTATAGACACAATCTAAGTATGGATTTACAAACACAACACCAGTATGGATTTATAATTACAACACCAGTATGGATTTATAGACACATCTATAGTATAGATTTATAGACACATCTATAGTATAGATTTATAGACACATCTATAGTATAGATTTATAGACACATCTATAGTATAGATTTATAGACACATCTATAGTATAGATTTATAGACACATCTATAGTATAGATTTATAGACACATCTATAGTATAGATTTATAGACACATCTATAGTATGGATTTATAGACACATCTATAGTATGGATTTATAGACACATCTATAGTATGGATTTATAGACACATCTATAGTATAGATTTATAGACACATCTATAGTATGGATTTATAGACACATCTATAGTATAGATTTATAGACACATCTATAGTATGGATTTATAGACACATCTATAGTATAGATTTATAGACACATCTATAGTATGGATTTATAGACACATCTATAGTATGGATTTATAGACACATCTATAGTATGGATTTATAGACACATCTATAGTATAGATTTATAGACACATCTATAGTATGGATTTATAGACACATCTATAGTATAGATTTATAGACACATCTATAGTATAGATTTATAGACACATCTATAGTATGGATTTATAGACACATCTATAGTATGGATTTATAGACACATCTATAGTATGGATTTATAGACACATCTATAGTATAGATTTATAGACACATCTATAGTATGGATTTATAGACACATCTATAGTATAGATTTATAGACACATCTATAGTATGGATTTATAGACACATCTATAGTATAGATTTATAGACACATCTATAGTATAGATTTATAGACACATCTATAGTATAGATTTAAAGACATAATCCTAAACTATTATTCCTACAAACACTACAGTACACTTGTCGTATCTCAAAAAGATTTAATATTTCATTCACACTTCTTAAAACGAATATTAATGATTAAATAATGGCCACAAGGATGTAATTTAATGTTTTAAAAAGGACAGTCGATATTTAATCTTAAAGATATAGATTGAAATTTGATTTGATCGAACCATTTTTTCAATAACAAAGAAATATGTTACCTTATACACATCTTATTGTGTGTAATAAATCAAATAATATATTGATATACTTATAGCTGTCAAAGACAAATTATTACATAGATTTAAACTTAAATTAATATACGAAAGTGTTAACAATAATTAACTTACATGTTATAACATCATCCACGGAAAACTTTGGCGAGTAGTAAAATTTCATCAATTGACCCTGGATACATAAAATATACATGTTATTGTTACTTACTATTATAGTTATTTAAAATTACCCATTATTCTCTTAAATAGTTTTGTTATATGTAATATTTATTCTTTCCTAACCATCTTATACTGTAGTAATAGTTAGTGCATAACAACCACAATAACAGATATTTTAAAAACAACAAACCAAAAAAAAATTATAATAAGGAATTAAGAAGAAAAATCAGTTCACCATGTATGTATATATATATATATATATATATATATATATATATATATATATATAAGCATGACACATCAACAAAAAGGACAACTTCAACACTCTCATCGCATTAAACAAATGTATTAACCTAATAATTTAACCACTAATTCTAAATATACACCAATAGTTTGAACAAAAATCAAAATTAAAATTATTGGAGTAACAAAAAAACATAAAAGAACAGACCAAAATAAAAATCATTTTTTCAAACATAACAAATTATCAATTACTTTATAACTAAATACCTATCCTCTCTACACCATTTAAATAGCTACGTATTTTTGTTTCTGTTTTTAGATGGTTCGGTAGCATATAAAAAGTTAATTGATAAGTTAAACCTTTTTTTCTTCTTTTAAATGAGCGTGTTGACCTTCCTATTTGCAAATATCAAATGTTGAATTTCCTTACATAATACATTTATTTTGATAAATCATTATTGATATCTTTGTACACATACCTCACATTTTGGTGGTTTTTTTACAATAAACTCTTTTCTGTCCTGACAAACTTCTTGTAAGACACCTTTTTCACAGTTCGATTGATTAACAGTTTCTTCGTTTATTATTACTGTCATTTCGTATATGATTCTGAAGATATGACCAACAGAGTCTCCTTAACAAAAACAAAGACTGCATTATCAAAAAGGTTTTTTAACAAACGCTTAATATTGTTGAATCATAACTACTATACAGTATATGCTAAAACAATTTTTTATATATTTATGGCTAATTAAATTTGTTGAAGTTAAAAAAAACGTTATGGTGAAGCTTAAAACTGATAGACGGTATTTCAGTCTGATGTTTACTTAACACATCAAAATTCCCATCCCCGTTGTTCTAGCTTTCTCAACCAGGGTTCGTTACTGATTGTAACTTTCCAATTTTCCTCACGAAGTTGATTCAACTCCTTAAATGTGTTAACCCGCTCAAAGACTAAACCATCAGTAATTAATGAAATATTACAAGCAAGGTCTGTACCACTCGAAGTACCTGCTAAAACTATAACTACTAAAATATTTGTTATATTAATTTAAAACAAATAAATATGTTTTAATTTATTTTATAAACATAGTGTTATAGGTAATTACAGCATTCAGTTAAATCAAAATTGAGTCTATTAGGTAGGAGAGAATTTTCTCTCGCTGTTACATTTCTCTTAATTATTCGGTTACAATGTAGACTAAAATGTAGACTATCACGCTTTCGGTGTAAATGGAAAAAATAAAAATATGAAAGTTTTTGTTATCCAGTGGCATGATCATGCCATTTTCACTCTTGCTTCCTTTAAAGGTCAAGTAGGTCTCCTATTCTCTGTTTCTGTTTATTTAAACAACTGCAGACCTCCACGTTACCTGACAATCAAGGACAGCAAGTAGTAAAATAGTGAAACGTTTATATACATATTTATTCCCAATTTTTAAAAAGGATTCTACTTCAATTTTATTTTTTAAAAGATTAAGTTTTATTTTATTATTTGAGAAAGGTTTTTTTGCTAAAAATTGTGTGAACTATTCTTTATTTTTTTCAGTTGTTTTGTACTTTTTGTTTTCATTGTACGATTTCTTATGACGCATTAAAGTTGCTAAAATTCCATTGGATATATGAAGGTCATCTGACTAATAATATTCAACAAAAAATTAATCTTTCAAAATAAACGCTTTTTTTATATCGTTCGCTAGTAACATTTTTTAATTTAATCTCCAACTAAAATTATAGAGTTGTTATACTCAACATGTTCAAAAAATCAAGAGACAAATATAAGGGATAAACTACGAAACTCAAAAAATTGCTTCATACCTAAACCAAATCACATTCTTTATCAACTCAGGGGGCTTCAAAACCGATATATCCGCAAAACCAATGCAAAAACTTTCTCACACACTATTTAACATTCGTAATACTAACCTAACCTAACCTTACCTAACCCAATTTAACCTATCCTAAAGTAACCTAACCTAACAAGACTATTCATTGCCAAAAATTTCAGTTCAGTATGTGTCAGTAAATGTCAGTAAAAAGTGAAATCAGGAATATTCACGGTTTTAAATTTTGTAAATTATTTTTAACAATATTTAAGTAATGTTCAAATTAATTTCACTCTTATCATAAACTTATAAATAATCATAAATAAGATGAAATCGAGTTTAAATAAAAGGGGTAAAGTTTGTTTTCTTTTTTATAATTATTACAATCGTCATTTTCTATTATTTTCAATATTACACGCTGGTTTGGGCCATTAATAATAATATTCACAAAACTCAAATAAAATCGGAGGAACGAATTTTGAGAAATTAAGTCTTTTCATGTTCGATATTTTTTGTTATTTTTCAAATAATTTATGAACCGCCATTTTTGGACAAATGGCGACCAGTACGTTTCGTTTTGGTATTTAGAAAAGCAAAATTTGAACAAAATCGTTTTAAACGTATCTAAGAAAATCGGAATTTTGTATTTTTTTTTCTGATGTATTCCCAAATGTTCAGCTAACGAAAAAAATTTATTTCTGATATTGGGCCAAAATATGACCTTTTACCGATTGAAATCTGGCCTTTTATTTGGGTTTTAGACCACTACACACAAGAAACACAGACAGTCGTGACTCAAAACGTTTATTTCCACTAAAACTCGATACCGGTATTATAACTTTCTCTACACTATGTATTTATGAAAACATATAAAATTTGCTAATAAATATCACTGAATATACAATACAATTTAGTATTAAAAACTAACATTAATAAAGCACTAAACTTAAATAGTTTTTATATCATTAAACATACCTTTTAAAAAGCTTCTTTAATACTCTACTATAGCACAGAACTACGAGATCATTAATTCAATACGCACGTACTCCTAATGTCTATCAAACAAGTTCAGCTAGAGTTTATCGTTATCAGTGACGTCACAGTGGAGTGCTTCCATACTCCTTCGTGTATCTTTCGATAGTGTCAATATCTTTCGATAGTTCAATTCGATCATCGTACGATTCTTTGATTTTATAAACATAGCTATAGTAAATTATATAATAATAAATACTTTTTTTTTAATTAATTTGATTAATAAACGTCAATGCAGTTTATTAAAAGTAACCTTAAAAATGTAAAGAAAGTAGACCATTTTTACAAATTATTAAAATACTTTAATACACTACAAAAATATTATTTGTAAAATTAATATCTATTGTAAAGGACAGGTTCTACGTTCATCCTTCATTTGAAAGAAAATTTAAGTTGTTTTAATATTTAAAAAGTGTAGATAGTGTTATGTATTATAGAAGCTACTATTAGCCGAAAACCAACATTTTTTTGAAGTCTCAAATACAATTTGTTTATACCTAATGATTACTTAATTACGAAGAAGTAATGATTACACTACAGTATTTACTTGGATTCAACATATATTAACCTGATTGAAGTATCATATTTGATAGACAAAATACTTGTTATCGTTTAAGGGCAATAACCTCACGGTCATCATGACTTTATATAAAAAAAAAAGAAATAGCGTCATTGTCGGAAGAGAACAAGAACTGATCACCTGATATGAATGATGAAAGAGGAGAATCTAACCCAGTGTAGGTCCATCTTGGATTCCTCGGAATTTCCACGGACGTATTCAATAAAGATTGTGCGTTACTGAAGGGTAGACAAAATACATTTTTTTCTTGTTTAAAAGCAAAAGACCATTCGGTGATCATTTCCTTATATAAAAAAAGAAAAAAAAAATATAAATAAATACTCATTCCCCTAATTTCTTTTGTACGTTGCCATGACAACAACTCATCGTCATTTGATTTAACTCCGACAGGTGATTTTCATTTCAAGGGCTGAACAATAAAACCAAAGTTTTTCTTATGGATACTTCCCGCCCTAAGAAAAGTGACACATGTCATATCAGCTCTGTATAGAAGACAGGAAAAGTTACTGTTAGTGGTAACTGGAAAAAATTTACTTTCGACATGCCGTTCGTCATTGTCGCTGTCGTCTGTACGTAAGCACGATAAAACTCACAAATGATAATTAAATGAAATTAGGTGTAAGAAAGTAATGAGCTCATATAGAATCTTATTGAAATTTAAAAAATCTAATTGATAATGTCAAAATTCCAACTATGTTAAATAGTTTTTTGTTCATATCTCATATCAACTTATAACACATTAATTTGGTTGAAAGTTTGTAGATTTAAACTCTGCTATTAGTGTTATCAACCCGACTGTATGACGACAAAAATATTATTTCGAACACTTACCTCCTGAGAAAATTTTATATTTGTAAAGTACAACAGGGATACATCACCGACACGAGCGTAGTGAGTGAAAACTCTACATACGTACCGCTTTGACAACACTGACAGAAGCGAAGCGAGTGGATATTGTGCATACACATCTGCAAGCCTCTTTAGAGCCAAGCCGACTAGTGATATACACAATTACGAGGTTCAGAAAGCCTCGTTTAATTAATATAATTTACCCTACTGGATAAGACCACTTAATCTACCAATACAAATTAACATTTTCTACAACGCCCAAGAAACCAACTTTTGTTCATTACAAATCTGTGTTACATTTTGTGATGGGACTGGGTAAGAACCAAGATGGCGCTCAGCAACTTGTTCCTTTCCCTCACAATGATTGCCATTTACACGGGATAATGCGTGACAATAATTACACAGATAAATATCTTATCTCAATATCGGAAAATGTCACATCATGATATTTCCCTTGCAACATAATTTGGAACTTCTACTTTTTGTCAGAATTGAAACCTGTTCTGCTGGTATTGTCATTTCAGAGTTAAACCCTTTTGTTCGGCCTAAGCCTTTCTTTGTTACGTTTATTAAGGCTCTCTTTCAGAACAAAATTGAGTCTGTAAGAACATAGAACACAATATGGTTTCTATTAAATTTAAAAGGAAACTGAAAGGGGATAATCTAGAGATGAAACTTTTTGTAGCGCTTCAAGATTACATACGAAATGTGAATTTCTTACCTAGACAACATATTTCTTCATACAAATAAAGTATTCAAGGGGTGAAAGTTTAAAAATTAATAGTGTGATTATTAATATTTGTTTTGGGTATAAATTAGTCACAAAATGGTGACCAACTTCCAAAATAAGTTTAGTTTTGTTTGATCCAAATCTGTTCATAATTTTTTTTTTTTTTTTTTAATACTTAAGGAAAAGAATAAAGAAAAGATTCAGTGATGGAGTCGTGCTTATTATGAAATTAATCAGTTGTTTAGAAATCAGCGTATTTCAAAATAAATGAACTAACTAATATTCAAAATCAAAGTACACAATTTTCCAATTAAAAATCACTCTATTATCTTGCCTAGCCTTCGAATATGCTAACTTTAGTCAGTACAGTCTTTGCAACCCCGAGGGGACCTCTCTGGATCCACTCTATTTTCGTGTATTATTTAATTAGACCCCTCTCTTTAATCTTCCCTACCCGGTCTCTCTTGACCAACTCTTGTTCTTCTTCGACCCTAACGATATTAGATTATTGGAAGTATAGGAGCCTTTATTTTCTGTTCTTTTTTCTTTTCGCATTTAAAATACAAAAACAATTTTAGTAGTTTCAGAGTCTGAAAAGAAGAAGGGTTGGTCAAAAGAAACGTGAAAGTAAATATGTAAATCCAGCTTTGATCCCTCAGGATTTCCAAGCCCACGCTCACTAAAGTGAACTCATGAGGGTTTACAAAATACCCGTTGCAGGTCTTTGATTCAGAGACGCCTTCAGTGTAACACTTATAGTGAATACACTTGTAGCAGTTCCGAGATTTCTAAGCTGCATCTACATATTTCTTCATAATATCTTGGGTTAGATCCCTCTCTTTCAGTTTTCCCATTAAGTCTGTCTTAACCAACTCTAGTTTTCTTCCGATCCTGCTGATGCGATTAAAGTATTCGAAAACAAGGGTATCTATATTCTAGTAATTTCATCTTTTTTAATGCGATTACGAACGATAGGTGTTTTGCCTTAGAAATCCAAAAAAAAATCTTAGATTTGAATTTTGAAACTATCTTAAAAATACCATCACTGTATTCTAGAGAAACAAACTAAGAAATACGGTTTAAGAGGTTGATGACTGGAGAGTAAGATATAATGCCGAATGAGTCAATTGAAAGTCAGGGTGTGATTCGATTTCCAAAGGGTTAGAGAGTAAAGTAGTTTGGACTTGTAGAGAGGATGTAAGAATGTAAGAAGATGGGATGTCTAGAAGGATCCTGGGAAGTACTACACTGCACAAGAAGAAAGGGCAGACCAGGACTTAGATGAATGAATGGAGAAGCAGATAAAGAAGATTGGAGGAGGCTGTAGAGAAGAAGAGATAAAATATGTTAAAATTATTTTTTCCGCGACAACTAACCTAACAAGTGACAGGATACGTTTGGAATATCTGGGATAAATTTAGTTTTTAAAAAATATGTATTTCACCAAACAAATGTGAACTTTAAGGTAATGATTTTGAATTTGTGAGGTTTTTAAATTAAAATCTTGTTTGGCTATTTTTATAGTCACTATACTAAAATTTCATTATTTTAATTACTTTAATTTGGTAATGATTTTAAATTGCCATATTTTTAATTTATTTTATTTTATTATTTATTATTAATTAAAACACGTTTATTAAAGCACTAATTTATTTAAAGTGAAACTTCTTTAGCCTACACATGGGAGAGTGAATTAGATCCATGTGGCCTTCAGAAAATCACTTATAGGAATCACAGGGATCGTAGCTGTATGTGCATTTTTTCATGCAGATCCCTCTTCTTCATCTTCTGGTTATATCCCTCTTCTTCATCTTCCGGTTAGATTCCTCTTCTTCATCTTCTGGTTAGATCCCTCTTCTTCATTTTCTGGTTAGATCCCTCTTCTTCATCTTCTGGTTAGATTCCTCTTCTTCATCTTCTGGTTAGATCCCTCTTCTTCATCTTCTGGTTAGATCCCTCTTCTTCATTTTCTGGTTAGATCCCTCTTCTTCATCTTCTGGTTAGATTCCTCTTCTTCATCTTCTGGTTAGATCCCTCTTCTTCATCTTCTGGTTAGATCCCTCTTCTTCATTTTCTGGTTAGATCCCTCTTCTTCATCTTCTGGTTAGATCCCTCTTCTTCATCTTCTGGTTAGATCCCTCTTCTTCATCTTCCGGTTAGATTCCTCTTCTTCATCTTCTGGTTAGATCCCTCTTCTTCATCTTCTGGTTAGATCCCTCCTCTTCATCTTTTCCATCAGGTCTTTTTTACAAACTCCGACCTTGACACTATTAAAGTATTCAAGGACCTAGGGTAAGGTGATCGTGATTGAGAGGGTTTCCCTCTATAAATAATAAAGGGAGGAAATGGATTCATGCTACTGAATGCTTAATTAAATGCTGCACCCCCTCTTCTATGACAGTGACCTGACTAGATCCCTACGATGCTTGTTTTGAAAAACTATTTTTATCTCTTAACATTAGTTCATAACAAATTGTTTTTAGTTTTAATAAAATCTAAAATGTATACTACAACATGACCAATTATGACTCACAGCCAAAGTTTGATTTACATTATTAATGCTGCCAGTTAAAAATAGACTGAATTACATTTCTTAGTGATTTTTGTAGACGTTTTATCAAATTAAACAAAAAAAAAATAATTGATTAGAACAATGGTAAATGGAATGGTCTTTGCCCTTTAACTCACAATACTGATAAAAAGGCAATTAATCAAACGCAGCTGTTATCTTACCCTAGGCTATCGCTAAATTTGATGCTGTAACCTCATTTTTACACTTATGCAGTGTGTGTAAACAATAATATGAAAACGGCTTAATATTTCAAGAACTGCTTTGTATAATAAAATTTTCGACCTCACATTTTAAAGCTATTAAACTGAGATATCTGGTACAAATATTTAGTAGGATATACAGAGTATTCCAAAAATTAACGAAACATATTTTTTCTCGATTTTTTTTTTAATGTAACGATATATTATTTTTACATATTCTAAAATTTCAATTTAAGATACTTATAAGGAATTTTTAATTATGAATCAAAAATTTGTAAACACAATATTAAACTTTCTGCAGGACTGAGTGAATAATGATTTATTATTTGGTTATTCTGATACAAATTAAGACGTATTGTGTATTGAAAATTGCGTATCCGGTACAGGGTGTTCTATAAAGCAAAATGTAACTCTAGATATGTCTTAATTACAGTACACAAACTAATATAATATCAATTTACTAACATATCAATTGACAACCTAGGACGTAAAATTGTAATTTCCTGCTAACCTTTTGTATCACCCTGTAGATATCTGAGGTTAAGAACTTAAAAATTAGAGTTCGAACATTTTTTCTATCTAAAGTGATTCTTGAATTGTTAAGCCGTTTCTATATTTTTACACAAAGTGTATAAACACAACCCTTGCATAACATACGTAACTAAAGGGTGATTTTTTTATACTTACCTCCATTAAATACGAAAATAGATATGCCAGTTATTTACTTTTAGAATAAACCTTGAAAAACCTCTTAAAAAATTTAAAACCCATCCCCTCCAACAGCCCGATCTCAAAAACGTGTGATGGACATACTTTAAGCCCTTTAAAAACCTTCAATTTCTGTTGTAAAAATCGACCAACCCATTCGTTCGCTAAGCTCGAAAATGTTAATTTCTAAATTATTTTCTAGAATTTTATAAAAATTTCTTATCGCACTATGAAAATAGTGCTTTATGAAATATCTAAAGACAACTAAATTAATATCTTTAACTACTTAGTAGAATGAAACTTTCTATTAAAAATAAAATTGTTATACCAGTTGTAACAACCTTATAAAATTATTATTGGGGTAGTTCAAAAAATAATATTTCGGTTAATTAGAAATGTAAGTTCAGACTAAGTGAAAACATTTTCAAAAATCAAGGAAAGACGACCACGAAAAAAAAATTGTAGACTCACCCAAATTTTTCTTTGTTTCAGTTTTAATATCATGAAAACATAGTTAATAAAACATAATAAACACCATACTGACAAAAGTCACACAATTATTTTAATAGATAAACTTTTCTCTTTTTTTTATTCTAGAAAATAAACTTACAAAATAATATTTTTGAGCGTAGCGAACGAATAAATGCGTCGACCGAGTTTTATTTTCTTACCGCAGACAACCATGTTTTTTAAAGGGCTTTAATTTAAATTTTGAAAAGATATATCAGTTATAAGTTTTTGATTTGGGGTAGTGGGAGGGGGAGGGAATTTTGGGTTTTGAAAATAGTATTTCTAAGGTTCCCTCTAAAGGTAAATAACTGTCCCGAGAACAGATTTTGCATTCTTTTTTAAAAAATCACCCCATTAAAAGTAATCGTTCAATATATCCGCCGTTTCCAATATGGCAATCATTAAAATTCCTTATTATGACAATTTTGTTTTATTTAACATCAAATTTTAAAACTTTTTTTTCATGTGTTTTTTATTATGTAACTAATCGTTTAGGACTTGAACTTTCGGAAATTTTAATTTTGGAGCACTTTTGTGAAGCAATTGCCTGTATTTATCTTTGTTTACATCAAGTTACAAATTTAATTAGGCATATTTTAGAAAGTATAAATACCAAAGCAGGACTAAAATTTAAATAACTAATATGTGGAACAAATAAAAAATAGCTGAAAACCAATATAGCAGGGTGCCATCTATTCCACAAATTATTTATTTATATTTTACTTCTGCTTTGGTATTTATACTTCCTAGAATATGCCTAATTAAATTTGTAACTTTCTGAATTTGATACATCAAAGTGAAGTAAGAAAAATCGCCTTCTAAAACGCACCAAAATTCAAATTTTAGAAAATTCAAGCTCTTTTAATTAACTCATCAACGAGTGGGTTTATTCAATAATATTAAAGTATAAAACGTCTTTAAATGTGATGTCGAATTCTTAAACAGCTTAAGAAATACAGGTTTTTACAAGTACAACAATACAAAGACTTTATTATTATAATTTTCAAAATGGCGGTCGTTTAAAAATTTTTCAAAGTTAACAGTTTTGGAGATATTCGACGTTAAAAGTTTTAAACGGATGCCATTTTCAAAATTATAAAAATAAAGTCTTTGTGTTTGGTACACTTGTAAAACGTAACGTATATATAATACTTATACAAAATCTGAACTCAATGTCTTATCTATTTCTGGAGTTAAAATGTTTTAACGAACAAAATGGCGGATAGACGAATATTAAAGCATAGACTAGGATATGTTATTTGACATTTTTTGTTCCATTTGATGTATATAATCCGAAAATGAACACCTTGTATATTACTAAACCTAATATAAAATATGTTTCTTTTTCCTTTATATTTTTATTCTATCTTCAATTTATATATTTTCGTTCTTGTTAATTGTATTGGATTTGAGAACAACTGTTCAAAACCTCAGACCGTCTATAACCATGAGAAAGTGTTTGTATTTTAAAATTATATTTTCAAATATTATTTGTAGATCATTGTGTTAAATAAAGCCATTCTTAATACTGTAATTTTAATTTACTGTTATATAATATGTTATGATAGGAGCTAATAAACTTTTATGCTTTATTTTTATTTTCAAATTCTATACAGAGATATTGCAAACAGGTGTGACCACTGTTTTATTCCATAAATACAAAAGTTTAAAACATAATCTTCCTAGGATTTTTTAATTAAAACTAGAAGTATTACCAAATTTTTTATAGCATCTGCCATTTTTCCAATATAGTGGTCAGCTCCTAATTTTCTCATAGGAATCTTCATTTTATGCCCATTTTTAATATAACGCATCATTTTAAACCTCTTTTCTTCTTTTGTTTTTTGGATACGTCTAACTACTTAAGACCCAAAGACACTTAAATGTTTAAAAAAACTCGCAAATATAAGCAATTTTAAGAGACAGCAGAGCTAGTGTAACATTACAGTTTTTAAAATTTTAAATTTATTTTCTAGGCTGAGTAATAACAGAATTATCGATAGAAAACAAAAATCATAATTGTCTAGAATATCCACTTCCGAAAATGAGCTCTTTATTATTAATAACTGTATTATACCTTATGAATTAAGGACAAGTTGTATTATTAAGCACTCTTTATACATTTGTTAAGGGTATAATATCTTATATGCAAGGTCTAATATATCGAGTAATTATTAAGAACTTGTTTAAGCCAGTGATCTAAACAATAACAAGCCAATTGAAATATTTTAGAGACGATTTTTCTTATTTGCAAAGGAAAATTCAGAATAAAATTTAGCTAAAACTAGAGTATAAGGTGTAATAATACTGTTATCTTTATTTGTTCTGTAGGCTGAGGAATAACATAATTATCGATAGAAAACAAAAATCATACTTTTCTGATAATTGTCTAAAACATCCACTGACTTACAGCTCTTTATTATTACACCTTGTGAATTAAGGACAAGTTGTATTATTAAGCACTGGTAATACTTTTGTTTCTCGTATAATATATTTTACACAATGTCTAATACATTTAGTAATAATTAACTTGTGTAAGCCAGAGTACTAGACAACAACAAGAAATTAATGTTTTTGTTTTCTATCGATAATTCTGTTATTCCTCATTCTAATAATACAAGTAAAATTAACAATACTGTTATTACACATTTTACGGTAGTTCTAGTTGATAAATCTTCCCTGAAAAATGTTTGCATTTTTTGAAACGTTAATAAATGTCTTTAGAGATAAATGGTTAGAGATATCAAAAAATATCCAAGATTGAAAAAAATAATAATTATTATTATATGAAAAATCATCATAAAAATGGTGGTTCCTATTATATAATTAGGAGCTGGTCACTATATTGAAAAATGGCGGATGATATGACAAATTTTATAATAACTCTACTTATAACTCAAACAACCTGGAGATATTTTACAAATTTTTTACTCATAGAAGTTTCAATCAATGTGTAATATAAATATTATGTACAAATTGTATAATATTTGTTTGTTCGAAGTAAAATGTGTTTTATTATTATATACTGTAATTTAGATGTTTTATTATCTGACTCTATTTAAAGGACAAAAATTAATTTATTTTATTATTACAATTCTGAAATAATTCTCTAAGCTTTATAGAATAAAAATCAGTATTATTAGCACCTTTTGTTTTTCCTGTAAGACTGGTGGTTTTAAAGTAAATTCAGCAACACAATTTTTTTTGTAATTTTTCATTATTCTATGATATTGCTTGAAATTTACTTTTTTTTGTTCATTCGCTTTAAAATGCGTATTAAAATTGTATTTATTAAATTATTTTTTTAGAAACAGTGATAGTTACAAATTTTGTTTTGTTTTCTTTGTTACTGCATATTTAAACACAGGGTTATATTATTAGGATATAGGTTTTAGACGAAAATATTAAAAATCATCACTCCTCTTTAATAATTAAGTTAACCTTGAAATGACTTTAAAAACCGTTGGTTTTATTATTTCCTTTTACACTTTTTAATATCAAATAAGAAATTTATTAGTTATTTGAAAATACATTAAGAAATCTAAAAACGTATATTTTGATTTTAACACTAATCTGACTTCTATTTACAATAAATGTAAACAATAATTAGTTTTTCTGTAATTAGTTTTCAAATTATGCTAATATATATATCTACCAATGGTCACTTCAAGACATACATACTTACAAAGGACAGTTCATAAAGAGAATGAATTACCGTGTACATAAGATTTGGTTTGGAAGGGAAACCAATCAGCCAATCATACTCAAGTGAGATGGGGTGATCTGTGACGTAGACCAATCAATGACCTCCATGAGCGGGGATTGAAACTGACCACAGTCCGAAAATAATATGAACAACCTTGGTAACATACACTTTGAACTGATTAATTTCTATTAGACTACTATTTAAAAAAAATGATTTTTGATAGTTAAACTATAAAGAGATTACAAGACAATTGTTTTTAGATTTTTTTTAGCGTTACACAATGTAATTGTTCTATTTGTAAAATGTTGAAAACACAAATATTAATTTTAAATTAATTGTAATTATGTAAAGGTATTGTTTTTTTTAGATATTTTCAATACCTAACCTTCTTGCTTAAAAGAGCTAGAAGGAAATTAACAATCAATTTATATAGTAAAACAATAAATTACACATAAATTTAACAATTCAAAAATATATTGTGACAGTTGATTCTGAAGATGCCTAACTGTTAAACGGTTGATATTGTTGAATTGTGAAATTTATACATAAGTTATTATTTACCTTAATATGGAATTTCACAATGTACTAAAACTGTGGTTACACTTAATCAACTTATTAATTCACACGGATTGCGGTTAATTTTAAAAGATATTTTGGACGTTGATAAAACACATTATTTGTGATACGTTTTAGGAAAACTGAAAATACATTTCAGATTTGTAGCTTTTATTAAAACAGCATTTTGAGTATTTTGTTTAAAATTTTTATTATTTATTTCTAAGATATTAATTGCTTTGATGTCACTTAAAAATTTTAATTTTCCAATTACACCCTCACCAATGACGAGGTAGATTTATTTTTTATTTTAAAACCCTTTACATATATCCATAGCTGTTGAATAATCCTAGTAGCGTCAGGATCGGCAATGAACAACAGTTGGCCAAAAGAGGCCTGATATGAAGTAAAGTGTACATCGGGCCTTGATATAGGCCTAGGTAATCCACTAAGACTACGCACTGAATATCGAATACCGGTCAATTGCGGACACGGACTATTGCGGACACATCATTAAAGCGGTCAATTGCGGACACTAGGGATTACTGCTACCTGACAAAGGTTTGACAGGTCTCTGCAAATATTTCAATACTGGAAAATTGCGGACACTATCTTCTGGAAAAATAAAGAAGTAATGTGACTAATACAACAACAGCTTTGATATACACAGGTTTTTAAGACTGATTTCCATCACACTTTACACAGGCTGTGGACTGACGATTTTCTATGATTTTTCTATAGTCCAAAATTTTATTTTATGGAATTTAAACTCGAAAATGTACAAAAAGTATACTTCTATATACATAAATATACAAAAATATACATATCTTTGACTTGCAAAACCTGTCTATGTTGCCAAAAACTCGGTCGATTTCCTGTAATTCATCTATCTTCCAAAACTCATCTAATTTCCTTATAACTGGAATTTAAACTCCAAAAGTGGTGACGTCACTGTGTGAATAACCTTAAAATAGTTGGCAGTTTCCTGTGACTCGTAGTGGGGAGAAAGCGAGCCTACCTCGGCTCGTTTCCCGCTTACCAGCTCCTTCGCGCGGGAATAACAACGTTTAACAAATGTAATCTCATTACAAATCTCTATTACATTATACTCTTTAGAAACCATGTGTTTCGTTCTTACAATCAATTGATAGTCAAAACGCTGCTTTGAACGGGAATTCTGTTTGTACCTGTTGTACCTGTAAAACCCTTGTCAGGTAGCAGTAGTCCCTGTTGTCCGCAATTGCCCGCTTTAATGATGTGTCCGCAATTGACCGGACACCCTGAATATCCATACCGAGTATTGACCTTTTATTATATATTCGTATTTAACAATTACTAATTAGAGGTTAATATATGTTTGGTTATAGTATGTAATTTTTTTAATTATATATTTGCATTTTTTGTAAACAAATTTAAATTTTTTATTTCTTATGATAAGAAATTTCACGCTTTTAGTCGTGAAGCAGTGTATTTTTGAAAACAAATGGCCGTAAGATTGGCCTCAAATCTTCTTACATGCATCATTGTATGACGTCGCATATTTTAAAAAATGTTTTAATTTGATCAAATGAAGTTTGCTTTAGGGGTAAATATTTATTAAATTGTAAAAGCTCAAAAGGGTGCTCGGTTCTACTTTTACAAAATACAATTCGAATAAAAAACTTCGGTGTAATTTCTAATGGTTTTAAGATGTTACTAAACTCCCCGCCCTCCGTTAATTTGAATTATAATGTTTATAACTTAAACATTTTAACTAACTTTAAGTTTTAACATTTTCAAGTCAAGTTCATTAACTTTATAAATATTTTTTTAAACTTTGAATAGGCTATAAAGTTTGGCTTAGGCGTGTTTTTTTGGAAATTGAGCAAGCTGAAAATAGTGCTCGATTTTACTTATACATAATATGACTGGAATAAAAAATATCCGTGTTATTTCTAACGGTTTTAAAGATGGTATGTTTGCTCCTCCCAAATATTCAATTCTGAATAGAAGCTGCGAAAGTATTATTACAAAATATAAACTTCGAATACAATAGTTACAAAGTTTCCTGGAAAATAAAATTTTCTAATATTCAGCCTCGATTTTATATGCACTTGCCAAATATGTTCTTCATGGGAGATTTTCCTATCTAGATAAATACCGAGGTTGGATAATCGCTTTTAGGCGTAACTATGTAACAAACGCACAAATATACAGAAGAAAACAGGACATCTCTTACTTCAATCATCAAGTGCGCTGTATCTTAAGTACCGTTGTGCCAAAATTGTTTAACTTTTGGGTTTATAAACTTTAGGCTGTGTAACAATTTCAACTTCAAAAAAACTCAATAGAATTAGAAAACATATTTCTACATTTGGAACATCTATTTTTTCTAAATTTTTAATAGTTGCTGTTCGCATTCGTATATTTATTTTTTTTTAACTTTAATTAGTTGATAAATTGTAAATTTATTTGTTTTTATTTTAATATTTTATATTGTGAGTTTAATACCGGTAACCCAGTAAACGAAGTATAAGGTAAGCTTGGTAATGGAAAAAAAATAACCTTTGTTTTTTGACTGCTCTTCACGTTTCATACCCTTAGAAAATCGGAAAAGGGATTTCTACAAACTGTACGACCGCGTGTGTACATCTCCTTGTCTATACGTAAGCACGATATAGGCGACGAAATTCAAGGTAGAAACATGAAAACTGTTATATGGAACTATAGAGTGCTTGATTAACATTCAGAAAAATCTAATTAAAAATACCGGCCATTTTAAACAGTTTTTTGTTCATAATCGTGTTATTCAAATTGTAAGAGATTAAATTAGAGCATACACGATGCCAGTTAAGTTAGAGTGTAGACGACGTAAAAGTAGAGATTCAATTAATAGATTCAGAAAATCTGTGTAACAACTATTTTAAACTTACTCTACTAGATAAGACCCCTTACCTAACTAAACCTAACCTAACATTACCTTACCTAACCTAACCTAACCTAACCTAACCTAACATTACCTAACCTAACCTAACCTAACCTAACCTAACCTAACCTAACCTAACCTAACATTACCTTACCTAACCTAACCTAACATTACCTAACCTAACCTAACCTAACCTAACCTAACCTAACCTAACCTAACATTACCTTACCTAACCTAACCCTTACCTAACTAAACCTAACCTAACATTACCTTACCTAACCAAATCTAGCCTACCCTTACCTAACCAAATCTAACTTACCCTACTAGATAAGACCCTTTGATCTACATACACAATTTAAGATTTCCTACAAAACCTTTTTTGACATTTTAAGTATATAATCTACTTTACATTGTATAATAGGGCTGGATATGTACCCAAGATGGCGCCAATCAATTTGTTTATTTGTTCTGAAAATGGGAAACCACGTTTTGTGGAGTAATTACTTTTAAATTACTCAGCAATCTTAATTTGTAGCTTAAAAAGTTTTCTTAATACTAAAACTATTTGGTTATTAATCAATAGAAATTTTAAAGTTGCATAAAAATGACCAGTGACAAGTTGTTTTTAAATCGGGCGCCGTTTTAAAAATTTTAAATGTTTTATGTTTTTTTTAAATTTATTCAACGATTTGTTAAACAAAGGCCGACATATAAAGGGTGATTCAAAATTTCAAGCAAAATTTCCAGAATTACAGAAAAAGATAAATTTATGTACAAAATATGTCCGGATACTCATCAGTCTGTTGCTATTTTATATTTTTATTTTTAAAAAATTATCATACTCATCACCTACGACAAACTGAAATGTGTTTTTAAATATGCAACCGTGTAAATATTACTGAATAAAATATTCAAATTCAACATATTAAATTGTTAATCAACTAATATAACCAACTTATTGGCGGGAAAAAATATTTTAATTAGTATTTAAACACAAATTGCCGTTTTGAAACTGTTAAGGGAAACATTTTCATTTTTGGCACATTTCTGTTCAATGGATTATTATCAACTATTATTATAATTCCATAATTTAGATTAATACACAATAAATTATGTTTTTAGATTTTGTCAAACACTCTGTTACCCTTTGACCTACTTTTTTCTACTTTAAAAGTAAACAAGTTTTTTCTCTTGAAAATATTTTGTAATGTTAATGATTTTCAAGATATTCCACAATAAACATTTTGAAAGTCTTGGTTATCCGGTGTACGTTAAAATGTGTACATTAATAAATTGTTGAACATAATCTTCACTCAATATTTTATCTACTCCAATTTTTTTTGTAAAAACACAAATTGGCCAACCGTGAAATTTATAATCACACTTTTCAAAACTGTACATACTTTTCCCTTGGGTTTCTAAACAAAGCAAATTTTTTCATTAATTTATTCACAACAGACAGTTTCGCAATGGTTCTACAAAAACAATAACAATGACTTTACACTGTCTGATGCAATGTTTCATAGGTTTTAATAAGTTCTGATGCAACAATATTGCATCAGATTCATAGTAAACTTCAATACTCTGTTTTTAGGTAAATATTTTGCAATCAAGGTCAATATACGATGTTGAAAATATGGTAATTAAATTAATTGTAAGCCGTCAAAGGTCGATTTGTCTTTTTGTGTAAAGTTTAATTTTCCACCACAACAAATTTGAGACGTTAGACTTTATTTATAATTTCTCTTCCTGTTTATAATTGAACTAAATTTGTAAACAAAGAATTACAAAATGTTAAAACGTTTTACCACCTTTCTTAAATAATGAATATGTTACATAGGATACAGTTAGTTAGTAAAGTCCCGTCTCCAGCCTAACTTTTGTATGAATTTAAATAAAGCAAAACCCTTTTGGGACTGTTAACTAGGACAACTGAAGTTTCTTTTATGATAGTTTGAATTTCTATACCTCCCTCTAAAGGGAGGAATTTTGTAGGTACTCAATATTTTTGAATAGGAATCCGCATTTTGTGACATGTCAAATTAAAGAGCATAAACCAACAAATGAATGGCGCTCAAGAAATATTTTTTGGTTGACCCTAAGAAAAATGGCGGCACAAAATGTATTTAGATTTTTTAATTATAAAATCACTAAATATGTGTAATTAGATCACTTTACAGTTTTTATAATCTTCGGTAACTAATCTGAGAAAATCATTCGGCGTTAAACTGAATCTTACCGTTCCCCCTAAAGTTGGTATTTTTGGACACAATCAAAAAACAAAAAAAAGAAACATGTGACATATCACATTTAATTGCTTTTTAGACAAAACTCAAAAAAGCAAGCCGTCTCACGAAGGCTCAAAAAATATAATATCCCCCCCCCCCATAAAAAACCCAAAGTTATAACTTATTGAACTACCCCCTCTTAAATAAGAAAACTCTGAAATAACAATGAAGTAAGGTTGAGTGATTTAATTTTCTTCTCAGCTATTTAATAAATCACGTTAACCTTAACCATATCAATAAATTACCGATTTTCCTTCTCAAGGTTGTTCTTCTCTCATCGAGCCCTTTAAAATCACATGACTATAAGTACTATTTGAAATATTTTACTTACTCTCCGCTATTCTACCATCTTAAATCCAAAATTGAAAAACGTGGGTCCATCGAAGTACCCACTCACTCTTATGACGATTACTGAAAACCGTGTTTATCTTAAATATTAACAAAGTTAAAAGGGTGCAGGTTTCTTTTCGGTCACCCTGTACGTATATTATATACATGTACAAAATGTTTTCACACATACAAATACTTACATACGTATACAGGAATATCAATAAACAGTAAGACAATCTAAATGTAAACTACCTAAGACTCAATATCAATAGTACGGGTTTGGCAATCCCGATGGAGCCTAGCTGGATCTACACTTTTTTTTAGCATTGGATTAGATTCCTCTCTTTCATCTTTCCTATCGGGTGTCTTTTAACCAATTCTTGATCTTTTCCGACTCTGACGCTATTAAAGTATTTGATTGTTTTTAGAAAAGACCTCTCGGGCATCATCTTCTTACAAAAAAAAAGTTTAAAATAAAATTCTCAAGTTCTAGAATACTCTAATAACGTCGTTGTCGGAAAAGAACAAAACTCGGTGAAGAGAGACGTAAGGAGCAAATGAATGATAGGGATCGAAACCAAGAGTATGTGAAGAAATGTGTAGATTCAGTTAGAATACCTCTGGCTTGTCACATGTTGTTACAATGAATGAACCCCTATAGAATATTCTAGAGCTATGGGTCTTTATTGTGGTTCTTTTCTTCCCTTTTTTATAAAAACTTAATGACCGAAAGGTTTTCTTCTTGAAACAGCATGGAATATTTGTTCTATACTGATACAACTATAGCCCTACAACAAACAAACGAATTGTATACAGAATGGGGGAGGGGAAAATCTACCCCCACCACGCTTGAAAATCAGAGTATGAATGTACAGTGTAACGGAAAAGAATACTCGTTCTGCGCTTGTAATTTTCTTTCTTGTAGGTCTGTAATTGTTCCGTCACTTTTCTTGCTACTTATATAACGAGTTTTTGTAATTGTATCATCATTGCAATTATATTGTGCCTCTTTTTTCCCCTCAGGGATGCTTGCCTAATAAAATAAGTTTCCACCTATTCCACTAACAAGTATAAGTGTATAAAATTATAACTGTTTTTATTTTCTCTTGTTTTAAAATTTTGAAAACAATTTTGATTATTGTTTCTGATTGGCAATAATAAAACAATGAATAACATAATATCATAAATGACTTGATCTCGAATTTATTTCTGTTTAAAGTAATCTCGAACTGTGGAATAAAAAACCGATAAAGTCATAAAGTTTTATTTTTACAATAAAACTTATTGGTTTTTGTTCCGCAGAGACATATCAAATGACCAGTTTTATTATATATGGCCAAACAAATCATAAAGTTTTATTCGATAGACTTTATATGAAACATGTATATATACGTATGTATTAAGCCGCCTTTTAAGTTTAAAGTATAAGTAGTATAAACAAATTTATAACGAGACATAGAAGTCAAGTTTATCGAAAAAAATATCTGTTTTATGATATTCTAAGCCTCAAAAAGTTCACCATTTTTTTAAGCCTGTGCATCCCAAACGATTATTTTGATATCAAATTAAAATTTTTACCATGTTTCGAATCGGTATTATATATATATATATATATATATATATATATATATATATATATATTTTACTAAAAATGTCTAAACTACACAAAATTAAGTCTAACCGTTATTATTAAATTTTAATAAAATGTGGCTGTAAGGACCCAAAAACATCTTTGATCGCCAAATATTCCGATTCGTAAATTAACTGTAAATAAACCATCCATGAAGTTTTTATAAAATATAGAATTTCTCAAAATTGATTTTTTTTTTATAGACTTCAGTTTAATTTTTGAGATTATTTCATATTGATACCACAAACCAATATGTAAGAAATCAGGAAAAACATTACGATTTAGAAATAATTGGCAAAACAAATTAAAACCTTGACCACGTTGTTAATAATAATAGGATTTGTCTTTAATGTTTACTACAACAAATTTTATATTTTAAAGGAAAATCATCTTTTATTTCTTCGTCTTTTTTCAATATTTTAAAATTATTTTTTACATTAAATTAAATAAATATAAGCATGGTTGTTTTAACTCATAAAAAATAATGTTACTTAACACTTAACTAACATCATGATTTCAACATCAAATGACAATTCATTGAAAGAAATCATAAATGTAGTTTCTATGGAAATCATTTAATAATTGATATTAATTAAAATAGCAATTCAAATAACAAGTAAAATACCTTGACAATGCTGTAACTAGTGAAACCATGGTCGGCAAGTTTCAATAAATTTGTGGTTATACTAAGAAATAAAAGTGTTTTATTTATTAACAATAAATATGTTTACGTTCAACAACAAATGGGTCTGTTACACCAAAAATATTTTTACATTAAACCAACTAATTTATTTTGTAATTAAAATGAAAAAAATAAATTTTTACAGACACACATATATATATATATATATATATATATATATATATATAATGCTAAAATCTTTTTGTCATCATCGCCTTATAAAAAATAGGAAGAAATGAACATAACAACCCCTTAATCCTTGAATACTTTAATACCGTCAGGGGCGGAAAATATCAATAAAAACCTTTAATGCTAAAAAAGGTTTATATTATTATATAAAATAAAATTATTAGCATTATATAAAATATCACATATATATAATGCTAAAATCTTTTTGTCATCATCGCCTTATAAAAAATAGGAAGAAATTAACATAAAAACCCCTTAACTCTTGAATACTTTAATACCGTCAGGGGCGGAAAATATCAATAAAAACCTGACTGGAAAGATGAAAGAGAGATATCTAACCCAAGACTACATAAAAAAAGTGTAAATTCAGCTAAATCCACTCGGGATGGTCAAATCCGTACTTTATGTGTTTTTCATGTTATGAAAAGGATTATGTCTTCCTTAGTTATATATTTTATCCAATTACTTTCAGAACCACATGATTGACTATTTAGAGTTGAAATATTATCCCCAAAAATTTCTAATATGTAAAAATTCCCTTACATTTAGTTTATGGTAATGGAGTCTCCCATTGTTTATGCATACTAGGCAATCCAGGAGTCACTGCCTGAGGTTTGTATACCAGGCAAATGAAAATGAATATAGGGCCTAACACCGCTTAAAATGAGGGATTTGTATTCTTGTTAGGATGTACATTGTACTTTGAAGTATTGCAGATATTTTTTTTATGATTTATATGAATAGAAAATTATAAAAGTGAACAATGAGAAAATATTAATTACACTCCAATGAATTTAACATTATTTATAACAAGAAATTCCTGAGATATATCAATAAAACTATTTTTAAGTAACAATTTTATTCATAATAAAGGTAAATAATGTTTCATAACACATTTCTGTGAAATGTAATTGTGCCTCATGACTTCAAAAATAATTTTATAATTACAGTATCTTGATTCGATGAATATGTTTGCAATTATTCATTTTTCTTATTATTGCTAAACACTGTTTCTCTATTCGCTGACAGTTTCTTCAGGAGTTCAACACACTTAGACTCAAATTGTAACATATATTAAATTTATCCAGAACTTTGAAGTTTAAACAAACATTTAAAAACATTCCAAGTAGAACTCATTGTACATCATTTATTGTTCTTTTTTTACCACATTTGCAACGTATATTGATCTCGTACGGCAAATAACTGAAATTGAAAAGTAAAAATTTTAAAAATGTATCCATTAAGAATAAATAGATTTTAACAATGAGTTCTTCTTAGAATTTCAAGTGTTTGTATAACCTTCAAAATTGTACAAATATGTGACAATTTAAGTTTAAATATTTTACAGTTGAGGAAGGTGTCAGTGAGCAGCGAAACAGTTTGTAGCAATAAAAGGGAAACATCAAGAATTGTAACAACTTGAACAAATCAATGTACAGTAATTATAATATATGCAATTTGTAAAAGGTAAGCGTATTTTAAAAGAATGAATTTTTCTAATTGTGGTACTTTCAAATATTAATGAATATTTCTTATATTTTGTGTATATATTTAAAACATGAAATAACATCTTTCAGCTTATAATAATATCGTTAAAACCAGTTAATTTCAGAAGACACATCGTTCAATTTCTGTTATCAATTTTCTGTCCTTAATTTATTATATTAAGGTGTTGAGATAACAAATTCAAATTTCGTATATGCAGTTTAAATGTGAACTACTAAATTTGTATTTGACTCTTTTCAAAAACCTTAACTGCAATAGAAAATTTTGCAATTATTGGACTATTTAAAACGGGAAAAAACAATTCCTTGTAAGCATTATTAAATACTAGTATATAGCTTGAAAATATTATCCTTAATATATTTCTAATGTTTTATATATAATTTATTTGGTTTCGTTGAATAGGTTAAAAATTATAGGAGTTTAAGTGTTTCGTCAAAAAAACAGCTCCTGTTGAGTTAGTCAATAAACAGTCCGTTATTATAGGGGATGAAATTAATTATAGTTGGTAAAATGTTGGTAAGTAAAATGTTCCAAAGTATCGTCCATTGGTCGAATCGTCTCAAGTTCTAACAAAGTATCTATGTTTAAAATTACCAATACTTTGTAACTCCTAAATCTGTAACAAATTTAGACCATTTAAAACCATCTATATTTTTAAAATAATAAAAACAAACAAAAATATCAATAACTCTCGATCTAACCTACATGTAAACTTGACATATTTCGATTATTTGTTGTTTTTTGTTTCATCATGTATATGGTAATACATGATATGGTTATTTTCGAAATCTGGGATTTTTTGGATTTTTTTTTTATTTTTATTTTTTTTTATTTTGATTTTTTTATAAATCGACCATAATAACGTAGCATATTGGTATGTCGTAAAATATATTTATCGTTGCCCAATGTTGAGATTTAATTCCACAATTTTGAGTCGAAATTTTCTCAAATTATCACAACATATCCAGTTTGAAAATATTAACTGATTTTTAACTATCAAATTTGGACTATTTAAAACCATCCAAATTTTAAAAAAATATTAATATAAAATACATACAAACTTTCAATGAGTATACAAACCTTCAAACATCGGCATTTTAAGATATAATTTCTTTGATTAGTTTAACTCTAGCTCTTTCAACACCACGCATATTTTGATTAAATAAGGGCTAATTCCGAAACGTCAAAATTTAAATCCATAAAGTATTTCGTTCAATAAAACATCAGCCATATTTAAATAACTAAAATAGAAACAGTTGTTAATCATTTAACGACAAAAAAAATTAAAAACATTTGGCAATGTAACAATGACTATCTACATATTAATTAGATAAAGAATTAAACTTTGTTTTGACAGTTGTAAATAAATTAAATTGAAAGTATCAATGTACGGCTAGCAGAGTCATACGATGCTGTATTTGGACCATCATACCATGGCACCATGTAACTCTGTACGGATCATGGACTAAACATACCACCATGACGTAATTAGATAACGTCAAAATATTAGTTTGAACTTTGCAAAAAAATATTTGCAGATGTATATAACGAGATGTTAGTCAATAGACAGGCATACAGTCTTTGTACTTACAGACAACGGTTTAGTGTTTTCATCCATTGTGTTCTTGAGTGCTTATTGAATTTTCAATAGCGAATTTCATCGAAATAATTGAAAGGTAAGATATGCTAATATTTATTTTAAACCAATCACGAACAAATTTTTATAATATTAATGTCATAACTTATTGTTCGTACACATTTTAAAATTTATCAATATTATTAAAATCATTCTTATAATCATTATAAATTTTGCTGTTTTCTGCAGTTTTTATTAATTTAATATTTACAAAGTTGTACTATATATAATTAAAACACTTCATTTAACTCTTTCTAAACATGAAGAAAAGTAAAAAAATATGGCAAAAATTGACCCAAAACCAATTTTTTGGGTTTTTTTGTTTTCTATATTTATTCTCTTCAGTAATACCTGTCCCTTAAATTTGTCAAAATTATTAAACCCAACTCAAAGTCCTTGTTATTATTACTCTACAGTTTTTCTTACTGATTAAATTTAATATTTACAAAATTGTACGAGACTATATATGATTCAAACACTTCATTTAACTCTTTCTAAGCAAGTAGACTTATTATGTTTACAAATATGGCATAGTCCAAGATTACAAATATGACAAAAATATAAAATAGTCCAAAATAAAGTTATTTTTTGTTTTTATTTTCCATTTTTATTCTAGTAAGTTCAAAAATTCATGTCACTTAAACTTACTCAATTTATCAAAATTATTATTAAACCCAACTCAAAGTCCTTGTTATTATTACTCTACAGTTTTTCTTACTGATTAAATTTAATATTTACAAAATTGTACTAGACTACATATGATCCAAACTCTTCATTTAACTCTTTCTAAACAAGTAGACATATTATATTTACTTATATGGCATATATTGAGTCCAAGATAAAGTTAGTTTTGGTTTTTATTCTCGTAAATTCAAAAATTCATGCTACTTAAATTTATTCAATTTATAAAAAATATTAAACCCAAACTCAAAGTCCTATAATTATTACTCTACAGTTTTTCTTAATGATAAAATTTAATATTTACAAAATTGTATAACTCTGTAGTCAAAGAGGCAGGTAGATATAAAAATATACCTACAATTCTATACGCACGAATCTTGTTAGTTAAACTGTTCACAATAATGTTGCGATATATTTATTTTTCAGTATCTAATTTATTACAGTTTGCATAAATTTTGCTTTGCGTTCTTAGCTCAAGTAAACAATATTTTATTATAAATTATCAATCAAAAATTTTATGAGTCGTTTGATGTAAATTAATCCAAAAAACTACTTGAAATGTGAGACTTTCCATGTAAATATGTTCAACTGTTGAATTAAAGGAAATGAAATTATTATAATAAATTTAATTCTTCAGAAGGAAATCAAATAGTTAAAAGAAATTATTCCTAAACTATTATTAAAAATAGTAATAAAAAAAAATTGTAAATATATCATTTAAATAGTAATATAACACTTGTCTATAATAATTCAAAACAAAAAATAGGAAACATTTACACACTCAAGGGCTCAGTTATAGAGAGTACAGGCCTCCCCATCCCGAAACACCCTTTTTCTTTAAGTCTTGTTATTAGATCCCTCTTTTTCATCTTTCTTATCAGGTCTCTCTTGACCAACTTCATACCCTGACGCTTAGAGTATTTGAGGACTAGGAATCTTTATTTTATGTTCTTTTCTTCCTTTTTTTATGAAGCGACGATGACTGAGTTTTTAAGAGAAGAAAAATATATTAAATAATAAGCCAATTCAAAGAAATATAGTGCCTCAAAAGTCATGTTTGAAGTTCCATCTTTATAAAAATTGATGTTTTATTTATCAGTTGTAATTTATATAATTTTATTCTTAAAAAAAACAAGAAAGCTAAATGAAAAAAACAATAAACATGGTGTATATTGCACAATAACGATTACCTACTTACTACTTACTTTACCTATTTAAAACATAATAATTTAAATATTGATTTTATATCACTTTTATTATTGTACCTCATGCATCACTGAAGATGACGATAATGTCGTTGAAACACGTTTAATTTAATATTATTTGCGAGATATTTTTTACAAGGTTTTAATTATTTTGTTTTTACTTTCACTCGCGTAAATAAATTCACATTACTTGAGCAATTAATAATTTACCCATTTAAATGCAAGTATTAATCTCACAATACTATAGAAATGGGTATTTCTTTTTCCTAGTTAAATATGGTTCAACTATTTAGGTTAATTTAAGTTCGATTTTTTATTTTTTTATTTTTTTATTTTTTATTTTTTTTTTTACGAATTCTTATCTCGTACACTTTGTAAAATCCATTTAAAACTCTTAATTTTATGATAATGTAATATTTGTATATTTTCCAGTACTATCTATGGTTATAAAAAATATAAAAAGTATACTCATGTCATATGCGCGAGCCAAGAAATAAAGAACACTTCCATTATTTATTGCATAATCTAAAGTCCATACAATAAAACCAATTAAGAAATTGAATTGTAATTTTTTTTAATTTGAAAATACATTTTCATATAAGTTTAGGAAATTCCGTTTAAAATATTTTCATATAAAATAAAGGACTTTATGCTAAATAATTCATCCCATTGGTTAATATTTACCAGAGTCTATCTTATATGCAATCACTTTTCACATCCTGCAGTTCAATTGGTTAAGGTGTGTGCTTATTTGGCTGTAATTTAGACTAGTGGATTGTTAGACTATGAAAGTTCGAACAACGGTGAAAACGTTACACTTTTTTATGTATTAATATTTAATATTTGTATAATATTTAATGGCATGTAAATAATTATACTTAGTTTTAATTAGTGTGGTATTTTTCAATTTATCAAAATTATTAAACATAACTGAAACTCATTATAATTATTATAAATTTTTCTGTTTTCAGCTTATTTTATTGATAAAATTTAATATTTTAAATATTGTAGAGGGTACAAATAATTAAAAACTTTGTAAATAGAAAGACTATTTACTTTGCATATGTATTTTCTATTTTTAACTTCCTAACTTCAAAATTACTTGTAACTTAAATTTTCTTAATTAAGTAGTCGTCTTTCTTAGTTTATTGGACTAATTACTTTAAGTGAAAAACAATTATGTAAATATTTTTGTATGTTTTCTTTTTTATTCAAAATTTTCTTAATTTCCATTTAAATGTTATTTATTTGCTGCGTTGAATTTTAAAAGACTAACAATTCACATGTCTGAAGTGAAAAGTCTTAACTTTAAAGTAGGTGACAATATAAAAAATGAAATAAATATAAAACTGGATTATTTATATCCTATGTTAATAAATGTTTTGCATGTTTCACTTCATTATTTCCCCAATTATAATATTAATATTTATTTAGTTTCAGAAAAATACAAAATATACCATACTTAATAAGTTAAAAGTTTGCAACACAGAATAAAACCCGTCTTTATAATTGAGACTTTATAAACAAAAGTAAATGATATGAATAACAATTTCCAAAAATAATATGTTCAACGTAGCATCAAAAGTTGGTAAAATCTAGGTTCATTCTTATTGAAAATAATAAATGAGTAGTTCCTAAGCTCTATTTTTTGGTCGGTATTACGTTCTCTCCTCCATCTTACCAGAAAATATACAATATATATATATTTAATATAAATATTAATTTTACAATATAATTTTAAATAAAACAAAATTATAACAAAATAGAAGGGAAAAAGCAAATAAATATGAAACAAACTAAATTAATTAAAAATAACAATATAACTCACTTGTATAAAGAAATATTTTAAACAAAACAAAATAAATTTTAAACTATTCAACTAACCTATAACTCAAACTAGCAAACACTGATAAAAACAGAGTGAGAGAAATCAAATAAAAAAGCAGATCAAATAATTTGGAATTAAGACAAAATTATAACAAAATAGTTAGAAGTGAAAAAGCAAATAAATATAAGACAATTAATGACAATGAAATTAATTAAAAATAACAATATAACTGAAATTTTCAAGAAATATTTTGAACAAAACAAAATATACTAATATTATTCAACTAACCTATAACTCAATAGCAAACACTAATAAAAGTAGAGAGAGGGAAATAAAAGATTTCTATACAAATAAAAGAATTTGGAATTAAAACACTATATTATAAAGAATGTGTACATCTATAAATATATAGTTATTATATACAAACATACTAATACTATCTACTTACCATCGTACATGTTGCAAAACAATTTCTTAATTTTTGGTAATTTTTTATCTTTAGTAATTAATCGAAAACTGTGATTACTTATTTACGTAAACTTTATGATGGCTGAAACAGAACTGAATCTGCCAACCTTTCATCACTCAACACTTATAAAGTAAAAAGAATAAATTTGAACTGTTCATCATTACTAATAATTAATTACTAGACAAATTTATTATATTAAGTTTACAAATTCGCATAACTTCTTGCAAATAACAATTCAAATATTTGAAATTGAAGTAGACTACTACATTACTGTTCAATTTTTTCTATATATATAGTTAGAGCCTGTTTATCCATGACTGTTAAAACTAACCTAATGTTATGTTAACAAACAAATCGTTTATATTTTACGTCATTATTATTCGAACTTGCTTAACAAAGTTATCAGTAATTTCAGAATTAATTAGCAATAATTAGATAAGTACATTTTCTCGCTCTAACATTAGTTGAACTGTTTTTACAAAAACAACCCACCTTTTGTAACCTCTATGACTGTGACGTAGATTATTGCAATGAGTAAAGTTTAATATATAAATACGCAACACAGTGAAGCAAAAGTTTATGAATATTATGAAACAGTGTCCAAAAAGTATCATAACAGTGTTATATTTTATGAACCATTGCAGATTAATGAATAAAATTTAGTACATCAATACTATAACTTAAAATCTACTTTTTGAAACAACTATCAATTTTCCATCACCTTAAAGGGATGCCACAAGAAAATCTTAAATGAAAGCATAGGTCGAGTTTTACATCATATTAGAGGTCTCTGTTAGGAGAATACAATGTTGCGAATCCGAGTTCAAAAAGTTCACCCTATACAAAATCATAGCTGTTTAAAGTTACAATGTGGGGCTTGTTGAAATGGGGTAATTTTCTTTCTTTGTTAAATAAGTAAAACCCCGATAACTTACACTGGATGTAAGGAACAATTTTTCTAGATAGTGAGTGTCTCCAGTGGGAATGGTCTACAAGGAGGACAGAGAAATTTTTTAATTACTAGTTGGTAGTACTAGTTGGTATAGGCTTTTATTAAAAAATTTTCTCTCCTCAGTATAGTACAGCAGTGTGAATATAGAAACTGCACTTCTTTGACATGAATTATTTATTTTCTTTCTAAATTGGATTTAGTTGATATTTCGGTCACTAAACAGCAGCACTTATTGAATGTATAACATGAACAAATAGCGAGTTTTAACTTAAATAAACATTTTAATTTATTTTAATGAAATATAGGCCTACATCAATAGACTCAGAATCCAAATCAAAACATTCTCTGAAAAAAAAAAAGTTTCGGTATCGTTTTTGTTTACAACAAATATCCGTTTAAACATGAAAATTGTCTATTTTTAAGAAAACGCGGTTTTTCACTTACAAGCCTTTTTTTAAACTTTATAACTTAGCCAGTATTAATGCGAATGATTTGAATATTTTATTCATAAAGTCCAAGTTTTCATTGGGTGTTTTCAAATTTTAAATATCTTCTGTAGATTCATAGAAATTAATTCCTAAAAATTACCAATTTTTAACTTTTGAATAATCGTAAGGGAACATCGTTACATATTTTAACAAAATGTTAGAAAATCCTAAACAAACTATGGATAAACAGGGCTTTAGAGTTGGTAAACAAATAAAGCAACTGTCAAATAGACGTCTCAAATACAATTACGTTACGAATAATTTACTAAAGTGTTATTTATATTTTAAATCCTAAAATAAAATCAACACCATTCAGAATTTAAATAACTTAATTCTTTTACGTCTATTTGAAATTAATATATTTTTTGTTTTTGCAATACTGATGTAAAACTTTCTACATAACCAAATTTAATAATATAATTCAAACTTAAAATAAAACTTGAACAAAATTTTTTAAGAAATAACAAGTTTACTAAAAAACGCGCGTTTTAATCACAATGTCACCATCTTCAGTAATGCATGAGCTACAATAATCAAACTATGATTAACCACGCCCCGTATTTATACAGAATGCTTAAGTAGGGGCGTGGTCTAAACCTGTTTTACAACTTTCTATTTAGTAAACCGTTAACAAATACCTAAATAAGTAATATATCCTACCAGTAATATATCTAAGTAATACAATATTACTAAACTAATATTCATATATACTTTATGCTCTTAATAATATTCTTTTTTCTGACATTCATTTTGTTTTGTTTTCTTTCAAGGAATCCCCCTATTTTCTCTCATATTTCAACACTTTCTACTACATCTTAATTAAAATATGAAGGTAATAATGAGCCAAAGTATTGAAATGAAGAAGGCGTCCTCTCTGGAAATAAAGGTTAGTTCACTCGCGTAGAATAAAATTTTTACAACAATATTGAATGTTTATATAGTTATAAATAGCTTTACTATATGTGTAATTTGGTGTAAAGCGCTCATCCAATAAAAGTGATTAGTTACGTCGCTACATTTGTAACGACATGTTAAAAGAACAGCTCCATACATCCAAGGTTCGTGAGTACCGTCTTAGGTTTGTCTTTACAACCTAACCTAACCTAACTTTTCTTTTACGATCTAACCTAACTTTTCCTATACAACCTAACCTAACCTTTACTTTCAACCTAACCTAAACTTTCCTTTACAACCTAACCTAACCTAACTTAACTTTTCTTTTACAATCTAACCTAACTTTTCCTATACAACCTAACTTAACCTTTCCTTTCAACGTAACCTAACCTTTCCTTTAAAACCTAACCTTACCTAACTTAACTTTTCTCTTTCAATCTAACCTAACTTTTCCTATACAACCTAACCTAACCTTTCCTTTCAACGTAACCTAACCTTTCCTTTAAAACCTAACCTAACCTAACTTAACTTTTCTCTTTCAATCTAACCTAACTTTTCCTATACAACCTAACCTAACCTTTCCTTTCAACCTAACCTAAACTTCCCTCTACTACTTAACCTAACTTAACTTTTCTTTTACAATCTAACCTAACTTTTCCTATACAACCTAACCTAACCTAACCTTTCCTTTCAACGTAACCTAACCTAACCTTACACTCACTAAAATCTAATTCATTCCTATCCAGGCTACAAGTGGTCTTCTTTTTTCTCGTCATCCTGATGGTATCCATTCCATAACTTTTCTTAGTAATCTCTCTTCTCTTCTCCTCTTTGTTATTGTAATTGTTAATGGTGAGTAAAATCAATAACTGAATAATTCTGTACATTAATCCTATCATTTCTAAATGCTTCCTTTATAGATATCCATTTATGTATACTTGAGCATTTAAATAAGTTCAAATACGGATTTTGAACTGGAAATACGTATTTGTAATCATATATTAAAGTTTAAAAGTATTTATTTATTTTCTTGCAATGTTTTGTTTCATAAAATTTGTTTAATATATCTGTGTTTTTTTCACAATTTTCCTGAACTAATAATTTATGTATGTATTTTGTTTATTGGTTTAGGAAAAACATTGTTTTATTTTACAATCTCTTTAAATTAAATAAATATCTGATTTGTGGGATTATTTAAAATAAAATAGCCTACGAGATGTAAAATCAATTATCTACGTTTTTAATTTCAATTCTGTATCAATATTGTAACTTTATTTTTAATTTCCTAATTTATAAAACTACTGTATGATATTGATACAGTTTTATGCTTGATTGAACACCGTTGTAAATTAAAAACTCTGTATTTTCCACAAATTTATTAAAGTCGTATAGACTTCATTACAGAATTTTTGTGGGCAGCTTAGAAGGCAGACTAAGGGAACATTGTTATTACTTAGCAGGTAAAAAGTCCCTTTACTTAGATTTGATGGTTAAAGAACGGAAATTTCAAGGGACTGGTTCAGTAGGGGCGAGTTACTGAAAACAACGGGACTGTTTTACCTGCTATGTAATATTTTTGTTTTCCATAGTCTGTTTTAAGCCAACTGCTTTAAAGAATGGCGTAACTGGCGATACCTATGTATGAACGATTCAAATAATGTATTTGTGAAAGATACAAAAAAAATTCCATTTATATAATTAAGCTTTTTTTTAATATAATTAGGCCTAGTTTTAAAGATTCTATTTTTATACCTATATTTGCAATATAATTCAGATTAACAAGAAATTTAGTGCCACAAATTTGATCATACTTTCAATAACACTCAAAGAAATATTGAGTTTTAATCATTACTTCACTTATCGAGTTTCTTTTGTCATTATGATTTTTTTTTAATTTGGTCTCTAACATTAGCAAGTTTTAGAATTATTGGAGGATTGTTTACTTTTTATGTAATTTTTGTATAGTTATTGTACTTTTTAAATGTTACACAAATACAGGTTTAAATATTACATGATTGATTATTCTTCATTTTGTTTATAAATATTTCTAAGTATATGAATATAAATAAAATCAAAACATGTCTATAGAGCTACAACAAACTAAATAACAAGCTTATGCGCATGATCGAGTTCGCCCATTCCATTCTTTTCCATCACTCCGCCGTACTGTAATTCTACCTATCTTTACATACAGCTCAATATGTCAAGGCCGGTGGGTGGAAGTTTCTTCCCCTTCAAATCTTAAACTGTATTTTATGGAAAAAGTTTAGTGATTGTCAAAAAAATCAATGTCCAGTTATTTGCGGTTACATGCGTTAACATGTAAATCAAAAACGTTTAGAATCAAAAACACCAAATCACGAATTTCTCAAAATCACCTACAACAATGTTGATAAATTTTTTTGCTCAGGTGTAGCTGAACCAAAGGTATTGGTCGCCATTTCTCGAAAAACTAAAAGATCTGTTATTGAGCTATTATTACTTAATTTCTCAAAATCTTCTATACAGATGTTGTTCAAATTTTAATGACTCAAAACCGTGTGCAAAACGGCAAAAAAATACAACGGTTCAGGAATAATTGTGAAAATAAATAAAACATTTACTAGATTTTAATCAAATACAATTTACGCTTAGGACATGTTTATAGCACAAACGGAGGAAGCTTATTTATTTTCTATTTTTTTTTTTAAGTATAGCGTCATGTTATCCAATGTTTTCATACGGTTTATTTTTGTTTGTTGTAGGCCTATAGTAAAATAATTCAATGTGGTAATTAATTTAAGATTGATTTTTTTACTGTTTTGTCAACAGGAAGATGTCAAAAACATTCCTGTGATCATTAATTTCCAGCCTTGCTTTAACATCTTTAAACTACCATACAAGACTTAGTACGAGTCAACTGTTGCAATGGAACCTAGTATTTTTAAAGGAGAAACCAAGTTCTCAGAACTTGAATCCTTAACTTGGAAAGAAGTTCCTAACAGTCTCTGAACGAGGCATGGTTATGGTAAATCAACATTTTCAGTTGGTCTGCAGAATTAAATATTAGCTTGGCTCGATAATTCAAACTCGAGTGATGTTATCTCTTCTTACTTTTTACATAACGCACACAATACTGCAATAAGAAAACTGGAAATATATGAAATCTCACATAGTGAGAAGTTATAATTTTCCAATCTGTGCAATATGAGTACAAGTGTCTTTAGATACTGAATAAATTGTGTGATGATTGAAATCGTCAATGCACAAAATGGGAATACTAGAATGGACTACATTCCAAAAGGAAAACTATTTTCAAAATATTTATAAATATAAAATTTGTGTCTACTCGTTTATATCTTAGGTGTATAAAATCCCGGGAAGGTTTAAACTATTAAACTTAAAAAGGTAAAAATCTAAAACTACAAACATGTGTTTTTGTGTAGAAAACTAATTATCTGTCATTAAAAAGTAAATTCATCCTTATATTGAAACTTCAAAATTTGGAGGCAACTGAAAATATTCAAATGTAAAACCCATTGCATAACACCTCATTTTAAAAGTCTTGTTTAAGGGGGGCTTACATATGAAACTTTTGAGTTGCTCCCCAAAAAACTCTATTTTTGAGCGGGAGTGAAATTACCTTCAATATCATAAATAAATTTCTAAAGGCTCAACATTCTACCTTTTCGAGTTTAAAAGTTGTTTAACCGTCCTGAGTCATTTTAACACCTAGGTAATATATAAGATGTCTTTTTTTATTTATCTTTATATAAAAATATGGATATATGGATATTTATACTATCAAATTATGATGCATTTAGCAAACCTTTTAAATTTTGTTGGTCTCTTTTTTTCTGAAAGATTGCAATGAAAGTTTTCCCAGATTGATAATGTAATATATCAATAAATCTAAGATGATATATAACATGTTATTATATTTAGTTTTGATTTTATTAAGATAATAGTCTAGGAGTTATATTAACCTCAAATAATAATAAATATAATTATAAAAATTGATTTAATACTATGAAAATATTACAACTATGAAATAAAGAATGAGTAACACAATAAGTTTGACATGATGTAGGCCTAGAAAAACAATGTTGATCATATTGGTATTAATTGTCCTCAAATCCTCTTGGAATAGGAGGGGGTCATGACCAGGTGGTCAAAAATTAATGAGTATTGATGTTTAGACTAAGTTTAAAATTATTTCCATTTAAACATGTTTATTGAACCAACGTTTGCCATTATTAGTATAAATACACTCAACATTTCCAGAATATAAATTAAGTTCTGTTATCTAGTGATAAATCTAGAACGAAAACCTCCAACACAGAATAGTAGTCTAAAGCCATGTTGGAAAGTAAAACTAAAACTAGTATTCTCAGAGAGGAACCCAAGTCTAAAGCTAAGAATGAGTAGTCAAAATAACTAGAATTAAATACAAACTTGATCGAAAACCACAACTCACAGCTTGGTGACCTGACTTTTTATCCGGGGGAACAATCTTTGCCCTTATTTCAAAAGTTTAACACTTTACCTATTCAATCTCCTTCCTAGTGAAAATTTTAGTGAAAATTTAAGTGAAAAATGTTTGTATTGACTTAGCACTGAGTCTCCAAAACCATGTAACCTTGGAAGTTTAAATTTCACATGAAGGATTAAACATCAAAGAATTAACCATAGGTTAAAATCCAAATAACAATATAACTTTTTCCCCTTTCAAATAAATATAAAAATTAAATTTGGAGTAGTTATTTGAAAATAGATAATAAAATTATTCAATTTCAAAAAAAAAAAAAATTGAAAAATTATGATAAAATAATAAAATAAAATAATTATACTAAATTATTTATCATTAATAATTTATTATTTTTTACATATTTAGGCCTCTTCAAAACTTAAAGAGTTATATATATATCAATGAGAATCAGCCGAAAAATTTGGAAAGTTATAGTCATTAAATATAATGATAAGTCCTGATTCCCTCTCCCCCATGAAAACCATACTTCAAAATATAATAAACATTTAAATTAAAATAACAAATCATTTATAACCAATCACCATCATGATGAAATTGCAACAAGTTCATCTTCACCATTAATATAAGTATCAGTCATCTAAATATTGACTTTGCTTTATATTTAAAAAGAAATCACTATAAACAATAAATACTCATAAATGTTCACTAAATTAATTGTGGTCAGTTAGTGTTAAAATTAATGTGTACTCAAAAAAATTTAGACAAATAAAATGTATTGTGTAACTAATAACTGTTACAGAGTGTTATTGTGTGATTTTAAAAAAAATCACTGTTAGCAAAAGATTGGAAAAGACAAACAAACACAGTAGTAATAAATAAATGATATCTCAAAGAAGAGATTTAAACTCTCAAATAATAATATGCTTCATTAGAATGAAGGTCATTATGTATTAGTTACAAAACAAGAGTATACTCATTGCATGCGATAATATATATACGATTATTTGTCTCCAGGGCCAAAATTATGCTGCCAAGGCACTTGGCATAGAAAGCCAAGACATATACAACAACTTATTGAAGCCAGCTGCAAAGACTCTTGGAGAAAACAGCCAAGATCTGTACAACAACTTAATGAAACCCACTGCAAAGACTCATGGAGCAGACAGCCAAGATCTGTACAACAACTTATTGAAGCCAGTTGCAAAGAATCTTGGAGCAGACAGCCAAGATCTGTATAACAACTTATTGAAGCCAGTTGCAAAGACTGTTGGAGAAGACAGTCAAGATTTGTACAACAACTTATTGAAGCCAGTAGCTAAAACTGTTGGAGAAGACAGCCAAGATTTGTACAACAACTTACTGAAGCCAGTTGCAAAGACTCTTGGAGCGGGCAGCCAAGATCTGTACAACAACTTATTAAAGCCAGTAGCTAAGACTGTTGGAGAGGACAGCCAAGATTTGTACAACAACTTACTGAAGCCAATTGCAAAGACTCTTGGAGAAGACAGCCAAGATCTGTACAACAACTTATTGAAGCCAGTAGCTAAGACTGTTGGAGAAGACAGCCAAGATTTGTACAACAACTTACTGAAGCCAATTGCAAAGACTCTTGGAGAAGACAGCCAAGATCTGTACAACAACTTATTGAAGCCAGTAGCTAAGACTGTTGGAGAAGACAGCCAAGATTTGTACAACAACTTATTGAAGCCAGTTGCAAAGGCTCTTGGAGCAGATAGCCAAGATCTGTACAACAACTCATTGAAGCCATTTGCAAAGACTCTTGGAGCAGATAGCCAAGATCTGTACAACAACTTATTGAAGCCAGTTGCTAAGACTGCTGGAGAAGACAGCCAAGATCTGTACAACAACCTAGTGAAGACAGTTGCTAAGACTGTTGGAGAAGACAGCCAAGATCTGTATAACAACTTATTGAAGCCAGTTGCAAAGGCTCTTGGAGTAGACAGCCAAGATCTGTACAACAACTTATTGAAGCCAGTTGCAAAGACTCTTGGAGCAGATAGCCAAGATCTGTACAACAACTCATTGAAGCCATTTGCCAAGACTCTTGGAGCAGACAGCCAAGATCTGTACTACAACTTATTGAAGCCAGTTGCAAAGACTCTTGGAGCAGACAGCCAAGATCTGTACAACAACTTATTGAAGCCAGTTGCAAAGACTATTGGAGCAGACAGCCAAGATCTGTACAACAATTTATTAAAGCCAGTTGCAAAGACTCTTGGAGAAGACAGCCAAGATCTGTACAACTTATTGAAACCAGTTGCTAAGACTCTTGGAGCCGACAGCCAAGATCTGTATAACAATTTATTGAAGCCAGTCGCAAAGACTCTTGGAGCAGACAGCCAAGATCTGTACAACAACTTATTGAAACCAGTAGCTAAGACTGTTGGAGAAGACAGCCAAGATTTGTACAACAACTTACTGAAACCAGTTGCAAAGACTCTTGGAGCAGACAGCCAAGATCTGTATAACAATTTATTGAAGCCAGTAGCTAAGACTGTTGGAGCAGACAGCCAAGATTTGTACAACAATTTATTGAAGCCAGTTGCTAAGACTGTTGGAGGAGACAGTCAAGATTTATACAACAACTTATTGAAGCCAGTAGCTAAGACTGTTGGAGAAGACAGCCAAGATTTGTACAACAACTTATTGAAGCCAGTTGCAAAGACTCTTGGAGCAGATAGCCAAGATCTGTACAACAACTCATTGAAGCAATTTGCCAAGACTCTTGGAGCAGACAGCCAAGATTTGTACAACAATTTATTGAAGCCAGTAGCTAAGACTGTTGGAGCAGACAGCCAAGATTTGTACAACAATTTATTGAAGCCAGTTGCAAAGACTCTTGGAGCAGACAGCCAAGATCTGTACAACAACTTATTGAAACCAGTTGCAAAGACTCTTGGAGCAGACAGCCAAGATTTGTACAACAATTTATTGAAGCCAGTAGCTAAGACTGTTGGAGCAGACAGCCAAGATTTGTACAACAATTTATTGAAGCCAGTCGCAAAGACTCTTGGTGCAGACAGCGAAGATATGTACAACAATTTATTGAAGCCAGTTGCAAAGACTCTTGGAGCAGACAGCCAAGATCTGTACAACAACTTATTAAAGCCAGTTGCTAAGACTGTCGGAGAAGACAGCCAAGATCTGTACAACAACTTATTGAAGCCAGTAGCTAAGACTCTTGGAGCCGACAGCCAAGATCTGTATAACAACTTACTGAAACCAGTTGCAAAGACTCTTGGAGCGGACAGCCAGGATCTGTACAAAAACCTAGTGAAGACAGTTGCTAAGACTAATGGAGCAGACAGCCAAGATCTCTACAACAACTTACTGAAGCCAGTTGCAAAGACTCTTGGAGCAGACAGCCAAGATCTGTACAACAACTTATTGAAGCCAGTTGCTAAGACTGTTGGAGAAGACAGCCAAGATCTGTACAACAACCTAGTGAAGACAGTTGCTAAGACTGTTGGAGAAGACAGCCAAGATCTGTATAACAACTTATTGAAACCAGTTGCAAAGACTCTTGGAGCAGACAGCCAAGATTTGTACAACAATTTATTGAAGCCAGTAGCTAAGACTGATGGAGCAGACAGCCAAGATTTGTACAACAATTTATTGAAGCCAGTTGCAAAGACTCTTGGAGCAGACAGCCAAGATCTGTACAACAATTTATTGAAACCAGTTGCAAAGACTCTTGGAGCAGACAGCCAAGATTTGTACAACAATTTATTGAAGCCAGTAGCTAAAACTGTTGGAGCAGACAGCGAAGATTTGTACAACAATTTATTGAAGCCAGTTGCAAAGACTCTTGGAGCAGACAGCCAAGATCTCTACAACAACTTACTGAAGCCAGTTGCAAAGACTCTTGGAGCAGACAGCCAAGATCTGTACAACAACTTATTGAAGCCAGTTGCTAAGACTGTTGGAGAAGACAGCCAAGATCTGTACAACAACCTAGTGAAGACAGTTGCTAAGACTGTTGGAGAAGACAGCCAAGATCTGTATAACAACTTATTGAAACCAGTTGCAAAGACTCTTGGAGCAGACAGCCAAGATTTGTACAACAATTTATTGAAGCCAGTAGCTAAGACTGTTGGAGCAGACAGCCAAGATGTGTACAACAATTTATTGAAGCCAGTTGCAAAGACTCTTGGAGCAGACAGCCAAGATCTGTACAACAATTTATTGAAACCAGTTGCAAAGACTCTTGGAGCAGACAGCCAAGATTTGTACAACAATTTATTGAAGCCAGTAGCTAAGACTGTTGGAGCAGACAGCCAAGATTTGTACAACAATTTATTGAAGCCAGTTGCAAAGACTCTTGGAGCAGACAGCCAAGATCTGTACAACAATTTATTGAAACCAGTTGCAAAGACTCTTGGAGCAGACAGCCAAGATTTGTACAACAATTTATTGAAGCCAGTAGCTAAGACTGTTGGAGCAGACAGCCAAGATTTTTACAACAATTTATTGAAGCCAGTTGCAAAGACTCTTGGAGCAGACAGCCAAGATCTGTACAACAACTTATTGAAACCAGTTGCAAAGACTCTTGGAGCAGACAGCCAAGATTTGTACAACAATTTATTGAAGCCAGTAGCTAAGACTGTTGGAGCAGACAGCCAAGATTTGTACAACAATTTATTGAAGCCAGTCGCAAAGACTCTTGGAGCAGACAGCCAAGATATGTACAACAATTTATTGAAGCCAGTTGCAAAGACTCTTGGAGCAGACAGCCAAGATCTGTACAACAACTTATTGAAGCCAGTTGCTAAGACTGTTGGAGAAGACAGCCAAGATCTGTACAACAACCTAGTGAAGACAGTTGCTAAGACTGTTGGAGAAGACAGCCAAGATCTGTATAACAACTTATTGAAACCAGTTGCAAAGACTCTTGGAGCAGACAGCCAAGATTTGTACAACAATTTATTGAAGCCAGTAGCTAAGACTGTTGGAGCAGACAGCCAAGATTTGTACAACAATTTATTGAAGCCAGTTGCAAAGACTCTTGGAGCAGACAGCCAAGATCTGTACAATAACTTATTGAAGCCAGTTGCTAAGACTGTTGGAGAAGACAGCCAAGATCTGTACAACAACCTAGTGAAGACAGTTGCTAAGACTGTTGGAGAAGACAGCCAAGATCTGTATAACAACTTATTGAAACCAGTTGCAAAGACTCTTGGAGCAGACAGCCAAGATTTGTACAACAATTTATTGAAGCCAGTAGCTAAGACTGTTGGAGCAGACAGCCAAGATTTGTACAACAATTTATTGAAGCCTGTTGCAAAGACTCTTGGAGCAGACAGCCAAGATCTGTACAACAATTTATTGAAGCCAGTTGCAAAGACTCTTGGAGCAGACAGCCAAGATCTGTACAACAACTTATTGAAACCAGTTGCAAAGACTCTTGGAGCAGACAGCCAAGATTTGTACAACAACCTAGTGAAGCCAGTAGCTAAGACTGTTGGAGCAGAGAGCCAAGATTTGTACAACAATTTATTGAAGCCAGTCGCAAAGACTCTTGGAGCAGACAGCCAAGATATGTACAACAATTTATTGAAGCCAGTTGCAAAGACTCTTGGAGCAGACAGCCTAGATCTGTACAACAACTTATTGAAGCCAGTTGCTAAGACTGTCGGAGAAGACAGCCAAGATCTGTACAACAACTTATTGAAGCCAGTAGCTAAGACTCTTGGAGCAGACAGCCAAGATCTGTATAACAAGTTACTGAAACCAGTTGCAAAGACTCTTGGAGCGGACAGCCAGGATCTGTACAAAAACCTAGTGAAGACAGTTGCTAAGACTAATGGAGCAGACAGCCAAGATCTCTACAACAACTTACTGAAGCCAGTTGCAAAGACTCTTGGAGCAGACAGCCAAGATCTGTACAACAACTTATTGAAGCCAGTTGCTAAGACTGTTGGAGAAGACAGCCAAGATCTGTACAACAATTTATTGAAGCCAGTAGCTAAGACTGTTGGAGCAGACAGCCAAGATTTGTACAACAATTTATTGAAGCCAGTTGCAAAGACTCTTGGAGCAGACAGCCAAGATTTGTACAACAATTTATTGAAGCCAGTAGCTAAGACTGTTGGAGAAGACAGCCAAGATCTGTACAACAATTTATTGAAACCAGTTGCAAAGACTCTTGGAGCAGACAGCCAAGATTTGTACAACAATTTATTGAAGCCAGTTGCAAAGACTCTTGGAGCAGACAGCCAAGATCTGTACAACAACTTATTGAAACCAGTTGCAAAGACTCTTGGAGCAGACAGCCAAGATCTGTATAACAATTTATTGAAGCCAGTAGCTAAGACTGTTGGAGCAGACAGCCAAGATTTGTACAACAATTTATTGAAGCCAGTAGCTAAGACTGTTGGAGCAGACAGCCAAGATTTGTACAACAATTTATTGAAGCCAGTTGCAAAGACTCTTGGAGCAGACAGCCAAGATCTGTACAACAATTTATTGAAACCAGTTGCAAAGACTCTTGGAGCAGACAGCCAAGATTTGTACAACAATTTATTGAAGCCAGTAGCTAAGACTGTTGGAGCAGACAGCCAAGATTTGTACAACAATTTATTGAAGCCAGTTGCAAAGACTCTTGGAGCAGACAGCCAAGATTTGTACAACAACTTATTGAAACCAGTTGCAAAGACTCTTGGAGCAGACAGCCAAGATCTGTATAACAATTTATTGAAGCCAGTAGCTAAGACTGTTGGAGCAGACAGCCAAGATTTGTACAACAATTTATTGAAGCCAGTTGCTAAGACTGTTGGAGGAGACAGTCAAGATTTATACAACAACTTATTGAAGCCAGTAGCTAAGACTGTTGGAGAAGACAGCCACGATTTGTACAACAACTTACTGAAGCCAGTTGCAAAGACTCTTGGAGCAGACAGCCAAGATCTGTACAACAACTTATTGAAGCCAGTTGCAAAGACTCTTGGAGCAGACAGCCAAGATCTGTACAACAACTTATTGAAGCCAGTTGCTAAGACTCTTGGAGTTGATAGCCAAGATCTATACAACAACTTACTCAAGGCAACAAGCAACACCAATGAAGAAGTTGCCAAGACAGTAGGAGTTGACAGCCAAGATCTCTACAACAACTTACTGAAGTCAGTAAGCAACAATAACAAAGTGTTTGCCAAGACTGTAGGAGTAGATAGTCATGATTTGTACAATAATCTTGTGAAGTCCAGCACCATTATCTGCAAAAATGAAAATGTAAGTTTAGTATCCTCAGACCATATGTTTATATATGATTTTTACATATTGTTTTCTTCTTTAATATTAACTAAATTAAATCAATTTTGGTTCCTTTATCAATAATATCTATTTCAACATCAATTTTTTAATTACTTAATTTTTTTTTGTCATTTGGTTTTTAAATTGTTTTATTTTTTTGTTTTCTCGCAATAATTTTTTCTGTATCGTTAATATTTTGTTACATGGTTTTTTTTTATATTTGTTATTTTTACTTACAATCTTTCTTTAATTACTCACCGATTGCTAATTCTTTTTAAGCAAACAGATATCAATTATTTGTTCAATTAAATGTTCAATTCCTGTAATTATTTTTACTCTTTTGCTTTCAGGCACAGAAGTATCTAGGTTTCAGCAAGTGCTGGGAAGAAGTTAAATATGAGCAGTTGCCTATGATCCACCACTACAACCCCATTATTCCATGTGCATAAAGACAAACAAATTTGAATTACATTTCCTATGTATTTTTCAAATCCTAGTAACAAAAATACGGGTATATATTTTTAATTAATTATGTTATTTTTTCAATTGTTATTTGTTTTATATTAAGATATTCGAGGTAACTTAACTATTGTGTGTAAATAATATATGTTATAGTCTTTTAAATAATATTTGTATTCAACTTGTATTATTCTATTATAGAAATAAAATTAAGATTTTTCTCTATTTAGCCTACGTCTAGTGTCTTTAATTCACTCTTATCCATTGACACAAAATAAATTTCTTGTGGATATATTCTATAGTGTATAGTGAGTCATAAGTGTGGTTTTTTTCTTCTTCTTTTTTTGCTAGATATGTGAACGCCTTTAATATACCATACTCCAAAAAGTAAAGTAACCTTAGTAATGTGAAGTAAACATGTTTTCTTGCTCGTTCTTTCCTTCTCATAAAACAGGCGTAAACTCACTAAAAACACAATAGTATCTCAATTTATTATCTTAAGGACCTGTAAAAAAGTGCTAAAAGGTATTACTTCATAGTGGAGGTACTTCCACTGTCATTTCAAGTTAGGACTATTTATGCTGTTAATTCATTGTTCTGTGTTCTTCTATTCGACTAAGGTTTTTAAACATGAAATCTCTGACAAAGAGCAACGAAAAAAATAAGTTCTGTGACCTCTGAAACTCCAAGCAATATGAACAATCCGGAGTTTCCTTCCATTTAATAATCCATAACCAGATCCATTCTGCCATGATGATGGTTCACCAATTTCCTATACTATGAAAATGCAATGAGTTCATTTTACCTTTATATAAGTTATACCGGGGTACAAGTCACAAGAAAAAAGTTTCTTTCCTTTCTTCATTACTATCTATAGCTCTGTTTGCCAGTTTTTTGTTGTATTGGCAATATTCTAAGCCACTATTCTTCCAAGATGTCTATATGGCCAGTATATTTGCAATTACACATATTCCGAGATAAACAATTATAAGGTAGCAAGTTTGTTCACTCATTGTATTAAACTGAAGCTATTTTCCAACCAATCAAAATTCAATTTTAATGTTTTTGCCTAAGTAGCTGCTTCATAGAGTAACTTCAAGTAACCTGAAGTCAGTAGTAATCTCCTACTTTTCCTCGAACTATTTATATGTGGAGTTTGGGAATGATTATAAGAATTGAATGACAAGCTGGGAGGTTTTTCAGATGTGTGACATGTAGACTTTGGAGCATATGTAGTCCATTTTACACATAAGTGTACCTGAATTTATGTTTTTCTTCCAATTCTCATTTTAAAACTACAGTAGAACCCCTCTAATCCACCCTCAGGTGGTCCGTTACTCCGGTTAATCCGACCGTGCTCGAGCTCGCGATATTGTGCCGACTTGCCTATGACTCACGGCCCGTCTGGCGCCATTCTTTCCGGTTTGTTGTTGCTTTCCCGATTCAGTGCTGTCATCCCGCGTCAGTGCTGTGTCATCTCTCGTGTTGTTTCTATTGATTTGCTATAGTACTTGCAAAGTTTATATATAGACTTTTAAAAGTTTATATATCACTTATTTCACTTTAAAAAAAATCTCTTTATATAATATGTAATAAATATTGACTTTTTCGGATAATCCGACCTTTTTTGCATTCTGACCATGCCCCCAGTCCCGAAGGTGACGGATTAGAGGGGTTCTACTGTAATCACAAAATATTCATACTTTTTCAACACTCGGTATAAATAGAAATAAAAACATAAATTTGGGTACACTTATGAGTAAAATTTACTACCTTTTTTGGTATACAAATCAATTAAGTCACCAAAAAAATGTCTCCCAGTTGGTGTAAATCAATTTTTTAAAATCTAAATCTAACAGTTTTAAAATATATATAACCAATGACAGTTCCTAAATGTTGTTAAAATTTTATTATTTTCCACTCTAGAACCAAAACTGAGCTGTTAATAAAAAAAATTTGAAAATATAAAACCATGATAAAAAAAAGTTATCAGAGGCACAAAGCTAACAAGAGCACTTTTTTGAAATTCACAATGTTATTTGATACATATAATACATAATATCAGGAACAATACTAAAAACATAATTATTATTTTTGAATTTATATCTTAAATAAACTGATGATGATTTTATAAAATATATTAACAAAATTAAACTAAATAATAACTGTGTGTTGACTTTTTTTTCAATATGTGCGTGTTTATCTCTTAGTGTAGATATTTTTTGAAATATGTATAACTTGTCATGACACCCGATACTCTACTACTGTGTAAAAAGTATGATCTATGAACTAGAGCCTAAGGGAATTCCAAGAACTATTGAAAGAAACTTTATATATTATCCAGATGTCTAATGTAAAGCTTCAAACCAGAATAATAATGGTGTTAAGCTACAGCATGCTCTAAACTTTTTAATTTGTGTATTGGAAACGGCTGAATTTTCTTCTGAATGTTATAATTATGATTAATTTCAAAAATTCTTTTTTTATTTTTTTAAACTATAAAATTTAATTATATTCTATGGTAACGTTAAAATTTTATGTTTTCTGATTAAAGTTTGACATGACTGATTAAAATTAAAATTAAATATTATTCTTAACCTTAAATCTCAATATTTGAATGGATTCAATGGATTTTTCCGCAGAAAACCACACCAAAACTCACCCAAGAACAGACATAGGGAAAGTAAACAGATTTAACGGTTTCTAAACCTGCCGTTAATGAAACCATACAAAGAGCAATGCAAGCCGTTTCTAATGAGACCACAAGGTTTGAAATTTTTCCAAATTTAATTTTCTTCCAAAATGACAGCAAGAAATTTGCATTTCTTGTGTTTTGGTTTTCTTCCTTTCCTTTAATAGAAAATAATTTCAAATTTGATTTAGCATTAAAACAAATGAATAATTTAGTTTTGGTCATGGTAATTTCAAATTATTTACACTGAACCAGTAATAAGGTTTTCGACCTTAGTAATCTTTACGCCCTCACTTTATTGTGAAATCTATTTTTGTACCATTGCAAGTTAAAGATGAAAATTTGTTTTTATATTCTCCACATAATTTTAAGAAAAAAGACACCAAAGAACAACCAATTTCAAGCAATCGCTAACCTTTACTTCTCTTCTAAGGAGATGATTACACTATTGTCATCAACCTCATTAAGTTAAACAGTTGTATTAGTCATAGTCCAAACTCGTGTCCATATTATGTCTGAGCGAGGGTCTTGATCAAAGAGTTCATCATTAACCCTAGAGTGGTCGCGCGGCGTCAAATCGACCGCAGCAAACACTAATATTAAGTTGGCAACACTGTTATTTGCTTCCCGCGTGTGGTAGTCAAGGACATCTCTCCCCCTATCTCCTTCTACCCCGTCTGGCTCGGGGAATCGGTTTGTGTCACTCTGTCAGTCATAATTTGTCAGGAATTGTGAGGTGCGGTCGATTTGACGCCACGCGACCACTTGTGTAACTCGAAATCCCGTGTTTTACGCCTTACGCTAGCTGTGTTGTGATACGTATCTTTGTACATTTCAACTGTTTTTTATAATTTTTACGCTGTTTATTTTATTATTTTTAGTTTTATTAATATTTTATTATTATTAGTTTTATTTATTATTAGTTTTGGTATTTTTGAGTGCAATGGATTCCAAAGAACAGGAAAGACTTCGTAGGCTACTCGATAGTGTAGAAAAGGAAGATAGACAAGAGGAAGTTACTGCACTTGCCGATAGGGAAAGACTGAGAAGGCAGTTGTTTTTTCGTGATGACGAGTTTGGAGAAATCGAAGAAGAGAAAATTCAGCAAGATGATTCGGATGTTTCTGAAGATCATGAAAGTGAAAGTGAACACGACACAGCTTCAGAAGCTACATTGGAGGACTTGGGAGATCAGGAATTGTTAGGTGAGGAAAGCTGGATAGTTGGAAAAGACAATGTTACTCAGTGGGGTGCGCATATGAACGAAGCAAACCTACGTGGCAGAGTTCGCCAACACAATATTATTAGAGGTGAAAGAATAGGAGTTCGATTACCTTATCCCAGAAATGAAGCCTTAGCCGCAACAACTACTATTGATGCCATAAAACTTTTTCTTCCCGATGACCTTGTAAATAGTATTGTAGAATTTACAAATATTTGGATCAAAAACAAAGCAATCTCTACTCGTGAGCGAGATTCTAGGCCAACAGATGGACCTGAAGTTCGAGCTGTTTTTGGACTGTTGTACCTTGCAGGATTTCTGAAATCGTCTCACACCAACTTAATAGACTTGTGGGCAACTGACGGGTTAGGAGTAGAATATTTTAGAGCAACTATGTCTTTGAAAAGGTTTCGATTCTTGCTCCGTGCAATACGCTTTGATTACATCAGAACGAGAAGACAGAGACGAGCTCAAGATAAACTTGCTCCTATTAGACAAGTTTTTGAAGACTTTGTGAGTCGCTGCAAAAAATATTACGTTCTTAGTGAGTATGTTACTATTGACGAAATGTTGGAAGCGTTTCGTGGTAGGTGCCCATTTCGTCAACATATTCCCAACAAGCCTGCCCGTTATGGGATAAAACTTTTTGCTCTTTGTGATTCTAGAACATATTATACAGCAAATTTAGAGGTCTATACAGGAACTCAGCCAGAGGGGCCCTTCCAGATATCAAACTCTGCAGCTGATATCGTAAAACGGCTTATCAAACCCATTTCAGGTAGTGGACGCCACTTAACAACGGACAATTGGTACGGATCAATACCATTGGCGGAAGAGCTTCTAAACGACCACAAGATGACATTTTTGAGCACACTCAGGAAGAACAAAAAGGAAATACCTCCATCTTTCATAAATAGCCGGATTCGAAAAGAGTGCTCAAGCTTATTTGCTTATCAGCTAAACATCACTTTGCTTTCTTATGTTCCGTGCAAAAATAAAGTTGTGCTTTTGATATCAACCCTGCATCATACTGATACAATTGATCCAGACAGTGGAGACAAAATGAAACCAGAGATCCTTACTTGTTATAACAAGTACAAAGGAGGAGTTGACACCGTGGACCAAATGCAATCAGCTTATTCAGTTTCCAGGAAAACTAACAGATGGCCTCTATCCCTGTTTTTTAGTATGATGAACATTGCCGGAATCAATAGTTATTTGATTTGGCGGCACAACACCCAAGATCAAACAAAAAATCGAAGAGATTTTTTGAAGTCAGCAGGTATTGCACTTTGTCAAGAGCACATGATGAGAAGAGCTTCTATGCCAATGCTTCCGGTAGAACTACGTCACACATTGCAACGACTACTTGGACACCCAGTACGACCACCTCTCCCAGAAGAAGATAACGAACCTCGTACCGGAAGATGCTACCTATGTGGAAGAAAGAAAAATAGGAAATCCCAAACCCGCTGCTCACAGTGCCGCTACTTCATCTGCCGAGAACACACTCGATCTTCATGTGTTGAGTGCACGGGACAAGAAGTCGAACACGGAAGCAGTTCTGAAGATAACGTGTAAGAGCAGTTCAAAAGACAATGTGAGTGGAAATTGAAATCTTAAAAGCACTTTTACCTATTTTTTAAAGTTCAGTTTCATATTTTAAAATGATTAAGTTTTGAGTTCTTATAGTAATATTTTATTATTTTAAAACCCTTTTCCAATTTTAAAACTGTTTTTAAAGTTTAAAACCATAAGTTTTTGTAGTGTTGAATAAGTAATAAATACTATTTGATCCTTAAAAACACGATAATTTTACTTAAAGACCCTTGTTTTATCACATATAGCTAGTGCGGTCTTTTTGACGCCGCGCGACCACTTTAAGGATTTATTACCACGCGCCCACTGTAGGGTTAACTTGACACCAGGTGACACAACAGAAAGTTAGTAGGAAAGTGTTAGTGTAGAAGACGACTTTGGCAACCACTCCTCTGTAGTAAACTGTAGTAAGTGAAAACTCACAAATATAGTATGAAAATACTATTTAAGTACTTTTCCCTTACACAAAATGTTTTAATTTTCCAGAAAATTAAAAACTCATTTATTTCTTCTCTTAGCAATACTTTCATTTCTATAAAGTATTCTATCACCCTGTAAAATTCATACCACATATTTATTTTATTTTAATCTTAAAAGTACATTATTATTATTATTATTACACACATTGTTCACATGCAGCCAATGGAGCCTACAAAGAGGAGTACTGATAGAAATGATCGGACAATTCACCCCCAAAAACATGGTAGAGCTTATGCTGAAGAAGGAGGATAACTGGGACGCCGTAGCTAAGTATGTGGAGACGATTTTACGGACGAAGAAACAGAATGGTCTGGTCGACAACCAAAACACGTGAATTAAACAAGAGCAGCATTAGCAGAACAGAGCAAACGCCAATCTGGCGAAGAACAGCCATCTTGAGTAATGCTAACGCGGGTCCAGGATGGAAATCTCAACGAGGTTTAGATAAAAGAGGAAGGGTTTTAGTGGGTCGTACAGGTGGTACAGCCCCACACACCAGTCGGTTTCGCTGGGCCACTGATGATGCGGATGCGCATTTCCCTCCTCTTTGGATAAAAAATAATAATAATAAAAATATTATTATTATTATTGTCTTTTATTATTGCCAAGTAAAATTTTTATTAAGAATAACTTAACTTATAATACAGCATCAGTTTCTAATGCACGGAATTTTTTTTTTTTTTCAAAATTGTAGGAAAATTACTGATATGTATGTTGTTATATAAATGTTTCCAAATTTATGTTTATGTTTTTTCCTAATTTAAAACTATATTGCAAAACGAAATTTAATTAAATTCCAGATAACATTTGTTTAACTGTTTAGTTCTATTAGTCTAAAGTTTATAGAATTTTGCAGTTTGTAGCTTAATTTTTGTTAATTTTAATGGATTAACTTTATTTGTAATTAATCGATATTTGCACATTGTTTTTCTAAATCATAGCTATATTTCATATTTTGTATGTTCTTTAAATATGTCATAATGCTAATAAGTCATAGTGTTTTTTTCTTGATACTGTATCTACTAAATAGTTATTTCGAACAAAGTTTCAGTTCAAAAGAACGAAGTAGGGTGTAGTTTTTAGTGCTTTGTTTTTTGTTTTGTTTTGTTTTTTTAATGTGTTTTACATAATTAGGTTTTTATGTACACTATATATTTTACAACAACTGAAGTTGAATAGAAATTTTCACAATGAAAATAGATAGGTATAAATAAATTGGGGTTGAGTTAAAAACTTCAACCTGGCGAAATCACTCCTAAACTTGCAAGTTCATATAACCTGGACCATAATGCTAATCAGGCAAGGACTCTCTGACCATGTAAGGCCACAAAGAAAAAACACAAAACAAAAGATTAATAGCATGGGCGTCATCGCCGGGGGCGGGGGGACGCGTCCCCCCCAATATTTGAGATGTAAAAATATTTTTGCTAAAAACGAATGATTTACTTAAAACCTTAAAAGGTAATGATCGGGCTTTGTCTTTACTTGGGTTTTTAACATCACATTTCTGTTACAATCGCATAAATAAATGCATAAAAACGATGTTTTGAGAAGTTTAATTTAAAAAAAATTCCATAACCCCAGACCCCCAGCATATGTCCCCTCCAATAATGAACTGGTGATGACGCCCATGATTAATAGTCTTAAATTGAAAAAAAAAAAAAAAAGAGATATCAAAATGTATAGAAAAATTCATGAGGTATCCCTATTGTCGTGGAAAGACACCAACTTAGTAGCAATGCTAAGTACTCTATATACTGATGGATCCACAAAGATGATCAGATGTATAAGAATGGGGCTGAAGACTAAGAGGTTTGGGAACACAAATTGAAGGAACTTACTATAGCAACATCCATTTTCTCAAACAATAGTAAACTAGTTAGTGATGTGGTGCTAATTAGCAAACCTGCTAATTTCATGTAGCAGAACTTTATTGTTCTCTTCCCCCTTTATTACTCTCCCTCCTTTGTTTAGTGTAGAGTGACAGGACACTTTCACTTTTGTTAGAAAACTTTTCTAGTTTTCATAAATACACTTAGATATTCTTCTAGAGAGTAAGTACAAAAAATCATGTAAATTATATTGACTAATTGTTTATTAATTTTTATACAAAAAGCTATATATTGTGTTAGTGACAGGACACTAAATTTAAATATTGTGTATTTTATGTTTGTTTCTTATTCTTGCTTAATTATTAGATACTAGCATTTAATTAACAAGTAGTATAATGGACAATCTGGTGAAGGGAGAAAGACCTTTGCAGGGCCAGCCTAAGGTGGGCATTCTTCAATGTCTACCCAGTCCTGATGCTCAAAAAGGTCACTGCTCCTCACTAGATGAATCCAACTGCCCAAACGATAGCTCGATGTCGGGTAGCGAAACTGACACCGACCACTATGAGATTGACACAACGGATCCGTCTGCCTCTACCAACGAACGGCCTTTTAAGGTCGTTCGAAGGAAGAGGAAGAATGAGTCAATTTCAGACTCAGACAGGTCCAGTAAGGCGACTAAGCGTGCAACGGACTCTGGAACCTTTAAGGCTCCACAGCCTTTTGCAAATGCCATAGCGCCTAATCAGGACGCTCCCACTGGACGTACTGGGGCATCTGTCAAGATTCCTCCCATTACGATATACCCAGACAACACCAGGCTGGCGGAAATCAACCGTTAATTTAAAGCCAAGTACGACCCATATTTCTATATGGCGGTAAAGGTGAAGGATGGAGTGCGACTCCAAACCTTGACCTACAAGGATTATATAAACCTACAGAGGTTCTTGGACGAACACAAAGTCCCTCACCATATATATCGTCTGTCGAATGAACGGACGTACAAGGTTGTCCTTCGTGGAATTGATGAGGAGACATACTCATCTGAGGTGAAAGCCGATCTGGAGAGCCGGGGTATTGAGGTGCTTAAGGTATCTCAAATGCGTGGGCACTACAACAGGAAGCCCCTCCCAATGTTTCTGGTAGAGCTGCCTTCTGATAAGATTGCCAGCTCTGTCTTAGAACTGAAGGAGGTACTCTGTATGAAGGTACGCGCGGAGGCCTATAAGCACCCCAATACACCTACCCAGTGTTTTAGGTGCCAAAGGTTTGGCCATACGACAAGCTGTTGTAAGGCAAAGCCCAGGTGCGTAAAATGTGGGCAGGAGCATGACTCAAAAGAATGTGAAGCTTCGAGGGAGAACTTCAAGTGCGTCCTTTGTGGGAAGTCGCACACCGCGAGCTATCGTGGATGCGATGCCCATAAACAGGCAGCACGAGACATCAATGCCAGGAAGGAAAAGGCGAATGTTGACTCCGCCAAGCCAACTCCACGCACCAGGCCCTCTTCCACCCCCCGACATACAAGGCCAAATGTTTCATATGCGCAAGCATCGATTCAGAAGGCTGCTTCAACACCACAGGCACCAGCGACAGTTCCAATGGAGACCACGGTACCCGCTGTGTCGACAGTCCCCATAGCCCCGAAGGAGAAGGCTCAGGTTTCTCTAAAGGAAAAGGTAATTCCTGTTCTTAAAGAGCAGCCAAAGCCTGCACCCAGGGAGAGGAGGACCCGGCGCACCAGGTCCCGTACCACTCCATGTGCTGAAAAGCAAGCTGAGGTGTCACAACCACAGACTCCCACATCCAAAACCACTCTAGCCCAGAACAACACAACACAGCCCAATTCAGGCACATCCGACTCCAACACGGGCATCCGTCATTCCAAAACTCCATTGAATCCGTCCTAAGATTGTTAAACCCAGCTTTCACCTGGGACGCATTTCTTCCTGCTTTCCTACAACTCCTACTATCCCTAATGACTACCCCCAACACTACCTTTTCGTCCTTCCTGACCTCCCTCCTCAACACCATTAAATCCGTAAATAATAATGGACAATAGACTACCTGTACTTTTTTGGAACGCTCAAGGCATTAAAAACAAAAAATTAGAATTTCTTCGCTATATGCAAAGAAATAACTATAAAATAGCTTTAATTTCAGAAACACATTTAAAGCCACACAATAAATTTACTCTTTCAAATTTTAAAATATACCGCACCGACAGAACAAACAGAGCCAGAGGTGGTACGGCTGTAATAATACATAAGCATATAAAACATGTTGAAATTTTGTTGCCCACACTAACACGCATTGAAGCTACTGCTATCAAGCTTGAGCTCAATGGCAGCCACACTACACTCATTTCAGCGTACAATCCCCCGGGTAATATAGACACCCGTGATATAGATAAACTCCTGTTAACTTCTAACAAAGTTGTCATCACCGGGGACTTAAATTCAAAACATACGCGCTGGGGCTGCAGACATACAAACTCAAGTGGGGGAATCCTTTACCGCTACATCGAATCAAACAATGCCATTCTACTGGCTCCCACTGAACCAACACACCTTAGCACTCACAACACAGAAGACATCCTCGACTTGGCTATTGCTAAGGGCTTGACGGTATTACCACAGCTGCACGTAGATAGGGATTTGAATTCAGATCACTATCCTGTCGTAATGGCGGTGGCTGGCAATCCTATTAGCAAGGAGCCAAGAGAGGTGCTGAACTACCAACTTGCTGACTGGGAGATGTTCCGTCAGCAAGTGGATGGCTCATTACCTAACTCTGATGAGGTTCTGTCTCCTCAGGACATTGACAATGCTGTTTACAAACTAACAGCAGCCATACAGGACGCGACGAAAGCCGCAGTCCCGATTAAATGCCAGCCTCGGCATCACACTTTCATACCACGACACATACTTGCGCTCATCAAGCGTCGCAATAGGCTAAGAAGGGCATTACAGCAGGGAGTAAATAGATGTACACCACGTACACAACTAAACCGTCTCAAGAGACGAATTAAGATAGAACTTACTCAATTTCGAGCTGAAGGCTTCCAAGCCGAATTGGTCAGTCTAGATGTCAGTGAGAAACCCGTATGGCCACTTGTAAAACACTTTACACGTTCACCTATGTGCTATCCCCCACTAATAGGCCCTCATGGACAGGTGGGGGACCCGGATGATAAGGTAAATCTATTTGCTGACACCCTGGAACAAGCGTTTCAACCAAATACTCAGCCCTCTGACCCAGTTTTCACTGACACTGTTGAAAACAACACTTTACAATTCGCCTACTCTCCTCACCAACACTCTATACACAAAACAACCCTCACAGAAATTAAGTGGGCAATTTCACACACAAAGGCCAGGAAAGCTCCTGGGCCAGACACTATTGGAAATACAACACTCAAAAATTTATCGGAGAAAGCGCTCAGGTTCTTTACAAACATATGTAATGCAATTCTCCGCACTCAACATTTCCCTGCTGCTTGGAAAGAAGCTAAAATATTAGTTTTTCCCAAGCTGGGGAAGGACAAGCATAGGCCCGAATCCTACCGACCCATTAGTTTGCTGAATACAATGAGCAAGGTCTTTGAGAAGATCCTGCTCAAACGTATCAACAAACATATACACACACACAACATCTTGAGGCCGGAGCAATTCGGTTTCAGAACCAAACACTCCACAACACTTCAACTGCTAAGAGTTGTTGAATACGCTACCAGGGGTTTTAATGGTAACCAGTCGACCGGGTCAGTCTTCCTGGATATTGAAAAGGCCTTTGATAGGGTTTGGCACAGTGGTCTCATAGACAAACTTAGGCAATACAACTTCCCAGACGGGCTGATACACCTCATTAGGTCTTACCTAGCAGACCGCAAGTTCAGGGTTGATGTAGACCAAACAACATCCACACAGAGGACAATACAAGCTGGCGTGCCTCAAGGTTCGCTCATCGGGCCCGTATTGTTCAATATCTACATCAATGACATTCCAACACTTGATAACACCAATGTGGCTATATATGCTGACGACACCGCGATATCCGCACAGTCATGGCAACCATGTATGATCTACAGTAGGTTACAAACTTCACTAAACAATATAGAGTCATGGCTTAGAGCCTGGAGAGTAAAGGTAAATGTGTCCAAGTGCCAGGCGCTTTTGCTCTCTAAAAGAAACTCACACACCATTAATACTCCTTTACGCTTATTCAATGAAGACATACACTGGCATGGTCAGGTCAAGTACCTCGGGGTCATCCTAGATAGGAAACTGACTTGGTCTGCCCACATATCCGACACAATTAAAAGAGCAAACATGACACTGTCACAACTATATCCATTGCTCAATAAAACAAGTTCTCTTGAATTGAGAACAGCCACCATAATCTATTTATCTATACTTAGAAGAGTCATTACGTATGCAGCGCCCGTCTGGGGACACACTGGGGACACACACATGCACAGGCTACAGATATTCCAAAACAAGGTTTTGAGAATAATCACTAAAGCACCAATGTGCACCAGAGTTAGGACCTTACATAAAGACTTAAATGTGCCGTTCATCAAACAACACATTCAACGATTATCAGCTAATCTCTACAAGGGGGCACATGCACACCATACATCAACTCTAATCTCTTCACTAGGTACATACGACACAACATTTGACAAACACAGACGGCCGCTGTCCTTATTCGCACGACCGACCTTGATCTCTCGTTTGGGCCTATAAAGCCATCCATAGCCTACTTCATACCTTAATTTCACCTCTTTGCTTTCTAGCTCTGTTTCAGATCAAAGGGTGCACCGCAGCGGCATGAGCCAAGCTGTCGCCACCAGGATGCAGTTGCATGCAGTCTAATCTTGCACGCTTATTTCAGTAATCGAGTAGGCAGCAGAAGAAGATGTAGCTTGTATGTAGCTCCTCCAATAAATTCACTAACAAGGTATTTGTAAGGTAACTCCCATCCTTCACCTTGCACGCCACATCTACCAAACCTGGGCTCCTGCATGATCTGTCGCGAGGTTTTACCTGACTGGACTCTGTCAAGCCAGGTCTTTACCTCGCCCTTCGCGCGGATACATAAAGTTCTGCTTTCTTCCACATTTACAATCTCGATACGCCCATGGAAAGAGCTTCTCAGCTTGGTACATGGAAAACCTTTCCTGTTTCCTTGTCCCACGCGATAGGGGTACTAACAGGAAGGAAGGTGGTTTTTAGTGAGTAAGAATCTCACACTATTGGGAAGAGCGGATTTCTCCCTTTGTCTTTTGAAGATTTTCCACCTATCCTGCGAAATAAATAAAAAAAAAAAAAAAAAAAAAACAACTGGGATTTTATAATTCCACATCAGTTGTTCCTGCCGCTTGAATGGCCAGTGGTACTGGCCAAGATAAAAACCGTCGAACACTCGGAAGGCCAGCAGCACTGGCCAAGAAACATATGTTGCATTTTAACAATATATTTTTATGTTGTGATGTGTGTAGAGTGCTGTAACCTATAGAGAAACTATTTAACTAATTGACCAGCAGTTCTGGCAGATTTTTCTTTGAAAATATCACCGGGAATGCCAAAATCAACACTTGCTCTTTTTTTACAACATTGAGAACGTACACACAGTGTCTTGTGATTTTTGTATAATTCGTAAATTAGGCATAATTTTCCTTTTTAACTTGAAAGATATGATTTTGTTTAGTTCATTATCTTGTTTGTTTGTGTATCTGTATTAATAAAATATAAAAAATTGTTTGTTTGTTTTAAAATTTAAAAAAAACTGTAAGAAGTTCATGTCAGTTATATATGTTATTTTTGTATAATTAGTAAATTAGGTATTATTTTCCTTTTTAACTTGAAACATATGAATTTGTTTAGTTCAGTATCTTTTTTGTTTGTGTAGCCTATACCTACTAATAAAATTTTAAAAATTGTTTGTTTGTGTTAAAATAAAAAACTGACAAGGTGTTTGCGTAACTTTGAAATATATGTGATTTTTGTATAATTAGTAAATTAGGCATTATTTTCCCTTTTAACTTGAAACATACAATTTTGTTTAGTTCAGTATCTTGTTTGTTTGTGTATATTAAGAAAATAATTATTATAATGGAATTGGTTTTTGTTTAAAAAAAAAATAAATACCCTTTGTAAAAATTGTAGTCTGTGATAAAAATAATTCCGACCTGGTGGGAAGAAGCCGCCATGATGGCTGCCGAGCTAACTCGGAGAGGGGAGTGGGCAGTGGTACTGGCCATCCGAGTGGCAGATACAATTCATGTCAAAACAATGCTGCGCTGTCTACTGTAAAGACGTGGCCAGTATAACTGGACAACCGAGCGCAAAGGGTTAACAGTTAAATAAAATGCTGAATGAAAATGCTGATTTAGCAGTCACTGGCTTTGTGGCTTATTGATTGTTATTAATAAGGTTAATGTTACACTAATATACTTTTCTTTCTTTTTTAATAAACAGAATATATTTTTAACCAAAACAAAAACAAACAAAAGAACTTATTTTCTACATAAAAGTACAAACAAAATGATAGGATATTCATGGGTTTTACAAACTTTAATTATTTCAGTTTATTTGTGTTCAGTTTATATAAATATATAAACTGAACACAAATAAACTGAACGAAACTTAAATAACATTTTTTTGACTTTCTTAAAAGCTCATACTTTAACTTAACTATATAAGACAATTTTTTTTTTGAACATAAACAAAAGATAACCACTAAAGATTACTTTGTGTTTATTTTGGCCTATTGCTTATTTATCATTGCATACAACAGTTATCAGTTAACAATTTAAGCTACTATTTTTAACTATTTGTCAATATTAGAAATAGCAGAATTAGTTGTTAATCATAAAAAGCGCTCTTGTCCATCACTACAGTAAACTCAGTAAACAGCTGACCGGAACTTAATTTGTAGCTATGTTGAGCAAGTAATATAAGCAAACCGTAGAGTAGTGAGCAGTCTTTCCTTAAAACTTGTTGTGATTTTCTGTCTCGTATTAATTTGAGTTTTTATATTTTATTCGAATTACACAATAGGTGTCTAATTAATTGAGGTCATGGCATTTGGGAATTTTGGGAGGCCCTTTCCCTCAATCGGACGACTTAATTAATATTTATTCCAGGTTTGTTAAGAACAGTCAACTTCATTCATTTAGTTAATTTGGGACGGCGTTGTGTGGCTGAATATTTAGTAATTATTTCCAATTCCATATATTTTCTTATTAATCAGAATAATTTCTTTAAAACTATGGTGCATGGTTGGACCTAGGGGTAAGGGATTGGTAAATATGTATTGCACTTATCGTAGCAATTTAGTACAGTAATTTCCAGATATACAGAAAGGGGTTTGGAAACCTAGACGTAGACGAGTCTCAGACCTGTTGTCAATTTGTCAATAGTCACTACTCAATAGTCAAATCTGTCAAATGTCAACTTCTAGTTGTAAGGTGTTTGTGTAACTGTAAGTATAGAGGATTACTGATAATTGTTGTGAATAATTTATAAATGATACTGGTTCACCTTTAATTTAATTTAATTCTATTATGTAGGTAGGTTTTTGTTACAGAATTATGTCAGTTGTTTTTTCTTTTCCAATTTGAAATGATATTAAATTTATAAAGGAGGTTATACTTTGTAATACTGTCTCTTTGTTAAGCTGTTATTTATACCTAATTTACATACTTGATTACTACGAAACAGTGACATTTCAGTCCTATAATTACCCTTTAATTAGATATAAAGTTAATATTATATAATCATATGAATGACTGTCAATTTCTAAGAAGGTTAGGCACACTTTAGACAACATTATGGAATATATCTAATTATACTCTTGTGAAGGCTTAACATGATACAATTTTAGTATGAAGACAATTTTGCTTATGATAAAATTTCTAATTAATTATTTTTAGAGAAATTTGATGAATCTACTTAGTCTAGGCCTTGTATAACTGAGGACCTTTTTTGAAAGATAGGCCTAATTTACTAACTAAATGATTGACAGCACCAGGTAAATCTAACTAAATGTAACAGTACAAATTACAATTGTATATTCAGCTTATTGTCAAATAATTTGTCTTCAATAAGGGCAAGTTTTAAAATCCTACAAACCTGTCCTTTATTCAATGGTGGAATTCTGCTGAATCAGCAGTCACATTTCTAAATTCTGTGCTAATTGTACACTGTTCCTGCACTTTAATCAGCTTTTTAGATCAATGTATTACCATTAGAAGATAGGAACAGTAGGATTTTTTAAATCTGCTTAATAATGTAAGCAGAAGAGGTTATATATTTGCCTCCCTAATTTAAAGCAATTTAAATGTTTTACTAGGGTAGGCTATATTAAAAGGTGTAAGTTTTAACATTTAAGGTATTAAAATAAATTTTAAAATCAATTGAAGTTAAATTGTAGTCTAACAGACTTCATATGAGGGTATTTATTTACAACAGCCAGACTGCTAATTTTTGGGATTAAAAAAATACCTTACTTCTTAAGAATAAATAATGTTTTCAACGCGGAAGTCACTTTTTTTCACAGAAAAATAACTATTTAAAAACTATCAAATCGGTGTATTTATAGGTAAAAACATCCTTGTGTTTCTTGTATTGATAATGCTTTTTGTAATACATCTGAAAAGTCACATGTATGTTTTGTTGTTCTAAAAGTTGAAAAAACTGTTTTCTTAAAGCATTTAAGATGAAAGCTTAGGTAAAACTGAGGTATTTTACAGTCTCAAAAAAATATTACACGAGATCCAATACAAAACTATCCTGGTGAAATTGACACATCTGTTTACTTTAATTATAATAATAAATTGCAAAACATCAAAACTATGAACAGTGGTAAAAAAAAATAATAGTGCAAAAACATTGCACAAATATTTTCACTCACACTTCCCAAAACCAAATAAAAACAAACCGAAAGTAATTGTTACCAAAAAAGCCAATTCGATAGTTCTCAAGGTACCATATCTCCACTACTACATTATTATCAATAGGCTATTGGTACCAATATCCACCAAACTATTTGAAATGTATTTATGTTATGTGGAACTAAAAATCTAGGTTCCACTAAAATAAGGGTCATGATTTATTAATTAGTTTTAAACCGAATAATTTCATAAGTATATTTTAATATATATGATGTAACCTGGCCTAACCTAACCAATTTATGAAGTTTTTGGTGTACAAAAATGTAGATTAGATTAGTGGTAGCAAGAATCACCACAAATAGGTTAGGCCTAGTTAAATTATTATAGAAATATATTTATAATATTTATGTATACTACTACCAAAATTGTTGTTTAATCGATTGAATTCCTGATAACCGATAATATCTGTTTGGATATGCATCATTGATCATATACGTAAGAGTGGTGGAGATATAGTTAAGAAGTACTGTTATCAATTAAAATGTGAAAAAGAACTGGATATATTTGAAGAAAGTATTGATGTAGTAGGCCTATATAAGCTATTTAAATAAAAATCTCTACTTGCCTAAATCTTATTTGATTATAGGGCCTAATCAAGCTTTTAATAGCAAGAATCATATTCTTTTTTTTTCTTTTTTTGGTCAGATATTTCTAGACTGCAACTTGAGATTTTCAACTGGTTTGGGTCATTAATCTTCACTTTTCACTAAAATATTCACAAAATCGGTAAATCTGATTTTGAGAAATTATATATTTTAAAAAAGCCCCTTAGCCAATTTTTGGTTTTTACCATTATTCTCTGTCATTTTTAGAGAGATGGCGATATTATATTTGTTAACATCCAAACAAACATTTAGCTATGTTTGAGCAAAATGATACCTAAATCAGTTTCTTGTTTTTTTCTGTTTTATTTTTATTGATTAGCATCCAGTTATGTGTAACATATTCAGTGTATCAATGTGTTGATATTTAAATGTTATATTAAGTGTTATTGTTATCAAGTATAAGTGTCAGTTTAAGAACACGATGCCTTTGAACAGCCGAGGAGAAAAAATACTTGTTGTATTGTATCTGATGATGAAGGTTCAACCCTCGAAACCAGTTATCCATTGGATTGTTTGAGGGGAAATTCTGTAATATAAACATTTAATATATTCATTAAATTAAGACCCCAGCTATCAAAATCAATACTCCAATTGTGTTAGGGTCAAAAGAAGAGTTGAGAGAGGAGGTCTAATCCAAAACTACACAAAAAATTATGTAAATCCAATTTCTCAGGATCACCCATACTCACTAAAGTGAGCCCCTGAGGTTAAGAATATATTTTTAATTAAAGAAAATTACCTTTTAGTAATGTATATTGTTAACACTACTAATTCACCCGTAGCTGCGAATAGGTACAATTTATTTGTGTACTTCATAATTGTCCCCGATTTAAGCAATAAAATTTTTAATTGTCCTCTCCTCAGAACAAACATTTCTTTTTTTTTTCATCTTATTTTACTCAACTATAAGACGAGAAGTTATATAAAACTTCTCAGACTTATAATACAAGAAGTAAACAAAATTAACAACAAACATTTAATTTATTAAATTAACTTACAAACAAAATTAATTTATAATTTAATTGAATGTGTTAGATCAAGCATTACAAGTATTTTAACCATACTTAAGCTAATGTAAAATTTAGTAATGAATTCTCATTTAATGAGAATGTTGAATATGTAAGACCCATTGTTCAGATAAGATAGAGCCAGCTAAATTATCATGACACAATATATAAAGGTTAAAAGTGTAAGGACAAACCTTTGGTAAGTCTGCTTTCATTTTAAATCATTGTATAGTTGAAATATATCCTGAGGATCCTCCTAAAATTGAGCATCAACCCCCAATATTTTTTTTATAAATTTAAAAATGCAAATTTGGTGTTTACAAAATTATTTCCATCATGGATTAATAATTCTCGCAACCAATATGTGAAGCAATTTAAAGTTTGTAAATCCAGTTACCAATTAAATGGTTTTAACTCTTCCTTAATATCAAACGTATAAAGATAAAAGTGTTCACATAAAGAAAAAAAAAATTCACGACTACCTGGATCACCATTGAGTGGAGTATGCTCAAGATGTGACTAGCAAGTGCAGTATACACTACCTGCAACCCATTTTCAGTTCCATTCATTCATTATCTTTGACGATGTGACATTTATTTTACTTTCTCATATGTAGGCTACATAATATGGAGAAAGTTATATGAAGGGTAAAAAAAATTGTTTTGAGGTTGTCTGAGTCCAAAAACGTTTTGGGAATGATGTTCGTCCTATGTATAGTGCTTTACAGCCCCAAAGTGTGGAATGGTTTTAATAGAAGAGATTTGGCACATTTTGGGATTTTTTTTACAATTTTTGATGACTCAAAATTTGGGGGAAGCTGCAATAAAAAATACATAAAATTATAAATATCTCAAAAAACAGGTAAATTTTAATCAAATTTTGCTCAAATATACTCTATAAGGACCCAAACAAACCAAAATTGATTACAGAGTTCTTATAAAATATATAATTTCTCAAAATCATCTCTACCAATTTCTTTAAATTTTTAGTGAAATATGAATATTAATGACCCAAACCTGCGCACAAATTTGTATGTAAAGAAATATAATGAATCAGGAATAATTGTCAAAATACAAAGATTAACCTTGACTGCTATCATTAAAAGTTCAATTTATTCTGAGCCATTCATGGCACAAGTTAAGAAAATTAACACCACTATTTATAATACATAATTTACTAAATGGTTCTTTTCCACTTTTTGAATGGCTAATTAACGAACTGACACTTTTGGTTCATTTTCATTTGGTTTTGGGGATGGTCGAGTGAGATACTTTGTGCAATGTTTTAGCACCATTTAATATTATAGTTGCCTGGTTCTTGATATAGGACAAAAGGAAAAACATTTTTGGTTTGTAATAATTTCTAAAAAATTACCCGATTTTAGAGAATATCATGCCTTATGTCCGAATATTTTAGAGAATGATGTGAAATTCTTGCAATACTGACCTATGAAAAATTTATGTAAATTTTTTAGCAAGTAACCAAATGTATAGTGGCAATAGAACACAGGAAGGTTTAGCTATTTGACTAGATATCCTTCTTTTTTTTTAAATTTCACACTAAAAGTCCTGACACTCCTTTCAGGTTGCCGAATTTTGTGGGAGAGCTAATGAGGAGTACAAGTGAATGATAGTTCAAATAATAGAATAAAAAAACTTAAAAAGGTATTAAAATATAGAGGAATTATCAGCTAAAGTTGATTAAATACAATGTCATTTTTATTATAACAATTATTTATTAACTCATACACTACTCTCCTATGAAATCCTCTGCCAGTGCAATACACTTGTTCCAGCACTCAGGAAGTTTCTTATTTCCAGGACCATAGAAGTCGTGACTTCATGTTGACCCATTCTTGTGCAGTGTCAATAACCATTAGAATTAAATTTCTTCGCTCCTAAAACTTGTTTAAGTGGGGTGAAGAGGTGAAGTCGGATGGTGCTGAATCTAAACTATAAAGTAGGATATAGTTCACTTGAGTTTCTAAGTTTTTATCGTCAAAGTGGGAAGTTTAAAGCAAGCATTATCCCGAATAAAACAAACTGAATGCTCAGTCACTCTTCTCTTGGAACAAATCACTGGCTTCAGTTTCTCTTAATTGTAGAATAGAACTCAGCAGTGATAGTTCTCTGTTCTATAAGAAAATTTAAGTAAAAATTTCTTATTAGAGTCTTAATTTTAATTCCCTTGCTCTCCTACAATTGTTCCTTACCAGAGATCATAGGTGATAGAATAAGGATGGCAAAAGAACTAACTCTCTTGACAATTAGCTTCAGTGCAGGATGTGTTTATTTTGAAACTTAATTATGCCTAAACCATATTCATATATTTATCAGAACAAAATTAAATATTGATCCACATATAAATCCTAAAACTGTTTCTTCTGGTTTACATAAAGAATGTATCAAATGACACAAGTCGGCTAAATATATGTTTTAAATCATATATATCCACTACAAAAAAGAAGTTATTATATTTTTCTTAATTTAAAATATTGAAAACTGAGTTTGACTAGACTTTTTACCCTCAAAATAAACCTCAACACTAAATAAGTCTCCTTTTTCTTCCTGAGATGGTCAGTCTCTTATAATCTCAGGTTCAAATCCACCAATGATCTCTCCTCCAGCAAGACCCTTGACGCCTGGTTGCTCACCTAAAAAAAGCCCCTCTTTTATGCTTCCTGGTTATTTAAAAACTTTCCATCTCCCCACCCCAACTGTGTCATTTTCACATCAAATATTGAATAGATCAGCGGGCCTAGTCCAACATTTACACAATATCTCACTTTTTGCTGCCAAATACAAAAGTTAAAAAAGTACTTAGGCTCTTAGACTATAAATTTCTTTCTTACTTAATCATTGTTCTAACAAATTATAATCTTACATTTAACTTATTCGTAACTTTGTGAATCCCAAAAGATACGAAGATGGATATGTTAATTTTGGTTTTCTATAGAGGAATGGAGCATAGATGTTGTCATTCCATATGCTTGCTCGTTTTGACTTTAGAGTGAAGCAGACTAATGTTTCATCACAGGTAGGCCTACTATAGAGTCTAAAAATGTCTCTCATTGCAGAAGTCATGTGATTGTAATTGGTAGTCAGGCTTTAAAAGAGAGGGAACCAACCTGGCAGTAACCTTGCTATTTTAAGACGATCTTTAACGTTTCCACAATATCAACACCTATTTTAAATTTTTCAGCAATTTCTCTAACAGTGATTTCCAATGGTCTCAAACGAATTAGTGCATCAACATCAATTATCTTCTCTTTACTTGTTGAAGTTTTGAACTGGCAAGCGTGTGGTTCGTTTTCAACTATTCTTGGCCTCTTTTAAATGACTTGTGCAAATCATACACTCTAGATTAAAAGATACATTCATCTCCAAACTGTTTTTTAAGTTTTGAATAAATCCGAGATGAAAAGGCACCTCTATTTGCTAAAAATTTAATGATAACATGCATTGCAATACTATTGTGTACATGTTGCTTAGACATATTAATTACAACCGACAGTAATTATGGAAAGTGGACTAACACAACTAATGATAAGTAAGTACGAACACGCATGTGTTCACAATTCATGATTACATTATTGAACTCTACAAGAACAGACCATAACAATTCCTGTTTATATTTAAACCCTACTCGTATTTTTGGCCAAGCAAACATGTCATTATAATCGTCTACCTCTACTCTATAATAACTTTGTACTAAGAATAATAGTAATACTAATACTATTACAGGCGAGCCTCGTTAATCCGCACGCATGGTACTCCGAACGGCCTTCAGTTGCCATTTCTTCGAATTTCCATGTCACAACAACGGAAACATAAACAAAGTAAAGGATGTAGTTGTGATGAGTCACTAGTCAGGTCATTTCACTGTTAGTATTTTTTGCATTTCCTCAGTAATCCGAACTTTTTGATAGTCCGAACGCCTCGAGCAAACAAATATTCCTATTAACGAGTTTTGCCTGTATATTATAATTATTACTTATCCAGTATATGTTTGATAATTGTAAATAATTTTAACTTCAGTGTTTTTACACATTTTCATGGTCTCAGAAAACCAAAATAATGATTTTCAACATCCCAACGATCCATTCTCATTGTTGTCTGTATATAAAGACCACAGTGTGTTCATGTAAAACCGTATTGAAATTCACAAAAATGGCGGGCATTTAAGAAACAGGCTTTTCCCATATCTCATGTGTTATTCAACTGAACACATTAAAATTAGATAAAAATTTGTAGATTTGAATGCTTCATTCAAATCATGGTACTAACCTCATCTATTTATGATGTCGGATAGCAAAGTTATTGTCAATTATGTAATTTTGAACTTTCATCTCCCAAGACAATGTGATATTTTAAAACTATTTATACTAAAGACCATTGGTACTAGGTATAATTCCATGTTAATGATTAAAAACAATTATTTTAATACAAACCACTTTTTTATATTTGAACCTTTCCTGACCATGGTGTCACTAGTTACGGCATTGTCAAAGCAGCTTAACAGCGGCAAGGTTCAAATGAAAGTTGTTTGTACTCAAATAATTGTGTTTTTTAATCATTTATAAGTTCGACCCGGCTGAGTCACCGACTAGAGCTTAGCGAGTGGTTGGTCCTTCATTTGTATATATACAGCTTCAAGGGACACTAGAGCTGAGACATAGACACGAGTAAAACGAGTGGAAATGTTTTAATATATATATATATAACTGTTATTTTTTTTAAATTTGGTTAATATGGATAATCGCCAGTTATTGTACTTTACCAATATTATTGATTAATGTGACAAATTGTTAATATTTTTAAAGAAACCTTTTTTTAAACATCCAGACTTAACCTGAGAGTGCTGTTATTATAATAATAACAGGTTATAATTTAATAAAATTTGAAAACAACATACATCTACATTACTAAAAGTGTTAGCTATTATTTATTACTGGTTATTATGATTAATTTTTAAAAAAACAAACAATTTATCACATCAACCAATAATACTGGTTATTTTGTATAATAACCGATGATTGTTTATAGGCTATTAACAGGATTTATCCAATTAACATATTCATATTTACAAGGCTAGTCGAGATCAAAAACTTATACTCAATTATGAGATTCAGGAAATCTGTGAAACAACCTTTAGCCATTACATTTAGAGGAGATTGGGTTGGGTGAAACCCATCAACTTGTTTTGTATTATCTACGGAAGTTTTCAATTATTATTGTAAATTTCACTACACCACCGTAGTTATTGAAGTGAAATTATTAGTGATTTGTAACGTAATCTTAACTACAATAATAGAAAATATGCAAAATTATTTGTAAGTAATTATAAAAAAATAACCAGTATTTAAACAAATACAATGCTATTAGTTTTTTTTTTGCCTTTACACTTAATTAAAGAAAATAATTAGTAATGATAACATTAAAATAAGAAATTTATCCCATGTACTCTGAGGTATTGCTTGCACTTTCAAATTTTTTGTAGTTACAGAAAGTACTACAAATAAGTTACAACTATTTATTAATAATTGTCTGAGGTGAATACTCAACCTACGTTGGTCAGGTAGAATTTCAAACAGAGAACTCTGGGAAAGAGGTAAACCAGTTAAAATCTCTGAGTTTAGCAAAAAAGAAATCTAGATTAGTTCTCACCCTCAGAATTGAGATAGTATCAAATGGTAGTGGAACTTACAGGGAAGAAAACCTGATAGACCCAAAATAATATGTAGAAGGATAGTGGAACAGAAAATAAAGGATAAATACATGACATAGGTAGAATTAAAGAACTGGGTGAAATATCGAGTTCAGGAAGTCCTTCGCAGAAACTCTAAATCCCCAAGAGATTAAAAAATAATTATTAAGCAGTAGTATGTGAATAAATGTTCCATCTTTAATAAAAATTGTTCTTATCTAACCATAGCTTCATTAAACAATTAACAGTTTTGTTTTTACAGTTATTTTTCCAGATAGGAGTCTAATTATATAATTTATTAAAAAATGGACACGTCATTCCTGAAAGATTTTCCAAATGGACCTCTTGATGAATATAGAAAACAAGCTTCTTTTGATTGGAAAAAAATGAAGATTGTTCTTGAATCTGAAGAAATTATTAAATTTAAGGTATGGTATGCATTTAATTGTATTTATTAATAAAACATACAACTTAGGGTAAGAAAAATGAATGTATCTGGGTGTATCAGTATCCCTTTTGTGTGAATAATATAATGAATAAAATTTTTTTAAACTTTTTTACATTACTTTTAGACTTACCATAATTTATAAAATCTTCTTGATTAATATCAACATCTTTTGATATGTGATATGTGACAACTTGGCTAGTTGTCTGGCACAATCTTTTCTATTTTCAACATTCTCTCCACACCAGTTGCCATTGTACTTCCTTGGTCTGGATTTGTACCTTCCATCTTGTTTCTTTTCTAATTCTCTTTTACACAGTCTGAATTTCACCATCTCCACAATGTGCCTAAACAATTGCAAACGTTTCCTTGAATTGTCTCTTTCAGTGGATCAGGGTTTTTCAAGAATAGATTTAGACTTTTGGTTCCCTTGGTGAAAATTATTTTGCCGCCTTTTGACATATTCCTAGCCTACCACCTCCTCTCCTTGCATCTTCCTAGTATTCTACCAATATTATACACTACTAATATGGGGATTATGGCAAAAAGTAAATAAATTATAAAATATTTCATGTCATAGTCCTTATTAATATTATTAACTAAATACTTTAGGTCTGTATTTTTTTTTTTTTAAATTCACAATTTTCAGCAAATAACAATAATAATATCATTATATGTACATTATCTCTATGAAGACGCACAATGAAATAAAGGCCTATATTGTTTTGATGGATAACACACCAAATAATCAGAATGGTCATTCATGTAGAATCATTTCACTAAAAAAAATTTGACAGTTTTGAAAACCAGACAGACCCTGATGAATAAAGGGGTGGGGATAGCCGGTGGTGTGTCAAAAAAGAGTTAGTCTGCCTTGCTTTGAAGATGTATAGTGTACACCTTATAACTATTCACAGTAACATTCACCTTTGTATTCAGATTGAGTTAAAAAAAAATGGTGAAGGAACAACTACATACTAATACTTACACCAATCACATTTTTTCCATTTTATATTTACTACAAACTAATACTGGATATATAAGTGTTTTAAAAGAAATATTTCTTTATATTCTGCTTTTTAATTTTTGTTTAAATTTTGCCGCCCCTCAAAACTTGCTCTGCCTAGTTCACATAATTGATAATTACATCCCTGCATATTACAATAGTATTCCTCTAATTAGTTACTATTACTTATAAAGATAAAATTGCATAAGGCTTTTGCTATAGACAATATTTTAGTTTTTTATTCCAGTACCAAAATATGTTTTAGTATTCTATTAAAACACTTGTCCGGTCCGTGCTCTTGGATATCAGAAGGTCCCAGATGTTTACGTCTTCAACCGCTACAAACACTTGAGGTTCAAAGGAATGTAAGGCGAGAGTAAAAAATGTTGTTATCAACTGGAGGGACAACCAACAGACCACTAGTGGAATCTAACTGTGCTGGAGGGACAACCAACAGACCACAGTTAGGAGGTTGGAACTTATAGCTGAAGGGACAACCAACAGACCACTAGTGGAATCTAACTGTGCTGGAGGGACAACCAACAGACCACAATTAGGAGGTTGGAACTTATAGCTGAAGGGACAACCAACAGACCACTAGTGGAATCTAACTGTGCTGAAGGGACAACCAACAGACCACTAGTGGAATCTAACTGTGCTGGAGGGACAACCAACAGACCACAGTTAGGAGGTTGGAACTTATAGCTGAAGGGACAACCAACAGACCACTAGTGGAATCTAACTGTGCTGGAGGGACAACCAACAGACCACAGTTAGGAGGTTGGAACTTATAGCTGAAGGGACAACCAACAGACCACTAGTGGAATCTAACTGTGCTGGAGGGACAACCAACAGACCACAGTTAGGAGGTTGGAACTTATAGCTGAAGGGACAACCAACAGACCACTAGTGGAATCTAACTGTGCTGGAGGGACAACCAACAGACCACAGTTAGGAGGTTGGAACTTATAGATGAAGGGACAACCAACAGACCACTAGTGGAATCTAACTGTGCTGAAGGGACAACCAACAGACCACTAGTGGAATCTAACTGTGCTGGAGGGACAACCAACAGACCACAGTTAGGAGGTTGGAACTTATAGATGAAGGGACAACCAACAGACCACTAGTGGAATCTAACTGTGCTGAAGGGACAACCAACAGACCACTAGTGGAATCTAACTGTGCTGGAGGGACAACCAACAGACCACAGTTAGGAGGTTGGAACTTATAGCTGAAGGGACAACCAACAGACCACTAGTGGAATCTAACTGTGCTGAAGGGACAACCAACAGACCACTAGTGGAATCTAACTGTGCTGAAGGGACAACCAACAGACCACTAGTGGAATCTAACTGTGCTGGAGGGACAACCAATAGACCACTAGTGGAATCTAACTGTGCTGGAGGGACAACCAACAGACCACTAGTGGAATCTAACTGTGCTGAAGGGACAACCAACAGACCACAGCTAGAGGTTAGAAGGAGAGAAATTAAGAAAGACAATATAAAAGGAATAGAGGCAAGTTTCAGTGCTAGAGCTGAGAGAACTCTGGTCTCTGTGCTAAATGTGCCCTTATTTATATTCCATTGTGCGGGAAGGGATGTTACCTCACTACTTCGTAATGGATAGGTGAGTCCCCTCTGCTGGCGAAGGTTTGCACTACCTTGCTCTCTGTCACTTTATTTACAATTTATATTTTTGTCATACAAAACAATTACAAGATACAATAATAATTCGTGTTCCAATTTAGGGTGTAGCACACTTCTCCAATTGTTTAATGATTCTTTTTTATTTAACTTTAAATGATTGCACAATGTTATACATGGTAAAATATAAAGATCAATTTAACAATACAGGCACTTATCACTGTTGCTTTACACATAACTTTATCTTTTACTTGGTTAACAATACTTTTCTTAGTATACATAACTTAACCTTCTACTCATACATGATGAATTTGTAGACTTATTTATTACAATAAAGCTCACTCGTAATACATTGCATTTGTTCTTTGTTAACTTACAAATTGAAGTTCTACTTTTTAAATTTCTTTATTGATATAATCGCCTTAAAGTATATCGCAAATTGTTGGCCTTGTTTATATTTTGTAAAGATTTCAACAACAAGTTCTGTATCAATTATTCCATTACAAGTTGCTTGAAATGTAGAGTGTTTAAAAATAATGTTACAACTTTAAAAGCAGATGAAACGTTTTTCCTTAGACAATCATTTTGGTTCGATTTAACTATCTTTTGTGATATGGCAGACATTCCACCTGAAGTTAATTTTGTGCCAAACTCGAGCTACTACATCAGGACATCATTTCTGTAAATATGCTGTAAATTAGATTTCTCAGCTCAGGGAAACTAGCATAAAACCTCATAGTAAAAAATCGAGACGAGTAAAATCTGGTGATTTGCCATATCATACAGAAAAAACTAATTTCGACATAACTTTGGTGCCAAGAGTAAATTGTAGATTTTTTTTTTAGAGTATTATCATACTGAGAATGAAAATTGTGTTGAACTGTAGTCACAGAGTTGTTTTCATGAAACCTAAACACAGCTTGGTGGCGCTTCTGGTGACTGCATTTGATACTAAAGCCACAACTTATTAAAACGATGCTTTTAAAGTTATAAAGTCCTGGAAATGAATGAACAACAAGGTTATTGTGAAACTGTAACCTTATGGGTCATTCATTTCCCGATAATGCAGTTCTACCAAGTACCAACTGTGTAAAGTCCTTTTTGAAACACCCTGTATAACAAATTAAATGGGATAAGATGTTACGAGTGTCTCAAAATATCTCATGTGGAAGACGACATTAGTCTGCATGTAAAACAAAAAGCAGACTTTATAGAAATGAGTCACCTACAGGCTCTCAGTGCTGGGTACTTAACTTGTAAGCGCTCATTTTAACTTGTTGAATAAACACATAAATGTCTCAATGCTGGCTCATAATTTCTTTCAAAACTGGGTCTTAAAGTCGTCGTTGTTTTTACATTTAATATTTTTGATTATATTTAATCTAATTTAGCAAATGAAATGTAGTTAAACCTCCATTGTAGTTTTGTAAGAAAATTGTTTTAAATTCATACATTTTGAGAAAATGGTGTTTTAATATTGAAGTATTCCTTATAGAAAATACACAACAAATAATACAATGTGGCTTCTGTTATGTTACAAATATAATTTTAAAATTTGGAATTTAAAAAAAACCAATTATAATGTTAAAAATTACAATTCCTCAATGTTATTTTAATTTTATGATGATAGAATATCATTATGCATTTCTTATTAACATATATAATTTATAGCATACAATGTTGTTTATGACTCCAGCTTGATGCATGGAAAAGAATGGAAGAAGACACTTTATTCCATCATTCATTAGAAACTCCCAGTTTGGATGAACAGCGAAGACTGGCAACACTACGTGCTTATCGATTGAAGAAATGGGACCTTATTAACCTAGAAGTAATCGTAGCTGATATGAGAAAGGTAGTAGGACTTTAATTACTGTAGTTCTAGTGTATTATAACCTTTTCTTTGTCATAGCCTACTCTTGGCAGTCATTTTAGTAACCTTATTATTGTATTATCAGACTTTTATAATCCTTTGTACTTTAATATAGTTATGTCCAGAATTAGTTTTGAAATTTTCATCCTAACATAAGATTGGTTTATGGGGAAACCACATAGTGGATGACTCATAACATCTTTTGCTTGCAGAGACAATCAATTAGAACGATATATCATTTGAACCATCATGATTCTTCTAGATTAAATGTGTATTTAAAAATTTTAGGATCCTGATATTCTAGAAATGATAGTACATTGTAAATTAGATTGTCTAGCGGTTCGTGATTTGATGTGCATAAACACAACACCCTAAATGAATATGACTTCCAAGAGAAAACACAAATTAGCTGTAAATAAAAAGGCTATTCATAATCATGAGCAAACTCCCCATATAGTTTAATGTAATTTTGGAAGTCAGTATTTTAAAATATTAAAAGCATCTGTATTGTTATTGATTGTGATCGGAGAAATTAGATAATGAGTGACTAGATGAAATTAAGCAAGTGACTACATGAGGCCCATCCGGGGCGTAATTAGGCATCTCCTTGAAGTAATGTGGCAACATGGTTCCAATGTGGAATTGCATACCTGGAAAAGAGTCCGACACTACTTAGGAACAGTCCTAGATATATATATATATATATATATATATATATATATATATATATATATATATATATATATATATATATATCTTTTTATTACTGTAATTATCATTTTAAATAATTTTATATGTAGTAATTTTTAATCAGTTTTAATCATAATTTAATGTCAATTTATGATTAGGCATACCTAGTTAAAGTGTTTTCCAGCACATATGTAGGTTTTGAAGATAGTGGTACTCCGAAACATGTAAAGTAGTAATAATAAGTTGACAAAGTTTTAGAAATTGCATTATTTTTAATTTGTTGTTAGTATTTGGTTTTGTGGATATGTGGGAGAAAGTTAGTGCAATGCCATTGAACTATTTATTTTATTACAGTTTATTGGTTTAGAAAAAGATAATGGATCTTATAAAAAAATCAGTATTTTAAAAAATTAATAATTAAGTATTAAGTTCCATAACTATAAATAAATTCTGTTTTATTCATCTTCTCTACTGTATTATTAGTTAATATGCTTTTTACTTATGTTGCAGAATGTGGCAATGACAACAATTATGTTTCAATATTCCCCCTCTGTCGCCATAAAACTACAGTTGACATTTAATATGTTTCAAAACACAGTGCTTGGCCTTGGAAGTGAAAAGCATTTTGAATTTTTTGAAGCCTGCAACATTCCAGAACCCGAGGTAATAATAGTTCATTGTAGCTGTAGATTTATATTGTAATTGAGGAGAAATGTAATTTATTATTTTCTCATACATGTGTTGATGTATTTTTATTTTGCTTTGGATTGGTTCTTGAGTGATAGGTCCAGAGTTCATCCCTGTGGAGGCTCAAACATTAACGGTGTCGACCAAATTATGAAACTGAAATTGTATTGAACTTTGGTTTAGAATGCTGGAACTACACATTGGCCAACTGTCTAGTAGGTCTATATTCTTTGTAGACTCTTGTGCCATGTAATTTCTTTTTTAAATTGAAATGGGTTAAATAAGTAGAATTTTGACAATTTAAAAAAACTGTATTTTTAGCAATAAAATTTTCTGCGATTACCATATTTACTTATAAACTAAGGCAGGATATCCAATAGAAGCAGAATTGTAAATTGATTTTTATTTTATTTTTTATATTCTATGGTATATAAGAGTGGGGTTCAAACGTAAACATTAATTTTTCACAGTTGTTTATTTTCAGTATCAAATACATTGACATTTATATAAAAACATAAATGGAAAACTCTTTAATTCCAGATTGCAGGAGCGTTTGCACTGACGGAGATATCTCATGGAACGAACACAAAAGCAATGAGAACTGTTGCTGTATATGATCAGAATACTCAACAGTTTCTTCTGAATACACCTGATTTTGAAGCAGCTAAGTGTTGGGTTGGTAGTTTAGGTAACGTACTATTCAAATATTGAAAGTTTACCGTAATTTAATCTTTAAGAGAAATTTTAATGTTCTCTTGAGATGGGAGTTTGGTAACTCAGTGACTAAAGTAAAAGTTTTTTTTTTTACCAAACTTCAAATTATTTTTCAACACAGTCTCCTTTTAGCTCAATGCATTTTGTCCAGCAGTTTTCCAACTTCTTTAAACCTTCCAAAAAAATATAATTTCCTCGAACTCTGCAAAATAGGTTTTTGTTTCACAATAACCACCTCATTTCATTAGAATCTTTTTCCACGTAATCATTTCCACATGCATGCAAAGAGAAACAAGTTCCAAGGGACCAAATCTGGAAAACAGGGTGAATGCCGAAGTAGTTCTTAGCACAATTAAATAATTTTAGCCATGGCAATTATAGAAGTGTGAACATTGTTGTGCTATAAGAAAATTTTATTCTCTGGTAAGTAGGGTCCCTTTTTATTCATCAATTCACTGTAAAATTGATCCAATAAAGAGGAAGAAATTCTGTTTTGTGGTCATTTTTTCCTTTTCCGGGTAGTTGATTAAGATTATGCCATGCTTATTCAGTTCTTAATATGGATTTCTAGCATCAGGTAACTCAAATGATCCGATGTCTCTTATAATTTTCAGTTGCAAGAGGCCAGAGTATTCTAATGGTGTATATGTCACTAATTTTAGAGATCATTGATTTAAAAGTGTTTCTTAGTTGAATGGCTGATAGACACCCCAGAAGTATGCGTTCCAACGTTTCATCAGTAGCATTACATACTCCACATAATTGTAAGTCCTCAAGTTGGAACCGATGCTAATATGTTGCAGTGACTATATGTCCAATCCTAACTCTATCTACAAATGTTTGTGACATCATGATGGACTCTAGAATACATCTTAGGATCAGCTGTATGTGTCTGTTTATTGTAAAGATGTCACCCAGTAGCTCCATTTTATCACATCATAGATGAATTCTGAGTAAAATATGTCATGTTCAGGCCCGGATTTATCATTTTGGCGCCCCTAGGCCCAATAATTTTTTCCGCCCCCTAGTCTGGTTAAAGTTACTTCCCCAAAAACCTTTATTAAAAAATTATATCAAGCCTATGTTGTAACGAAGTTGATGCGTAATTTTGAAAAATAGTTTAACTTTACCAACAATTATTTGTTCCAATGAACTTCAAAATCGGAATGATTTTTTGTAATCAATTCAAAAAATATGTTAAGTTATGGCTATTTATTTTTATTTCCAGATATTAAAAAAAAATTCTCGGCCGTGCGCCCCCTGGGAGCTTGCGCCCATAGGCCCGGGCCTTCAGGGTCTATTGGGAAATCTGGCCCTGGTCATGTGAATATCAGAAAATTGTGGCCATGTCTTTTCTGGACTGTGGAACTGTTTTTGCCATTTTCAGCAACTAACAACAGATCCTAACCGTTATATTCTATAAATGTGATAAGTTTTTTCTAAGTTGAGAGTAGAGATATTAAAGTCAAAAGTTTCCTAAATTTGATAAGAATTAAGTATTAATAAATATTGTATTTTCAGGTAAACATTGCACTCATGCAGCTGTATATGCCAAACTAATTACGAGTGATGGAACTGATCATGGTCTTCATGCTTTCATAGTTCCTATAAGAGATCCTAAAACATTATTACCTTTCTCTGGTATTGTTGTCGGAGACATGGGGGAAAAGGCTGGACTCAATGGTGTTGATAATGGGTAAGTTGACATTTTATTAGTTCAAGTGTAATTTTTGTTTTTTTAACAAGTTACAGTTGATATCATCTTACAAATCAATTTTTGCCATTTTCTTAATGCACAGTGTCATTGAACATATGACTTGTCATACAATAAGTACTTCTTGACACGAAAATCAATGCTCTAACACTCGTAATATAGTGTGTCCATAACATCATGGTAGCATTTCAAATTGTTATTGCTCCTTAAAGAAACATTGTGGGTGTATGAAACAGCTGTTATTTATAATTGTGGGACCATTGTTTGGTCATTCAATCATATGGTTCATTCCACCTACAAAATAAACAACAACTGTGTAAAGGAAAGTTTGTGTTTTGTGGCTTGTAAAATTTAATTTTTTAATTCTAATGCTATGTGAGTATCAACATGTATCTCATGAAGAATCTCCTACATGAAAATAATATTAGTAAATAGGACAAATAATTAGTAATTGGGACAATCAGTTGAAAAAAACTGGTAGCTTATTATACAGCAAGCGTTCAGTCACCAATGAAACTGTTGAAAATGTACGACAAAGCTTTTTAAGAAATACAAAAAACAAATATTGATGAACTTTATTCCTTCTTTGCTGTAATAGTTCTGACAATTTATGATTTTAGATGAACTGTTAAACTCGTGTTTTACTATTACATACTTGTAATTTGATTAAAATTTAGGTTGGGTTAGGTTAGAGTGTTTAATAAACTCAAAGAATATTAAAAATTAATGTTTAAAACATTTATTTTGAAAAAAAAGTTGCTCTTGGGTGACCTTCAAATGTGAAGTAATGTTGCTAACTAAAGGGTTAAAAGGCTTATTGCACTTTTTACATATATTAAAATTTAAAAAATACTACAACATTAAACAAAAAAAGTCCTTTAACGAAACACTGGTAGATTTAAGATGTACTGTTTATAACCTTGATATATCTCTTGTTTTAACATATTTCGCGTTTGATGGCTATGTCATATTTATTTGTCAGTTGATCAAAATCACAATTGATCATTCACTCGTGATTTTAAATCCCTTGTATATTTCATATTCTTCCATAGCATTCATATGCTTGCCTTTCTTACATATATGAAAAGGCGTATTATGTCAAAATTTGATTAGGTGTATAAATATGAATATTTATCACGTGTTATATATTGCTCAAAATTTGACTTTATGTTGTGTAAGTTGTTATTACACAAGTGTTCTATAATCGTTCTGCCTGTTTGTCCACTGTAGAGACTGTCGCAAACGTTGCAGCTAGTTTTGTTAACTCCAGATTTTCTGCCCACCAGTATATTTTGCTATGATCACAATACTCATTGGACATTGTTGTTGGTACAAAAGATTGATTTTGTGTTTTGCGATTAGTCAAGCAGAGCGTTTAAATAACACTTGCTATCATAGAGTCATGAATACTTTTCATCTATGCTCATTGTTCAAAATTGATTGAAAGATAATTATATTTTACAATATAAAATGTATTAATGATTCAAAATTGTTTAAACTTTTTAACCTAAGAAACCATTTTAGAAGAAAAACACTAGTAACAACTGAGAAATTAGAGCTAACAAACATAAAGACATTTAAAGATAATCAGTTATTATTTACATGCTTAAGATTATTTAGTTTTGATATAAACATCATTACAGTTACCTAACCTAACCTATAATGATTTCCCAATTTATTTCATTTTTCACTTTTTACCGCAAAATGCACATCCTATATGAGTAGGAAGAAATTATGTAAAATAATAATACTTATAATTACTTGCAGAGTATACATGTTTAATACATTTTATTTTTTGTAGGTTTGTTATTTTTCAAAACTATCGAATACCCCGTGAGAATCTGTTAAATCGTTTAGGTGATGTTACACCAGATGGAAAATACATCAGTCCCTTTAAGGATCCTAATAAACGATTTGGTAATTATTAAAGTTATTATTAATACTTATTATTACTTGCTTTTATACGTTTATTGATATATTAAATGTCAGCGAATGAACTTAAATACTTTGTATATAGTTAGATCTCGGCACGAATGCTGGCACTTGGGCTGTCGCTAACAAATCACTACTAATCTTGCTAAAAACGTCAGTACTATGGGCAGGTAGATAAACCAGTTCCATATTCCAATTGTATGCTTTTCAACTTATATCTGAGGTCTTTTTTAAGATATTATAATACCTTGGCATGTTTTAAAGCTTAGAATTGATCACATTTAAAAAAGGGTGAGTTAGTTTTTGTTAAAAGGGTGAGTGACATTAGAAAGCGGCGTTGGGAAATGTTTTATCCACTTATCCCCTTCTCCCGCACTCCCTGCCCATCGCACAAGGGTAAGTTCAAGTGCCAGCATTCGAGCCGGTATCTATATATTTGTAGTTTTGATATCAATTTTAAATTAAATTTGTTTTTGATAATATTCACTGTAACATTGTGTCCAAGTCATAGTCGGCTTACAAATTGGTATGGCTGCATAGGGAAACATTGTAGGAACATGAAACAGCATGAATTTTATTTTATTCATAATTGGGTAACCACTAATCAGTTTATCATTTAAATCATTTGTTAGTTTCATCTAAAAACTAAACATACCAACCATGCAAAGGAAAGTTCAGTGTATTTTGTAGCTTGAAAAATTCAATTAGTTAACTCTATTGCAATGTTCAAATCGATACTACGTCGTCGTGTGTTTCATTTTAACCTCTCAACGAAAAAAACTGGTAGCTGATTATACAAAAAGTGTTCAGGTAGGCCATCAGTCATTAATGCAAACATTACAGTTGAAAACATATGAAAAACTTTTTACGAAATCAAAAAAATATATTTGAAAATGTATTTAGGAATTGGGTGTTCCAAAAATAACAGTTCACAAGTTTTTTGAAAAAACAGGTCAGGTTTACAGACTATAAACTTCTAGGGAAGGCTTGAATATGGGACAAGTACCTGAAAATATTCAAGCCCTTAAATATTTTAGCTTGAAGTCACCTAACCAGACCTAATAAAACAAATATATTATAGTCACCTAGCCAGGCATAATAAAACAAATATTTTTTACAATGACTAATATATGTTTTAATAATTAACATCGAGTGATGACACATTCATTTGACAAACATAGTCATAAATGTTAATGTAGGCATTCGTAACCAAAGCTGGATTTGCATAATCATTGAACATTAGTGTGGGAGCACAAAAGTAAATATTCATTTGCACTCTAACTTAAGATCACATTTTTGTCCCTTTTACTCTGAAAACCCTTTTAGTGAAACTGTTATCTTGACATCTAGGAGCTTTGTGCTCTTTCCCATATCAAGGATGAAAACTTGATTTTTCAGCATGATGGAGCCTGTCTCACTATGTCATTGTTGTTTGTGATTTTTTTTATGAGAAATTTCCTCAACATGGGATTGGAAAAAGGTGGATGGGAGGCTTAGCCGTGACACTTAACTAACCTTACACCCATGGTCTTTTATGTATTGGGTCATGTTAAACCAAAACTCTACATACAATTAAAAAATCGAAGATTTGAAACAACTAATTCAACATTTAGTTTCAAGATCCAACAGGTCTGAAACCCACAAGAGGGGAAACACTAATATGAGCAAAGTAAGTGAAGACTTTTTAACATATTGGTAGCTGACTTCAATAAATTAGTCATATACACAATTACGAGATTCAAAAAAAACCATGTAACAACTGTTTTAAACAACTTTACCCTACTGAGTAAAACCCCTTAATCTACCAATGCAATTCTTCAAGACACAAAACCAATTTTTATTCATTACATTTAGAGGATGTGCTTGTATTATGTTGTATGATTGGACTGGTTAAGTACTGTGACCAACCCATCCTATATATATATATATATATATATATATATATATATATATATATATATATATATTAATGGAAGATATTGAATCTGAAGTGTCAGTATGACATATAATACACTTAAAGATACAACCTATAGATCATTTCATTGTTATTTAAATATGATTGTAATTGTGTTTTTGGTTAATTAGGAGCATCTCTAGGGATGCTGTCTGCTGGCAGGGTGTACATCATCAGTATATGTGTAGCATTCATTACTAAAGCAGTTCCAATTGCTATTCGTTACTCTGCTGTGCGCAAACAGTTTGGACCTTATGAAAAAGAGATACCAATTTTAGAGTATCAGTTACAGGTAAAGAAGATAACATATACGCCTGGTTTTAATATATGTTCCTCTTTTAAATTTCCTATTCTGAGAATTAAATATCACTTGGTAGTTTTTTCTTATTTTCCCTGAACAAAAAGAAAAAGCCAATCATAACAACAAAAGATTATTTGATTTGTAATAAAATGTTTATTTTAAATATATATTTTAGGTATATTATGTATATATACATAATATATCCTGTACAAAAGTTCAAATAGGGTCCTTTTTTTTAAAGTACATTTTGAAATAAAAAGAATATATTAAAAAATAATGTATGGTGTTTCTGTAATGTGCGGATATAATTCTGAGGTTGATTATATGGGTCAAATAAAAAAAAAGAAAAAAAGTACCTATATAAGCCCTACATATGTTTGGAAATGCTTCTTTTACCAGCTATCCACCTTTTTTTTTATTCTTAATGTATATCTCTAGAATACTTAACTGATTAAATTGAAATTTTTCTCGGTACTCGTAAATATAAGGACCTAGTTTTAACAAAATAATCAATTCCATTAATCTGTTTCAATATGACGACCATTTAAATATTTCAAATGAACATAACTCATTTCAAGTTATTTTCTTTAATATTTTTAATGGCCGTTATTTTGAAGCAGAATATTGGAACAAGTTGAGTATTTATTTTTCAAACTAGGTATTTACAATGATGACTACCATGCACAATTTCAACTTAATGGGTTAAGCTGTTCTAGATGTATAAATTATTTAGTAAAAATAAACAAAATGGCGGATACCTGGTAAAAGAAGTGTTTCTGTACATATGCTTATAGGTATATTTTTCTTTATTTTTACCTATATAACCGACCCCTGAATTATCTTCGCTCATTACAGAAACATCCTGTATATATTAATATAGTAAAATATATATTATAACCAACAAAATCTATATCTGTATTTCTAATATTCACCATTGTCTTCCACATATTTTTGACAGTGTTTCAACAGCTTCGTTAATCATCTTGATAAAAGTTTCTTGAAACAGTTATTAACGCCGGCCTCTTGGTCGTCATCATTTTCAAAGCCCTGCAATCCAAGCCAACTCTTTAATTGCAGGAATAAATGGTGATCACTTGTTGTGAGATGAGGGCTTTAGGGACAGAGGTCAAAAATTTCATAGCCATAGTTTTGCAACTTCTGAACAATTTAACTTGCTGCGTAAAATCGATATTATTGTGCAAGAATCACAACCTCATTGGTGATAAGCCGTATCTTCTGTTTTGTAAGGGTTGTGTAAGTTTCTGCAGAGTTTCACATTACACTTCAACATTAATAATCATTCCAAATTTCATAATACTGATCAATAAGATAGGAGTTTACTAGCCTGGGTTTTTAAACCTCAGGTAAATTGAGGTTTAATCAAGCTCGAGTCTTTTTACAGCCTTAAGGTTTTTAATGAGTTCAGGGTTTTATTGAGCTTGAGCTTCATTTGAACCTTTAACAGCTCGAGCTTTAAACAAGATTTTAATGAGTTCAAACTGGTATTAAGCTTGAATTTTATTTTATGCTTCCAATAAATTTTAGATTGAAACATAATCAGTAAAATCTCAATCTTTTGTTTTGAAATGGAGAATATTATTATTGTATAATAGTATTGAAACTATCGTATTTTACTACCAATTTTTCTCCCTTCAACATTTGCTTAAACACCCTGAGTTCCAAATGCACTCTGCCAGTCTCAATTCTCACAAAAGCATCAGGTGTATTTTGAGGAAGTTGTAACAATCGTTTTAGGAATGTCAGCTGTACTCTTGCCAGGATGTTTACATATGGTGGTGCCCATGTTTCACTGCAGTATTGTAGAATGCTGACTACCTGTGAGTCAAAAAGTTTACAGTTGGCTCCCCAGGAATCCGGCTGTCCTTTAAATATTACATTATTTAGTTCTGGAAGTGCAGCAAGGCCTTTTGATGAAATGTTAATTGCTGCTTTTCTGAATTTGCCGGAGCAGGAAAAGGTTATGCCCAAATATTTCTGTTCATTAACAATTGCAATTGATTCATTGTTATAAAAAAGCTGTTTTAGTTTTCAAGGGGTTTTTCCTTTATGAAAAATCAGCGCTTTTGTTTTCAAAGGATTATCCTCCAAGCCATTATCATCAAAGTATTCTTTTCAAACAGCCAGTTTATGTTGCGCATCGGACCAGGAATGAGACAATATGATGATATCATTGGCATAAAGAAACATCATTACTTCTCTCTTCTCATTAATACTGATTCCTGTTAAGCTACAAGACTGGAAGAAGCTTATTATGTCATACAAAAACAAAATAAACAATGTCGAGCTGAGAACCTCCCCTTGCAACACTCCAGACGTTACTTTAAAGCTATTGGATAATGTTCCTTCTTGGTCGATTGAGACAGTAGCAGTTTCATAAAGTTTTTGTATAATTCTTGTCAGCTTACTACCCAGCCCCAATTTGTGTATCTTAGACCACAGTTTATTGTGAGGAGCGCTATCAAATGCTCTCCGCAAGTCCACGAATATACCATACACTTTTCTTCTTTTTATTCTAAGATGAATGTTGATAACAGACGACAGACAAAATACTCCATCCCTGCAACCTCTTCCACTTCTGAATCCTAACTGTTCTTCAGGGAGTAACTTAAATTCTTCGATAAATTTCACAAGTCTATTAGAAAGTATTTTGGTGAATATTTTGACTATGGAGTTTACTAAGGCTATTGGGGGATATTTATTGGGGTCATTGGCGTCACTTTGTTTAAATATCATTTTTAGTTTGATCTTACCCAATTTTTCAGGTATATCTTCATTCTCCCAGACTACATTGAACAGATTGGGTATATAATTATAGCATATATGCTAGAAATTAAAATGTGAGTCAATTGCAAGTTTTGTATGGCAATAAGAAATTGAATAATATCAAAACAACATGTTCAAGATCTATTAAATTCCCTGCCACTGTGTTTTATTCGCACATAGTTTATTATATTATCTGTATTAGTCTTAAGTCAGATGCACTGGACTGTTGATGCTCTGTTTCTAACCTTTCTTGTCTGCTCTCTTCCTCCCTCTCCCCTCCTCCTCTCCCTACCTCTCTCTCTGAGTCGCACACATAAACATTCTTTTTATCGAATTATATAATCTAAGTGATATTAAAATATAACATAAAATTGATGATGGGAGTAGAGATCCATATATTTATCCTTAATATCAGGGTTCTTTTCAATGCTATAACGAGGCAAAAGACACTTTTACACAACAAAACCACTCTGTTGTTTAGTAATATGTCTTTAAAACACAGTATATTATACTGGGTAAGACTTTTTGATCTACTAATACAATTTAACATTTCCTACAAGGCCCAAGGAACTAACTTTGCATCATTACATTTAGAGAATTGTATTACATTGTATGATGAGTCTGGGTAAGTACCATGATGATTTTGTAGGTTCATGTTTTAACAAAAATTAATTTGATTTACTACAATTTTGTTTATTTTTGCTAATAATAAATTGGCTATTAATTTTCATTTTGTTTTAGCAATGGAGGTTATTCCCATTTTTGGCAGCATCGATAGTACTGAAGTATTATGGAGATTATTTTGGGTTTACATTCAGCACCTACCAGTTGAAGATATTCACAAATCAATGTACACCCGAAGAAATGGTAATCAAAACCTCAAGACCCCAGCTTAGTGGGTAGGAATTGTGTGTGACCATTCAGTTAATTTTCATATCATACGATTTAACCCTAGTGACTCTAAACCAGAGGTGTTACAAAAGATATAATTTCTCAAAATCTGCTATACCGAGTTTGTTCAAATTTTGATAAATTATTAAGATAATGATCTAAACATGTGTGCAAAATCACAAATAAAAAATAAAAAAATTACGGTTCAGCAATAATTGGCAACATTATGAATCTTGACTGCCATCAATGAAATGTAAATTTTAATCAAATACAATTTACACTTAGGATGCATTTATACCATAAGGAAAGTTATTTAGACCCTCATTTAAATATATAAATATTAATTCAGTGGCTGAGTCCATAGTTTATTTTCACTCTTTAACAACTACTACCAAATGACATTTTTGTTGATGATGTATTTTGGTTTGTTTTTATTTTGCAATGGGTTTGGGTGAGTGAGAAAGTTTGTGCAATAATCTTGCACCACATATTTTGTTAAAAACAAATACTTATAGATTTGTGGATGAAGATTTTTCAATTCGAGTCAAGTTAAAAAAAAATCATGACAAAAAAATGAAAATGTTTCAGGTTTTGTAAATAATAATTTTCAATAATTATATAGTATATATAATTTTGTAAATTTTTTCCACAAATTTCCGAAAAAAGGATTTTATTTATAGTTTTAACACGTTAACTGCCACCATAAGAGGGTCCTACGAAATCCCGTAGTGCCAACTTGAAATATTGGCGTATTGTTGCTGATATCGATTTTTTATTGTTACAAAGGCTATTTATTTACATTTTCTTTAATTATTCATGCGGAGAAATTGGAGGTTAGTTTTGGACCGATCGGGCCGGCACATTCATTTTTCGTCGCAAGTTCGCTTAAAAGTGAAGGCGCCGACCCGATTGGGCCACGACTTGTTTCCGCCGAACATTAGTTAGTTCGGAAAATTAGTTAATTTGGTATAATACATCAACCAAAATATGTTACTAACACTTTTATAATAACTAATGTATACCATTATATTAATTGTTTACATAATAACAGCTTGAAACCAGTTTTTATATAACTTGGAGTTGGTTTATCTTTAAAAAAAAAGTGCCGACCCGATAGGACCGCGAATGTTTGCATTTTTCAACAGCGAAAAGAGAGTTATAAAATAAATCTAACTGGGAACCGAGTGTTCTGTGTTTAAACATAGGATGTGCAATGTCCAAATAGTTTGGCTTGTCCCCGCTAGAATGCGTAATTGTGTTGCAGTCGAGCAAAACAACTACAATGACGTATTTGAGATGCCGGCCCGATCGGGTCGGCAGATTGCTCTACCCACAGAAACTGTGCCGACCCGATCGGGTCAGCGTGGCAGTTAACGTGTTAAAGGAGTTCCCTGCATGATTGGACTGAGGTAGTGTTCCAGATCAATTACTTCCAGCCAACTAGAGCGATACCACATATATCGAATGATCATTGTGATGCGTGACTTTTATCTTAAGATAATTTTTCTGCACAAAGCGATACGATTTGTTAGCAAGAGATATTTTTCAAATTAGTTTCAGTTGTAATCATGAGCTTTTCTAGTGAAGATGGTATTTGAAAAACAGAATAAAGAGGGGGGGGGGAAGAAAGGTATCAAGTACAGCCGTATAATTTAATGAGTGTAGGACACAGTTCCGCAGTAATTTCAAGTGAACTATTTTACACACGAAAAGAAATTTAAAGAGTTTTTAGGATGCCCCTGAATATTTTCATTTCTTATTTTAACTCATGACCACTTTTCTTAATTCGGCTGATGTAGTCTTCCAGGCCAAACCTATCACGTCAGTTTTATGGTAGTCTTTCAGTTTATAATTTTATAAATAGGTATTTTGCAACACCTGAATGAAAGTAATTAAGAAACTTAAATCTTCAAGATTACTTATACCTCTACACATCTTTCATCACTTTGAATCATCGTATGATATTAAGAGATGAGATAGGCAAAGTGTGTCACCTAATACATGTATTTTACAATAGATGTCGTTATCGTACTAATGTACACAAGTTTAGCCACTACATCACAATTTGAACAATGGTGATTCTTATCATATAAAATAATTATAGAATATCGCTTACGACTTTAAGATATGTATCATATCAATATAGTGTGAGCTGGCCTAATGTGTTAACGTATTATTATTTTGCATAATAATCACTATAGTAGTAATGAAAATACTATAATAGTAATGAAATAATAATCACTGTAATAGTAATGAAAATGCTTGCATTCCAAACATTGTTTAAATTTTGTAACATCACAAGCTTAAAAATTATTTAAAGGTAATTTTATTTCACATTAACATCAGTAGTCAGAATTTTATTATTATTATTTTATTTGCATTTCAGACAACATTAGGACCTGAATTCCATGCTTTGTCAAGTGCAATAAAACCTCTTACAGGATGGACGACCAGAGATGCAATCCAAGAATGTAGAGAAGCTTGTGGAGGTCATGGTTATTTAAAAGGTATTATTGTGTTCAGAGAATATTTTATTACAAAATAAAATATATTTAATAAATTCAGAAATTCTTTTAACACCAAAATATACCACACTTAGTATTAAACTACAATTTAAATTATTAAAAATCATTAATTTTTAATACTAAATAAATCGCACATCCCATGTGATGGGTTGAAGGATATAAATTAGAGGCTCTAGTCCTGTCATCTAATTGCCAATTTCATGTAACTTCAAAGACATCATACCATATCACTGATTTCATTCACACTACCGCATACAATTACAATTATTGTTCAACCTACATACTAAGCCTCACATTATCGTATGCTTTGGGATTTCTTCATAGACATAAATTCAATTATATCAATCAGTCAATTTCTTTATTGTAATTAAACTTATTCTACAGTCAATGAAGGTAGTAAATAAATACGATTAAGAACATTTTGTTACAATATGCTGAACTTAAATTCTAAAAAAGAGTTGTTTATAATGGCATCAGCTGAGAACATTTAACTCATCGGGTAACAAGCTTACCAATATAGACTACTGTACATTTTCTTCCTCTGCAATTCCTTGTTGACCATCTTGCATATTTTGAAAAAAAAAAAAAAGTGATTTTTAATCTAAATAAATTGCACAACTTTTTTGAACATCTGCATGTTCTAAAAAGAAGTGATTCTTAATCTAAATAAAAAATTAAATACACAACTATTTTCTACCAAATCGGTTTCAATAACAGAAACAGTATAAATCATTTATTAATTGCTAAATAAAGTTCTTTTTTTCACTTTTTTTCACTTGGAATATTTCATTACACAAGTCTGAATGACTAGGATTATGTTTCCAGTGAAACTACATCATTCTAAAATATAATAATATACCCATAAAGACATGGTGGAGTTTTCAATTGTTATCATTGTCTAAGGTAGCTTGAGGTGCATGAAAGAGCTGTTATTTAGTTTTATTCATAATTTGGTAACCACTGTGCCATTTAATGATATGATCTATTTCATCTTAAATATAAATAATAATTAATTGTAAAGCAAATGATAACTGGGTTATAAAAACAAAACAACTATTGTTTTTATTGGTTTAGATGTAAAACTAATTTCCTATGAAGTATTTTTTAATTTGAACATGGGAATAATAAAATGTAGGTTTTTCAAAATCATATTTTTTCATTATTCTTTTTAAAAATATTAGTTTCCATTTTTGTTGTTGTTAAATGACAGCTAGCAACAGCGGTAACAGTTCATTAAATTGAATTCTTCAATTTACGTTTTAAAAACATTATCAATTATCATATTATTGCACTTTACCACTTTTATGAATGGCATATTATGGTCTATTTTATTCCCATTTCCAATATGGTGTTGCTATATTGAGAAATACTTCAAAGAGGTTAAGGTTAAAAATGTTCAAAATTCAAAAATATTCAGTTCTTGTTATCTTTGGTAAGAAGTCTTGAAATTCTTGCCGTTCTTTTTTCTTTAAAAAATGGATATTTTAACTTTCCCTTCAATTTACATCTTGAATGTCATTATGTACTCTAAGTTTCACACAGAAACAGACAGACCATAGTCAAATACATAGACATGCGACAAGAAAAACACAATCTAATTATACCGAAATATAGGCTTGCTCAAACTGCAAAATCACCAACAATTTCTGGGGCCATCCTTCCATATAAAATCAAAATAATAACTGAAGAAAAGTCCTTTAAAAAAATAGAAATACTATAATATTTAAGAGAAATTTTTTTTTATTCTATAGATGAATTCATGGGACGGCCATCTATTAATGACAAAAGGGTTTTAGAATATGTATGATTTTGTTGTTGTTTGTGTACTTTTTGTTTGATGTAGTGTAATTTTTAAAGATCTTGACTAATGCTAATACAATGTACACAATTGTAGCTGCTAATAAATAATGTGGGTGATGTTATATTAACCCTATAATGAAAAATAAAAGTTGCAGAACACTGAGTTTTTACAGATTGTATCAGTTCTGTACATATCAGTTTCATTGATTATCTTTTCAAATTTACTGTTTTAAATTGATGACAATAAATCATTAATTATTAATTAAATAAAACTCTAACTATGTTTATTTTTGTAATTGTTAGCATCCGGCCTCAGTGATCTTAGAAATGACAACGATGCTAACTGTACGTATGAAGGTGACAACAATGTTCTTGTACAACAGTCAAGCAATTGGTTACTTCATTTGTGGTCAAGAAGACATGAAAAAGGAATATTTGATACACCATTAGGTTCTGTAAAATGTTTAGCTTTCTCAAAGGACATTCTTAACAGCAAGTTTAATCTTACACATATGGAGGATGCCACAAAACCTAGAGGTATGCATTTAAGTTCAGTCAAATTATTTATTTTTAGGGTCAAACTGTGGATGAAATAAAATTGTAATTAGGAATTGCTTCATAATAGCATTTCTATAAACCCCCCCCCCCCCAGTATCAATGCTCGGAACGTTTAACATTGTTTGTATACAAAAGAGTAAAACAAATTACCCTGAACATTTTTCCTGGATAAATGGCCAGGCATTTTTACTTTTAAATTTACTTCTTACTTCTTGAATATTATCACTATCCAGTGATCCTAGTTTTTCAATATGTCTTTCAGGCTACCATCTCTTCCAACCAATGCAATCAATGATCCCCTCTCTAGATTTTAGGAAGAACATTCTCCAGGGTTTCCACTTCTCTCCAGCAGATTTCTATTTCTATTTTAATATTATATAGGATAATATGTTAATAATAATATTAAATATTACCTTTTAATGTTCCGTCTTGTGACTTTTTTGGTCGTTCGAATGTTACGACGCGTTTCGGGACCGCAATCCCATTTCTATTTTATTTGACTTATTTGTAAAGTACTTAATTGTGTAAGAAGTCAAAGATAAAAAGGAACATCAAAAATCAGAAAACATTTATTAACAATTAGGTTAAAAAGAAAAAACAACATTAAAACTATTAAAAGTAATCACTATAAACCAATTTCAACAAAGCACAATCACCATTAAAACTATTAAACATCTTTATCACAAACAAAAAATATCTTAACACATTCATGTCTGTATCTAGCTACAGAAATACCTCAGGAGTATTCTTGGCTGATATACTACTCCACTGAATCTGGACAACAAAAATCGTAAAACTTTTAAATGTGTTTTACTTTTTATTTTTTAAGCTGTCAGGAGTTTATTTATTAATGCTACACTTACTTGTGATGGTAGCTTTTTGTGCTTGTGTTGGCCTAACCGTAAGTAGCTTCTGAATTGGGTACTATAGTCATGTACGTCCTTATTCAGAGTAGTATGACACTTGTATAATTAATGTATAATATTACTTCAAAAATGTATATACTAGGAAGTGTCAATACTTGCTGCTCTCGAAAAGCATTTCTACTAGTTCCTAGATTATTTAAACCTACCACGAGCTCTACTGCTTCTTTTTTTCTACTTGCTGAAGTGATTAATCACTTCATAAATATGATTTCATAGTTCAAGCGAAGATGTATAAGCCCATTGTTAACATTGTGGAAAAGTTACAGCATTTCTATGATTTCTAGTATAAAAATCGCAGAGCATAGTTTTTGTATAATACTGTCTTTATGACATTTCCAAGTTAGTCTGTTATCAATGACCAAACCTAGGAATTTTGCAGAACTCACCTCTTCTATTATATTATCATCTAACATAACAGTTGCTCTGAGTTTAACACTTTTTATTCAAATTAAAGTATAAATCATTTGTTTTGTCTAGATTCTTAGTTAAATTATTTTCTGTAAATAACTGACAAACAGTGTTGACTTTGAAAAAATATATCTAAAGAATACTTTTACATCAAATTTTTGTTACTCTTCGCTATGTAAACAATTTTATTGCTTAAACAGAAATCTAAATGAGTAAGGATTCTGACATCGAGAAGTTGTTTAATTAAAGTGGGTTCGTATTTGGCAAAGTTTGAATTTTGAAAAATTTAATAAAAGTTCCTTATTTTATACATAACTTGATTGGTAGTATATTAAGTTCTATTTACTTAGCTTCAACAAGAATGGGTTTTTTAGCAATGAAAGCAAGCCATCACACAAAATTCTGTATAATCTCCAGCTTCCTCGACTGTGTCATAGCAGCATCTCTCCACATTTCTGATTATGAAAGTTAATTCATACTCTCAAAACTTTGTATATTTGTTTTGTATGTATACAAATGATGGGTTGAGCTATATCAATGGAATTAATGTTAAAAATTCATATTTATGCTATTCGTTATAGAATGTTATTAATTAACCATTTTCTTCTGATTGTAGTTTTATTGAGGGGTTATGAGTGGTTAATGTGTTATTTGCTACAAACATCATACAACAGGTTAAAAGATAACCAAAGCTCTGGTAAAGACACATTTACTGCAAAGAATGATTCTCAAGTATATCATGCAAGGACACTTTCAATAGCTTATGCCGAGGTGGGTAAATTATTCCATTTAGATATAGGTAAAAGGTTTTCAGCAATTGTGACAATATTTTAAAATTGAACTGATTATTATAATTTATAATTATCAGCAAATAAAAATTATATTTTACCAAAATAAAATATATTTTTCCTTTTACGTTTTACTTTCTCATCTAAGCTTAGAGAAAGTGATAGATTAAAAAATGTACGCTGAATTTTATACTGATATGTACAATCAAAAAACATGTATATATATTGTGTCATAGTAAACAACGCCTTTTACCTTAGAGAACAATCGAGTAGTTTCCAAACATAAGGTAGAAAAAAATTAGATGTACAGAACTATCTGAATGAGAAGACGTCAAATGTTCCAGTTCATGTGTGAAAGCGGAACTTCTAAATTCAGCAAACCTTTCCAAACACCAGCTAAAAGATATGCATATGACCAGTAGATTGCTCAATCTGGATATAAAGTTTTAAGATTACCCTTTTATCACTGTGATTTGAATCCCATTGGAGATTATGTTGAAAAATTAAATAACAGATTTGTCACCCGAAATGTGAAAGAGTTTTGTTCAGGACTTGAAGTAGACCGATTGACATGATTCAATTTTGGTTTTCAAGTGGTTCTTACAACATATATAATGTGGAGATTATGTTGAAAAATTAAAGAACAGACTTGTCACCTGAAAAGTGGAAAATTTTTGTTTAGGACTTGAAGTAGACCGATTGACATGATTCAATTTTGGTTTTCAAGTGGGAGCGTTCAGCAAGCCTTGACTGATGAGCATTAGTTGGCAGCCCAAATCTTTTTTCATCCCCTTTCCCTCCTGCCAGGTTTGGTTGCTTCAACTTGGCTTGAGACAGGCTTAAAAATGATTAAATGAACACGATTAGAACATATATTATATAATGTTTGTATTTAAAGGATTAAATAAAGCAATAAAGCTAAAGTTTCAAAATTATTTTAATAATATAAATGAGCTACAACTGTTTCGCCTTGCGGCATCATCGGGAAAAATTTTAGTTGTTCGATGATGCCACAAGGCGAAATAGTTGTAGCTCATTTATATTATTAAAATAATTTTGAAACTTTAGCTTTATTGCTTTATTTAATCCTTTAAGATGGAGTTTCAACAAGAAATATCTGCTGTTACATTAAATATGTTTGTATTTATTGTATTCTTTATATTTAAGGTTTTGTGGTGAAATTTATATTCTATGTACTCAATTTTGTGATATTTTCAATATTTTGTTGTAATATGTATATTCAATTTAATATTATTTGACTTACCATCTGCCACTGCACTGGTATTATATTGTTCTGTATTGCTGTAATGTGGAAAGAAATAAAATGAAAGATTACTAATGGAGAGGAAACATACTATTGATGGGCACAAAAAATTCCATGTCCCTATTGTCTTCTCCTACTCCTATTCTCAAAATGTTATTTTCTATGTGGACTAAATTAATTATCTACATTATATGCTTTACAGTCACAATAACTATTGGTTGGATGTATTTTACAGAACTTTGTACTAAAGAAATTTATTGAATTTGCTGAAACTCAAAATAGTGAGCCGGAGATTCAGAATGTGTTGCTCAAAGTAGCTGCATTGTATGGAGCATGGAGTCTGGAGAAACATCTTACAACACTTTACCAAGGTAATCTAATGCAAGATTCAAGGTAAGTACTGAACATATTTTAATCAAACTTTTATTGTTTAACATTAAAACAGGATTAGATTAGGTTTATTGCCCTGTAAAGAGGGCTGAAGATATAACAATATTTATATTTTGTTATATTTCTTCAATAGATTATAATACACCAAATCATACCCATTGAAATTAATAATATAAATAGAATCATAGACCAATTAATTAAGAATCGTCATTGAAGCAAAAATAAAGTATCAGTATTTTATTTGTTTCTATTAAAGTAAGAACTTTTAAAACCAAATTTTATTCTTTTTTGAACATAAAATACAAAATCATAATAATGATCAATTATATTTTAATTACACTAAAAAACCCTCAGCGACTCACTTTAGTAAGTAAGGACATGACAATTCCGAGGGACTTTAACTATATCTAGACTTTTTATTGATGTAGTTTGGGGTTAGCTCCCTGTCTTTCATCTTGCCTATCAATTCTCTCTTGACCAATTTTTATTATTATTCAAAATTGTGGATACGGTTGTAGTCAAGGGATTAAATTGCCTTTTTGTTAGAGTTGTAAATGTATCTTAAATTATTTTATTAGTAAATGATTCTAACTTAAAAACCAATTCGCTTATTTAACACCATAAATGAATTTTCTCCAAGTGGGAGCTAGCTAAATTGTTTTCTCACTACCGAAAACAGGAGATTTACTTTGCTCGACTCTCAATTTGATTTATGAGAGCTTTTTAGTAAATGCGTAAAAGAATAAATATATATACAGTGTGAGTCAAAAGTATGGATACACCCTGTTAAATTTTAAATGGATAAAGATAGAAAAATGAAAGTCAGGACACCTTTCTAGGAAATAAAAGTGAACTTTTTAGTCACTATTACAACTTTGCCCATTTCTCCAAAATGAGATTTTTGGGAGGCAGCTCAAAATTTTTAAATGTAAAGACCCATTAAGTGACACCGCATTTTAAAGTCCTTGATTAAAGAAGAAGGACAGTGGAAACCAGAGCTTTCTATCTCAACCCAGTGCAAAATGGCAGCTCATTGAAATTAAGTAAAACTTCATTGGGGCACCTGTGAGTCAAAAGTATGGATACACCCTGTTAAATTTTAAATGGATAAAGATAGAAAAATGAAAGTCAGGACACCTTTTTAGGAAATAAAAGTGAACTTTTTAGTCACTATTACAACTTTGCCCATTTTCACAAAATGGGATTTTGGGGGGGGCAGCTCAAATTTTTTAAATGTAAAGACCCATTAAGTGACACCTCATTTTAAAGTCCTTGATTAAAGAAGAAGGACAGTGGAAACCAGAGCTTTCTATCTCAACCCAGTACAAAATGGCAGCTCATTGGTTGTCTATTGGGGTTATTTACCACCTGAATGTGGATGTTCATATTTTGCCTCAATGAAGTTTTACTTAATTTCAATGAGCTGTCATTTTGTACTGGGTTGAGATAGAAAGCTCTGGTTTCCACTGTTCTTCTTCTTTAATCAAGGACTTTAAAATGAGGTGTCACTTAATGGGTCTTTACATTTAAAATTTTTGAGCTGCCCCCCCCCCCCAATCCCATTTTGGGGAAATGGGCAAAGTTGTAATAGTGACTAAAAAGTTCACTTTTATTTCCTAGAAAGGTGTTCTGAGTTTCATTTTTCTATCTTTATCCATTTAAAATTTAACAGGGTGTATCCATACTTTTGACTCACACTGTATATATATATATATATATATATATATATATATATATATATATATATAATCTATTTGTGATTTTTTTTCAAATAGAAGGTATGCATATTTGAGAGAAGAAAGTACTATAACAATGTTATAAATAAACTAAATATTTTTTTCCTGACTCTCGAAGGGCCAATTTTTAAACTCTTAATGATGTGGATATTCAGCCTACTAAAATAGTTTTCTCAAAATCTGGAATTCGCTAAATCACTTTCTTTCACTTGAAAATAAAAGGTTCACTTAATTTCAGCAAAATCCTATAACCCATTTTCAAAACAGAATTACAAATCTACAAAAATGTTTGTTTAAAAATAGTAGATATATTGCTGAAATTTTATTTTTTAATAATAATCAAACTTTAAACTTACTTTGTGATATTCTGCAGAAGACTGTAGCATCATAAGGTTGAGGTATGTTCATCAACCAATTTTATCAAAACTGATTTAATCTTATTTTTAGGTATGCTATACTTATAAAACACTGAAAACCCCTGCCACAAGTTTGGTACAATAACAAACACAAATAAAATAAAATATTTATTGTCCTGTGTTATTATAGTTCCCTGATGTACATTTCGGTAACCAAGTTACTATCATCGGCAGGATCTGAAATAATACTAAATTATTTCGAGTATTATTTCAGATCCCTCCGATGATGGCAACTTGGTTACCGAAATGTAGATCAGGGAACTATAATAACATGGGGAAAATAAATATTTTATTTTAGTTTATTTGTGTGTGTATTTGTGTTATTGTACCAAACTTGTGGTAGGGGTTTCAGTGTTTCATATTGTTTACATTCACCACAGTGCTCATTGAACATCTATATACTATACTTAATTTAACATTATTTTTGATATTAAACATTAAATTTTAAATTTGTTAATTCAAATACTTCACTTTTTTTTAATAAATATATTTATTTTATTTATTGTTTAATTTAACAAATATATACAATTTATCATTACTGATTTGTTTAGGTGGTTATATTGTTGGGGCTGAACCATCCTATTGGTTGAGGGAAGCCATCTTGACCTTATGTTCAGAGATTAAACCTGAAGCTGTTGCACTGGCTGATGTCATTGCACCTCCCGACTTTATCCTGAATTCCACTATTGGAAGTTCAAATGGAGAGGTACTACAGTTATTGAATATTTCATGTGCTGGGCCAAAGGGGACAACACAATTTTAGTTTTTCCCTTAATTTTATCGTTTTGGATTATTCTATACACAATACAATAAAATTCTATAAAAATAACAGTCCAGAAACATTGAAAAAAGAGTTATGAACTAAGGAGTTTAGTTAAAATTACAAAGAAAATGAGATGGGTGTGTTGGTTTATTCCTTGAGTAAATATAACGTAACCTTTACGCTTGCTTATAAACATCTATAAATATAGAAATTATGATGGATTTTAATGAAAAGGAAAAGATGTTTCTTATGAAGATTACCATGCCTAATTTCAAGTCAGATAATTTGAAACTCAACCTAAAACCATGTTGTAAATGTATTTTTTCATCGAAATTGTAAATAACGTAAAACTATTGTTAACATATTTAAAAAACAAAGACTGATTTATCTTATTTAGGAAGTTAAGCTGTATTTTATTTTCCTCATTACTTAAAAGCGAAAAACCTCTCAAGTCATCATCAGTTTATAAGAAAAGTATGGAAAAAATATAAAATAAATACCCCTTAAATTTTGAATACTCTAATAGCCTCAGGGTTGGTAGGAAAGTTGGTCAATAGGATAGATGAAAGAGAGGGATCTAACTCAAGACTATATGGGAAATGGTGTAAATAAAATATTTCTTTCAACATAATCGAGATTTGCAACCGTTTCTTTGTTCAAGGCCGTGTCTGGCTAGACTTGGTTTCCCTCAACTCTAGCTGCCAATTCTTGGAGAAAAAAATGCAGTTTTACAAGTCTCATGGTTTTTTACTTGCTTATTTTAAAGTTACTTACATTATATTGACTTTTCGCTCTTGTGCTTCGCAAAATACTTTTAAAAGGCTAAAAAGATTATACCCTCTATTATTTTTTTTTTGCTTACTACAAGGTATCAAACTTTTTTTTTTCAGCTATGAAATTTGGCATGGTTGTTAAGAAGCTTATTTCCATGAACTTACATTAAAATCCCATCAATAATTTCTGTACTTATAGCTAGTTGTTTAAAATAGACAACTGTAAACTTTGAGGTTATGTAACAATTCCATAAATCGACCAATTAACTTAAAACACATTTTCTTTTTAATTTAGTAAACAAAACTTAGGTATTCCAAAAAAGAAACAACTAAAATACAGTACTATTTTGCAACATCAATTGTCAGTACCAAATTGTCACCTCCAAAAAGGGATAAATGTGTTGTATAGTCTTTAAAATGACCTTAAGGACCGATTTAGGCAATAAAATCCCTCCCCAACTCCTAGCGAAGTGTTTTATGTTTTACTTTACTTTGCTAATGAACTATAAAAATCCAATACGTTGAAGATGCCTTAACACATTGACTGCTAAAAGTCGTGCAATATTGGTTGGCACATGCTAAAAAAATTTTAAATTATTTTTACTTAATATCAGATGTGTTATGATGGAAAACATGTAGGAAGTCAATTTGGACAAAAAAATGTATTTTAGGCCATTTTAGTCTGCGTCCACTATCGTGGACGTGAGCCCCTGGAGACGTCCACATAACACATATGTTACCATGGAAACACGGGAACTGAAAACTACGATCGCAAAAATGGAAGAAAACTATCTCCCCACATGCGCAAAACCAGTCGTCCACACTACACAAATGCTAGACACACTGACGAATCTAAGCAACAAAACTATGGCGTCCACGATCGTAGACGCGCGCACATGGCGGCGCCCCCCTGAGTCCATGATCGTGGACGCTAGCAGTCAACGTGTTAAAGTACAAACACAATGGAGTCTAGCTGGTCACATATTACATAGTTGGTACCTTACTTGATTGCCAACTGATAAATACATCAATGTTTCATAAAAGTTTAATCACAGTAAAGTTTAGAGATTGGGAAAAGGTAACTTATAGGATAGTGGAAAGCAGGAAGAATAGCTTCCATTGTTTACATTGCTCCAAGTAGGGCAGACAGGCTCTGTCAAAATATTTTAAAAGAAATTTATGTACTTTAATAAAGCTTAAACTTTTATAGCTTGTGCCATAAACTCTTCCAAAGTATAAAACTAATTTGATTTAAAAAGAGTTTTAAATGATGGTGATCAAGGTTAATTTTTACCAATTTTTCCAGGACGATAATTTTCTTTTATTTGTGATTAGCAGACTGGTCTGGGACATTAAATTTCACATTCTACCATAATTTTAATGAAAAAGTAGAACCAATTTTAAGACATTAGGTCTTTTATAACACCTCTTAAACAATTGTTTGTTTTTTTGCTGATAACTCCTGATACGCCATTTTTTGAGGATGGAAATCAATATCTTATATTTGCATTATTAAAAGCTACATTTGTAGAAAATATTAATTATTTTGTTATTTTGTTAACATAGCTGCACTGTAATTTTGAATTATTAAACAAAAGAAGTCTTGCGATATAGCCAAAATATACCAATATATCAAATATTATCAAAATCAGTCCACTCTTTTGGTCTCATATGAACAGGTATGCTTGATACAATCAAGTATGCTTCACTAGTATGCTTTACAACTATCCAAGCTTCAATAATTAAGCACCTTAAGGTGAGTTCTTTTTTTTTTTTTTGTTATTTGGTACCTAATCAATCTCTCAAGTATCCTGAAATCTCTTTCATTGTTAACCTACTCCTCTTTATTTTTGGCATTTTTTTTTATATATATTTCATGTTTCAGGCATACAAAAATCTGCAAACTGCTATGTTTCATAGTCCAAACACATTTGAGCGAGCTTCTTGGTGGCAAGATGTTGTTAATTTTACCGGACGCTCCAAGTTATAAAACAATTGGTATATTAACAACTTTTTGAGTTCAAATGTCCAAGGGACACTGTGGAAATATTCAGAATAAGGAAAACGAGGATTCCTCGAACCACAAAAACCAATTTTTATGGTTCAAAGAATCCTTGTTTTCTTCAACTTTATAAGTTGTAAACAATTTATTATTTTTGTTAAAGATGTAAAATTTTTATTTTGTAATCAAAATGTGCAATATTTTAATATATCCAAATACAGTATATATTGCAAAAAACAACCTTTACAAAATGAATCAAAAAACCATAACCTTCATAATGTAAAAACTTTAAAGTATATATAGTTATTCGATCAGACACTCACTATTTAGAGGTGTCACTTTATTTGAGCTGAGCAGTCAGAGACATAGAGGTTTCAAAAAGCCTGACTTTTTTACATGCTAATATAATTTTTTGTTTTCTTCTTTTTTCCCCCTTTTTTATCTTTCTTATAAACCATAAATAGACAGTGTGGTTATGTTAAGATATTTTGAAAATACATTAAAATGGAAAATTCTAGTATGAAACGAAATCACTATTTGGTTAAAGCTGGTCATTGGTAATCCTTGTCTTATAATATTTATAATATAGTTAAATGAAGTTTACTTTGATACAGGAACACAAAATAAAATAGTTATTTATTTAACACAAAGGTATACTTAAGAAAAATTGAAAAGGAAAATAAGCAACATGAGGGCTATAAGTTTCTATTGTCCTTGCCCTGCTGCTTAAGCAATTACAATTCTTTGATGACCTCAATTAAAGAAGAGAAATATTGGAAAAGAAAAAATAATAAACTAATTATACATATATATATATATATATATATTGTAATAAAACCTTCCCAATACCTCTATATTATTATGTAAAATATTTATATATTTAGATACCAATTCACACTGAGGTAGTTATCTTGCAAAAAACCCTACGTTGAGGTGCCAATGCAATAAAAGATAACCAATAATAGTAAATTTTATCATTGAATCTTAAATTGTAATTGCTTCACTTTGTAGTGACAACATAAAATGTTTATAAAGAGGTAATAGATGAATTTGAGGTTAAAACAATTAAAATAAATTTTGTCAAAATATTGTGATAAATTGAAAATTAGTGCTTATCAAATACAATCAACATATGAAGTAATTTGGAAAATGATATTGATTCAATTAAAAAAAAAAAATATATATATATATATATATGATACTTCAAATCATACAATTCATGGGTAACCTTAAGTGTTAAGTTACAATAAATAGAAATTTTAAAAAAAACTAAGTTAACTTTGATAAATAACCAATGAATTTGAACTACAATAGTCTCAATTAAATATTTGGCTGATAATGACTTTGTACTGAGCCAATTTAATTGTTATAAATAAAACAATAGAGTTCGAGTTAACAATTTATAACACATTTATTTATTTATTTATTTTTTCTATCAAACTCAATTATTAAGATAAAACAAATTGTGATAAATTGTAAGTTCTATTCAATACATACGTTTATGCAATGTTTTGTAAATCCATTGTTAAAAGTCTATCCCTTTCACTGATTGTTCACTAGGTATATTGGGATTTACATATAAATGGACAATTCAATTAGTAACAAATTATTAATTATATATACAAGATAGTTATTAATTCTAGTCACAATTAGTAATTAATTCTAATATTATGAAATAAGTTTGGTATTTTGTTAAATTTTGATTGAATCTCGGGAATGGGTTGTTCGCTGACCTCACCACTTTTTGGTTAGAATATTGGTAATTATCTTATATTTAGATTTATACATAGATAATATTACTTAATTATAAATGATAACAATAGTTTATGAACACTTTGAATGGTTTTAGCAGAGTTAATTATGTTTAGGTTCAAAATCAAAAGTTTGCAAATTTAATTTTGGTAATCCAATTTTAGCCTTTAAAATTTGTAAAATATACCCTGGATGGGTCTCACCAGTATTTAGATATCGTGTCCAGGTTATGATGATGAATTTTGGCCAATTCTAGAGTCCTGGATGATTGTAGATATGTTTCAAATGGATTCTCTTCACATTATGAGACTGTTCTATCTGGAAGCTGGATGTCGACTCACGCCGGTTTAAAATAGCGTCCTTTTTGGTGTTAAAAAAATCTCGAACCCAAAATTTTTAAGCTGAAGATTTAACATGGATTTAAGTACCTCTCACTTATTCACATTTTTAATTAAATGAAGTAGTATGAATGGAATGAACTTATATACTATTTTACAAAATTCCCTTAATTTCTAGATTTTTATAAATTATTTGGGAGAAACAAACTCTTTAAATAATTGTGTTTGTTCGAAATAAAACTTTTTAATTAACATGAAATAGCTGGGTTCATACTTCCAATACGTTGCCGCTCAGTGACGTCAGTGTGCCGATGGGCGGGGTTTATCAATGGCTGACAGAAATTATGTTTAATAAAGGTATGCAAGTACATAATTTAATATAAGTTCCCATGGGTGTCTCATGAGATTTCGCGTAATAATGATATTTATGAATTTTTCTAACATCACTCCTTTATTCTCCGTAGGCTCATTTATAAAATACAATTATTAATCAACGTTGTCCTCGCGTATTTTAGTTGTCCATTTGACTTGAATTTACATCGTATTAACATACAATATCTCCTACTCGATCCAGATATATGATGTTGATGAATTATTATGGATAGGTATTGATTTATCACGTAATTGAACAATCAGTTTTTGTCGTTGGTTGTTTTAAACTATTTATGTAAATTACTAGCGGTAAATTCATTGACTCGCGTAGTTCGCTATTGTTTACATTTGAGTCTACGATGTCCGCCGCTTGGAGCGTTCGGATGCTTGTACTAACAAACGATGGTTCAGATTTATTAATTTAAAAGACAATTGCGAAACTTTACAATATCCCTTTTACTAAATTTTCACGAATGCATTAATCAGATGTGTTCGTCGAAAATTATAATTTAAGTTGAACAATTGTTTATTATTTCACTAAAGTTTTATGTTGACTTCTTTTCAACCGACAGGGTATACCATCATGTACGGTTCTTTAAAAGTCCAGCTGTAGGTCATTCGCCTCGGTCAGCTGTTTGTGTTGACCTATTTATTTTAAAACACGGCTGTATTAGTCATAGGGTGGTAAGAAAGTTAGTTAGAATTTTTTTTTTTTTTAGATTTCTTATTGTATTATTTTAAATTTGTCCATATTAGTTATTTATTATATTAGTTTTGTAAAATTTTAATGTGGATATATGGTATGGTCCATATTCATGCTGAGTTTGTGGATCACTGATTACATATGTGGAGTTTCCGATAATTTTAGATACTTTGTATGGTCCCTTATAAACCTCGAAGAGTTTTGCAGTTTCACCATATGATAGATTAGATAATGGGACATTTTTAACAAGTATTAAATCACCAATTTTAAATTGAATAAATTTCGAATTTTGATTTAATTTGTTTGCTCTTCTTTCTTGTTTGTCCTTGATTCGTTTGTTTGCTAAAATTAATTTTGTTTCTAAAGTAATATCTTCTGAGTATTGGTTTTTCAAGTAGGGTTCCCAAAAGCGTACGTCCTTTTGACCTAATTGCAGTTCATTTGGAGTAAATCCCGTTGTTTCGTTATGAACTTCATTCAACATTGTGTTTATATCAGGAATGCAACGAGCCCAATTTTTATGGTGTTGAGAACAATAAGTGCGTAAACACCGTTTAACTTCCCGTATAGGTCGCTCTGCCATATTTGTTTTTGGATGATAGTAAGGGTTATAAATAATTTCGATTCCATGTTCTTTTAGTTTATTTTGCCAAGACTTGCTTCTGAATTGGGTCCCATTGTCACTTTGTAAGCGTTCTGGAAAACCGTATTGAGGAAAATGTTGTTCAAATAACTTGTGAATAAGGGTTTTTGTGTTTGCAGTTCTAATTGGATATAATTTAACATATTTGGTAAAGATGTCCAAAACGATCAATATGTACTTCATTCTCCCTGTACTGATGGGTAATGGTCCTATAATATCTACGGCGATTTGATGATTTTTCTTCACACATGTTATTCCTTTAGCTAGGCCTATTGGTGGATGATTATCGTGTTTACATTTCTGACATGGGTCACATGTTGATAATGTAGTTCTGACTCGTCGTCCCATATTTTTGAAAATAAATCCTTCTCTTAAAATGTCAAAACATTTTTTAGCTCCACAGTGAAGATAATAATAATGGCATTCCCATATGAGTCTCTCAATGATATGTTCTGGCACAGTTATTAACCATTGTTGGTGCAAACGTTGGTATAATATGTCATCGTGTATTTTATATGTGTTTATTATTTTATGAGTGTTTATGGAATCTTCATTGTTGTTTAGTATTTGAATTATTGATAGCAGATGTGGATCTTTCCGTTGATTTTCGTTCATGTTTCTTAGCTCTTTCTGTAGGTCAGCATCTTGTATTCTGTTTATATACGCCATGATTAGTTCAGGTTGTTCATTAGGTGAATTTATGTTTTGTCCCGTAGGGTTACGGCTAAGTGCGTCGGCTGTGAGATTTTCGTTCCCCTTGCAGTGTTGTATTTTAAAATTGTAGTCTTGGATAGCAAGAATCCATCTTGTGAGTCTTGAGTTTAATAATTTACAAGTTTTTAAGAAAGTCAATGCGTGATTATCGGTAAGAATAGTTAAATCAGTTCCATATATGATATATCTAGTCTTCTGGAGGCAATATACTATAGCAAGTAGTTCCTTTTCCGTGGTTGTAAACTTTGTTTCAACTGGTTGTAAGGCGCGTGATAAGAATACGATGGCGCGTTTTTCTCCTTGTTGGTTAATTTGATATAGGTGTCCTCCTATTGCAAAATCTGATGCATCGGTTTGTAAATAGAATGGTTGTTTTGGATCAGGATGATGTAAAATTTGTGTGCGTAAAAAGAGTTGTTTAATTTTTTGAAAAGTTTCTGCATCTGTTGAAGTCCAATGAAATTTATGTTTTTTAGAAGTTAGCCGAAGTAATGGTTGTATGTTTTCAGAAAACTTATAAATAAATTTATTGTAATAGTTGATGCATCCTAGGAATGATTTTAGTTGTTTCCTGGATTTTGGCGTAGGAAAGTTTAAAATAGGTTCAATCTTACTTTCGTCCATTTGCAATCCGGTTGAGGTCATTGTATATCCCAAGAATGGTACGGATGTTCTGCAGAAAAGTGATTTAGTAAATTTAATTGTCATGTTAGCTTCGTATATTTTTTGGAAAATTTGTGAAAGATGTGATAAGTGACTTAGAAAATCTGGCGATATTACACATATATCGTCGACATAAATAAGTGTGAAATCTTCTACTTGATTTCCGAATACATGGTCCAGTGCTCTCACTAAAGCTGCCTGCGATGTAGATGCACCGAAAGGTGTGACTGTATATTGATATGTTTTTCCTCTGAATTGAAATGCTGTATATTTCCTGGATTCAGGTGATAATGGTATTTGCCAATATGATGAAGTTAAATCTATTGTGCTGAGCCATTTACAATTTCGACCCTTAATTAATAATTCGTTTATTCCTCTATTCTGCTCATAATCTGGTATTGTTATTTCATTGATTTTTCTTGCGTCGAGGCATAATCTAATTTCCTGATTCTTCTTGATGATGGGAACTATGGAATTTATAAAACAACTGCGTGATGGTTCGATGACTTGTATATGCAACATTCGTTCAATTTCTTTGGAAACAGCTTCTTGATGTGTTAAAGGTACGGGGTATGTACATCCTTTAAATATTTTGTCTTGAAACACTTCTATTTGATGAGTATATTTATTACATAAGCCTGGTGTGTCTGAAAAAATATGTCTGTACTTTAATAATAATTGTTTTAACTCCTTCCTCTGCAGTGGTTCTAAATTTAAATTTACTCGTAACGTTTCGTCTATGGTGTCTTCATTTAATATATTTAATTTATGATTTGTGCTTGTATCGTCGGCGTAATTTTGTTTTTTATTATCATTATATTCATTATCATTATTATTCATTATATTTTCATTATTATCATTCATTATATAACATAATATTCCTTCATTTATGACTTCTTCAAACTTCAAATTGATTACATTATTATTCATTTTCATATTAATTAATCTTGTATTAAAGTTTATAACCATCTCTGTTAAGCTTATCCAATCCATTCCAAGTATTATGTTCTTAATTAAATTAGGCACAATTAAAACTTGTATTAGAGTTTCTTCACCCTTGATTTCTATTTTCACCATAACAATTCTTGACACTCGTTTAGTTTTGTAACCTACTGCTGTTTTAATTTGGAGGTTAGTTACTGGTAGTTCTTCAATTTTCCCCATGTTATTCTTATTTTCCTTGAACCACTGTTCCGAGATACATGATATGTTTGATCCTGTATCAATTAATGCTGTTGTTACAGATTTTCCAATTTTAACGTTTATTTCAGGACACTTCATTGTTTTTCGGTTATACACTGAGTTTGATTTTCTGTTGACTCTTCTTTAATCAAGAAATCGCGATCACAGTACATATTACTCACAGTAATTTCTGTTTTGATGTGACTTTCATTTATGAGTATGTTATTTTCCGGCCTTGTTGTTCCGAGTTGCTTATGTTGTTGCACAGAAGATGTAGGATTAACCGTCACGTAGTGGTTGACGCTGCGTTGTTTTATAAATTCCCGGCCGTTAGTATCTCCTGTGCTTAACAGTTTTCCGAGGATGAGTCCTTGCTGGTGCGGGCTTCCTCTGTCCGACTAGGCGTTCTCATATTTTCGGCTACTGTGTGACATACTTTAATTTGTTCCGAAGTCGGATATGTCTGCGTTTTCCTGGAGTCGTGATAATTCCTATTATATTGTCGCTCCTCTCTTTTGAAATGTGGATTATTTCTGTTTTGGTACTGGTGTTCCGGTTGTCGTGGTGTCTGTTGGTAACTTTGGTTCCTGGCTGGATATGTTTCGCCGAATGTTCTTCCTGCAGGTGGTGGTCCTGGTGGAGATCTAGGTTGATATTGGAAGTTTGGTTGATGGTTTCTGAAGTTTTGATGATATTGCGGTGGCCGATTGTTGTGATATGTTGGTGCTGGTCTTCGGTCTTGATGAAATCGTGTGATCGGAGGATGGTTTGAGGTCTGTGGTTTGTGAAGATGGCGTGATTTATTGTTAGAATCCTTTATATCCTCTCGATGTAGCAATGCTTCAAAATCACTGATGGTGGTGATGTTCTGCACGCGTTTAGCATCTTGGATGATTTCCTCAAAGTGGTCAGTCAGACAAGTGACGATCTCATCTTCCGGAATAGGTGGTTGCATGGTCCTGAGAGTGATAACTCGCTCGGTGAAATATTCCGATCTTGTTAGTTTTCCTTGCGAACGATATTTTTCAACTTCCATCCTCTGTTTTATACCTCGTTGCACTTCCCTGTTCCAATATTTCCTCTCGAAGTATTCCTGGAAGTCGTCCCAAGTCTTGATGTCCTGTTTCACCAATGAAAGCCATCTCGCTGCATGAGAATCGAGGCAACTGTCCAAGATGTCCAACAGTTTTTCCACCTCATCTCCCAAGTGGTCCTGGTTCCTCCTCCGCTCATAGTATCGTAGGATCCTCTTCAGCTGCTCCATGGGATTGTGTTCTCTCCCATGAAACTTAGGTGTGGTCAGATCGCCTCCACTTCCTGCTGATCCGCTACAGGTGACGTAAACGTTTGGCTGGTATATTTGTTTGTTATTCAGGATGTCCTTTTCTAAATTCCTGATCTTGACTCCATGCTCTGTTAAGCGTCCTTGAACTTGTCCAAGATTCCTGTTGGTTTCGTCTCCGGTAGTCTTCATTTCTTCCTGCAGGGTTGAGATGTTGACCCTGAGGATGTCACACTCCTGATTTGTATAGTTTTTTCCTTCTTCCAGCGTTAGTTGTTGTTGTGCCTCCATCTGGTCCTGTATTTCTTCTGTTTGCTGAAGTACCGTGCTTTTCAGCGTTTCCTGGAACTTGAGATTGTTGGCAATGCATCCGTTTCGTAGTTCCTGGTGTTGGGTTGTGAACTCCTCCCTCAGCTCAGTCCGAATGGCATGGCAATGTTCCTCTATTTTCTTGTTGATCCCTTCCTCTAGGCGATCCACTTGAAGCTTCTGCTCGTGCTGGAGCTTCTGGATTTTCTGTAGCTCCTCCCGTTGTCCATCTAACTGCTTCCGAAGATCACTTTGCTGCTGCTGCATTCCCTGTTCCATACCTTCCAGCTTGGCGAAAATCGCTGTTAGCCATGGTGGTGGTTGGTCTGCACTGGTCTCCTCAGCCCTCTTACTATTTGTATCAACCATGGTGCTGGTCCCTGGAGCTGGTCCGTTGGTATCCTCCTTTCCCATGCTGTCGTCCATACTGGTATGTGTGGCTTCCCCTGCTTCGTCCGCCATGAAGGTTTCACTTAGGTCCATGTCGTCGTCTCTTGGTAGTGATTTGACGTTGACATCACTACGCCTGGATGTGATGTTTTGGTCTACCGACTCCTTCATTTTCCTTGACGGTTCTGGATTTTGTCTTAAATTGTATCGATTATCTTTATCCATTTTTTTTTTTTTTTTTAAGTTTTTTTAAAGTTTTTTATCACCGGTATAATATTAAAATAGTTCGGTTATACCGTGGACAAATACATAAACAAAATTTATGCAAATTGGGTTAAAATTTTGCAGGTTAATTTTGTATCAATTATTTGATTAAAGAGGTTGTTTCTCTGTGGTGAGGTTTTTGGGTTGTGGTGAGGCCCTATCGTTGCGGCGCCAATGTAATAAAACCTTCCCAATACCTCTATATTATTATGTAAAATATTTATATATTTAGATACCAATTCACACTGAGGTAGTTATCTTGCAAAAAACCCTACGTTGAGGTGCCAATGCAATAAAAGATAACCAATAATAGTAAATTTTATCATTGAATCTTAAATTGTAATTGCTTCACTTTGTAGTGACAACATAAAATGTTTATAAAGAGGTAATAGATGAATTTGAGGTTAAAACAATTAAAATAAATTTTGTCAAAATATTGTGATAAATTGAAAATTAGTGCTTATCAAATACAATCAACATATGAAGTAATTTGGAAAATGATATTGATTCAATTAAAAAAAAAATATATATATATATATATATATATGATACTTCAAATCATACAATTCATGGGTAACCTTAAGTGTTAAGTTACAATAAATAGAAATTTTAAAAAAAACTAAGTTAACTTTGATAAATAACCAATGAATTTGAACTACAATAGTCTCAATTAAATATTTGGCTGATAATGACTTTGTACTGAGCCAATTTAATTGTTATAAATAAAACAATAGAGTTCGAGTTAACAATTTATAACACATTTATTTATTTATTTATTTTTTCTATCAAACTCAATTATTAAGATAAAACAAATTGTGATAAATTGTAAGTTCTATTCAATACATACGTTTATGCAATGTTTTGTAAATCCATTGTTAAAAGTCTATCCCTTTCACTGATTGTTCACTAGGTATATTGGGATTTACATATAAATGGACAATTCAATTAGTAACAAATTATTAATTATATATACAAGATAGTTATTAATTCTAGTCACAATTAGTAATTAATTCTAATATTATGAAATAAGTTTGGTATTTTGTTAAATTTTGATTGAATCTCGGGAATGGGTTGTTCGCTGACCTCACCACTTTTTGGTTAGAATATTGGTAATTATCTTATATTTAGATTTATACATAGATAATATTACTTAATTATAAATGATAACAATAGTTTATGAACACTTTGAATGGTTTTAGCAGAGTTAATTATGTTTAGGTTCAAAATCAAAAGTTTGCAAATTTAATTTTGGTAATCCAATTTTAGCCTTTAAAATTTGTAAAATATACCCTGGATGGGTCTCACCAGTATTTAGATATCGTGTCCAGGTTATGATGATGAATTTTGGCCAATTCTAGAGTCCTGGATGATTGTAGATATGTTTCAAATGGATTCTCTTCACATTATGAGACTGTTCTATCTGGAAGCTGGATGTCGACTCACGCCGGTTTAAAATAGCGTCCTTTTTGGTGTTAAAAAAATCTCGAACCCAAAATTTTTAAGCTGAAGATTTAACATGGATTTAAGTACCTCTCACTTATTCACATTTTTAATTAAATGAAGTAGTATGAATGGAATGAACTTATATACTATTTTACAAAATTCCCTTAATTTCTAGATTTTTATAAATTATTTGGGAGAAACAAACTCTTTAAATAATTGTGTTTGTTCGAAATAAAACTTTTTAATTAACATGAAATAGCTGGGTTCATACTTCCAATACGTTGCCGCTCAGTGACGTCAGTGTGCCGATGGGCGGGGTTTATCAATGGCTGACAGAAATTATGTTTAATAAAGGTATGCAAGTACATAATTTAATATAAGTTCCCATGGGTGTCTCATGAGATTTCGCGTAATAATGATATTTATGAATTTTTCTAACATCACTCCTTTATTCTCCGTAGGCTCATTTATAAAATACAATTATTAATCAACGTTGTCCTCGCGTATTTTAGTTGTCCATTTGACTTGAATTTACATCGTATTAACATACAATATCTCCTACTCGATCCAGATATATGATGTTGATGAATTATTATGGATAGGTATTGATTTATCACGTAATTGAACAATCAGTTTTTGTCGTTGGTTGTTTTAAACTATTTATGTAAATTACTAGCGGTAAATTCATTGACTCGCGTAGTTCGCTATTGTTTACATTTGAGTCTACGATGTCCGCCGCTTGGAGCGTTCGGATGCTTGTACTAACAAACGATGGTTCAGATTTATTAATTTAAAAGACAATTGCGAAACTTTACAATATATATATATATATATATATATATACATATATAAGAAACGAGTTCTGAAAGAACACATAAGATTTAATAACCATTGAAATAGGTCAGGTTCATCCCTTAGCTACTGTTCATACTATTTGTTATAAATATGGCTAGCTCTCATAGCTAATAACGCTATTAGTTTACCTTTACCCTTAATTATTGTAATTTTCTAATTCTATAGGTAACCATGAATTTTATAAAGATAAAATCATTCAGTTTGTAACAAAGAAAATAGATAGCACAAGAGATTCTAAATCATGGGGGGGGGGGACTCATACCGATCCCTGTCCAAGAATATATTACTTTCAAAATTCAACATAATTTTTTTAGTAAATTTTAATCTTACAAGTGCTGTTGCCGAATAAAAGTCCTCATTTTAGTACTTACAACTAATGATATATCTGTAGAATTTTCTCTACTAACTAACCATGTAGGTTTTATCAAAATATTATCACTAATTTTTGATCCAGAGGTCAAAAAATGCCTTAACTACAAACAAAACTGGAAAAAAAAAAAAAAAAAAAAAAAAACTCTATTTTTGGCTGTAAATATGAAACAAATAGGTTTTGGACCTATCTTTATATAACATTTTTTTTATGTATTGACCCATGGAACCGTTTCCCGAAGTTTGTCAGGGTTCCCATGAAACACTCTGTATCAAGAAATTTATGAGTTCAAATATTAATAATAATTATTATAGTTAACTTAATGTTAATCTATTATATGAAACTTCACAATTATAGAACAATATTTATTGAAACTACCCACAGTTCAAAGCAAATTTATAGTCTGTATCAACTCGTGAAAAGATTTATTCTATCAGATTGCTCTGGTTATTTATAATTAAATATTGGTACAACGTGATAGAAGAGGCTAGGAGTTAATCTCGCCCAATTTATCTGGTTTCCTCACAAATATTTTCGCTTCACATACATAAAAATATTCGTTTCTACTAAAAAAAGGGGCTTCACTTCACTGAATTAAACTTGGGAAATGGCCCGAATTGGTAAATGAACCTATAGGATCTCTTTCTTCGTAATTCTGAGTAGAACACGTTCCTAACACATTCTGTACCTCTAGACGCCTGCTTAGCAACTCTCAACAATGATCTTTTCGTAATTGTCTTCCTTTCAAAATTGATGGCGCTGGACCTCCATCTGGTATGTAAGAACTGTTCCTGGTTCCTATTGGTTGAGCTGCTCACAGGTTTTGTTTTTGTTTTGAGGCTTCAACAAGATTAAAGATTGCATTAAATATAAATTTGAACAGAAATTAAATAAATTTTGACTTTAGAAAATATATAAAATAACTTCTATATTTTATTTTTATTTTACATTTTAAATTAAATATATTTTTTTAAATCTCTACATTTTGTTGCCCTAGAAAGTGACTACCATTTAAACCATCTAAACACGGTTTGTATAACTGAGCGGATTGTACTGGGAAGAAAGAAAAATGTCTGCCTTTATTTATTATGATTTCATACCAAAACTTTGACTCTGCTAGTGTGTATCTTGAATTAAAAATTTCTCACTGAAAAAGGATGTAGCCTATGAGTAGAATTATTAGACCTGCATCTTTGAACAGTTAATCTTTTTTGTGGGTGGTCTTGTTAATTTATGACATTGAAACTGTTGAGGTGTACAGTGGAATGTGCCTGCCTCGTTGTAGTTGTACTATAATATGTTTAAAATATGCAAATTTGGTGACGTGTTGAAGTGGGGAATATTTTGGGAAATTCAAATATATTTTTCTAGTAGTTTGGGTGTTAGTCATTGGTTTCGTAGTGTAATCTGAAATTTGTAATAATTAGTAACAGGAATGGTAATTGTCATAAAACTAGCTACCGGTACATTTTGTTTTAGGTATTTGATAATAGTAACTAAATAAGCAAGATATGGAGGGCTCAGTGTTAAAGTGAACCAAGTCCATCGGAGTCTGTTTTGAGAAAAGTGGTTCCTAAGTGTAAAACCAATAATTAATTCTAAGTTTCATAAACCCCTATTTTTACAACTTAATATTGTTAATACAAGTCTAACTTAGATCTTACATGTGTTAATATTATACCATGTTTAACCTGTAGAGTTATGGACAACCAATTAACATAAAGTGCAGGACTTGGTTCACTTTGCTTCTGAAACTTTTGTAAAAATAGGATGAAAAATGAAAACACCCTATTACAAACTCAGAATTGTTTATTCCATGTAAAGTAACTTAATTACATTAGTTCAAATATATTCAATCTCATCATTATCTCCATCTGAAGATACCTCAGTGGAAGCCGTAGAGCGGGTTATGAGCGGCCCTGGCAAGTTTTTGTAGTATTCATGGAAAACTGGTGGAATGTATGGGAGAAGTGATAGCATATCCTTTTTCTTCGCATCAGTCATGGGTCTGCGTGTTTGGTAAAGGAGAGGCTGTGAAACAGATGCCAAGCAAAGTAAAGGTCTTCCAACTTCTTTCTTCTTCTCAAAGTCAATTGTTCTAAACTGAGAAATTTCATTAAGATTTTCTTTGAATTTTATTTCCCAGGATGAACCTCTTTGAAATCTCAGCCAGCGCATCTTCAGCCAGTTTAATTTGTTATTTTCACTGTCCTTTTTTCGGTTAGTGATGGACTTTTCTAATGTCAAGGTACTTAAAAATTCAGTTCTGTTCATACGCTCCACTTTAAATTTTGGATCTTTCTTTTTTGCCGACTCGATTAGGCCCTATATCATACCATACATTTGGCCCATAAATGAACTGGTGTTTCCTATTTTCCCTTTCAATTACACCAAAATCCGTATCATTAGGTAAAAACGAGTGGCCAGACACCATAAATTTGAAATCGATGGTTTCAACCTGTAATTCTGGTTCTTGTACAAGTTTCAGCATTGTTAAGGCCATTTTAATATTCCTATTCTGGCCTGTACATGAATCAGAGTAGAAAATTATATGTTTGAAACTGTTGGCATTCTTAAGTATGTGTTTCCGAATACAAGAGGCAAATTAAATTAAATTTAGAAGAAAATACATTGTAATAGTATTTTTCCTTTACCGGTACTTTATTTTCTGTAGCACACTTTTCCACATAAAGATTATACATTTTTTTAATGTTTAGTTCAGGATTTAGGTATTTTTTATTAATATTATCCCTACGGGTGTAGTGGCTCTGGTAGGCTGGAAATGATTTGATGTGTGCAATTACATCAGAGTCATCAATTTTATTTGAAGGGCCTTTGCCTCTAGAATCGATGACTCCAAAAACTTCCTCTTTACTAAGGCATCGAAACAGACGTCCCCAACTTATTTTTAATGGACCTAAGAAGTACTGTTTGCATACTCTAACATTTTCGGATGAAATATTGATATATCTTAGATTTAGGGGTTGCTGAACCATCTCTTTGTCGCAACCTCTGAACCTTTGAGGTCTGGATAATGCCTTTCAGAAATACATTTTGCTTGGAAAAGTCGCCGAGCTTCCAGAAAGATTTTAAAAAAATTTCAACATCTTCCTCAGAGTTAAAAAGCTGAGGACATTTCCTTGGGCAGCCACAAGTAAGGTTGTGTTTAAAAGTCTTACTAGGGACAGTGGCATTCTTTGCTGTTATGTAAGATTGACCACTGTTGCGGTATAACTTTCTTTTATTTCGAGCCCAATTTTGTTCATTTCTTGGCCGTTTTCTCCCACGTTCACGTACCTGGCCTGTAGAGTCTTCTACTGGAACATGTGGTAATATACTTGCTGATTGGGTATCATGTGTGGCATTTGAAGTCGATGGTCCTGGAACAGCTGGAGGAAGCTCAGATGGATGCACATCAGGGGTTGATCGTCTCCTTTCTGATGTTGCTGGTGTTCCTTTGCTTGGTCTTGACCGAGGACGTGGATCAGGATCATCTGCCGTATCGCTATCTTCTGAAAATAATAAAAATAATTTAGTACTTTGACTATTTTAATGTAGGCTTCAAAAGCAATAGAAAAATATTTAGTAATGCCATATAATATTTACAGGTTTAAAAATCATATTGCAAATTTACGGTAGGCCTATAGCCCTAGGCCGAAACCTGACACCAATTTAGTTACTTTGATAAACTTCCAAACAGAAAAATTGTGTACTGGTGGTTTTATAGTTAAATCACAACTATATTGAGCTGATAATTCTGAAGCTTAAGGAAAACAAAAAAGTTTAAGATCCAACAACATGTGAAAAACAGATAGGCTGTAAGCTAAATTGACAATCTATGTAGGCTAGGCTAGTATAAAGGTAAAAATACTAGCCTAGCCTTGTTTACTTAGGTTTTATCTTATTAATATTATGGGCAGTATGGTAAGATAACCATTAATTCAGCTCTTAATAAGTTAAAAATACTAGTCCTAAGCCAAACAAAACCTAATCTAAAAATTTATTTATAAAAACTTACCATCAAGTGATGAGTTTTCTTCAATCTCAGGTGACCAATCCTCGGCATCTGACATTTCAAGACTGTTGGAATTTAATTAGAACAACTAAAATAACTTTTTTAAATAGAAAATGATTGTTAAATTAACCAAATAGGTAGCCAAGCAGTGGCACTCTGAAACCAAAACAATCATTTCTGGACTTGGTTCACTTCAACACTGAAAACAAATCACATGATTTCTGTGCACCTGTGAACTGCTGGTCCCTACTGACAAATTAATGAACTAAGGACTTGGTTCACTATTGCAATGAAAAATAGATGGTTTTGGCTACATCATACCACTGCTGGTAACAAATGGGCAAAAATTGGACTTGGTCCACTTTAACACTGAGCCCTCCATATGTTAACCAAATGATTTCCAATATTAGCACTTGAACTTTAAATCAGATTCTTTAACTGTATCAGCTGATTTAGTTTCTAACCTAATATTATGTAATGTTAATTATGCTTATGGGAGTTTCCCATCTTCATTATGTACATCTTATATATTGTAATTCCCATTATATATGTCTTATGGGCATAAAGAACAGGAAAACACCCTTCTCGGATCCCTACTCTTCATGTTCTGAGGTTATTCCTGTGACCTGCACTACTTTTCTCTCCCATGTAATTGTATCTTTCTTGATCTATTCTGTCAGTCTTTTTCACCATAACTCCCCCTTACTATTTCTGCATCCTACCTTTTGCTGTTGATGGGGTGAAGGGCACTGGGTAATAGGTGTTGTATATGGATCCTGTGTGATGCTTGGTGAACTCTTACAGTATCTAGCCTTACCATTGGGTGAACCATTCTTTTCTAGCTGCTTTTGGGAAGAACATGGGCAAGAGAAACTTGTGTGGGACGTCACTGCAACTCAAAAGTGTTAATACATGGAAGCATGTCCTACACAATGACTATCAGCATATTGTGGATTCCGTCTGTTTTATTGAGTTTTCCTTGACACAACAGATACAATAAATCTAGTAGACTAATGTCAAATATGCCTCTCAAGAGGAATCACACTCCTGTTAAAAGAAGTATCCAAAAAGAGGAGAAGAAAGACATCTCGCTCCTGCCATTAGGTTAACCTTGCAGTATAAATGACCCATTGAGAAAAGGCCTGAGGCAAGACCTATTAAGCCTATAACTCATTCAAAAATGTTTTTACATAATTCCAACTGTTAGTAGTTTACACTCTTGTTTTGGGATGCAGCCTGCTTGTGCTTTTACTCATTTGATGCCACCAAGGAAACTCATGCAACTTGAGGTGTCCTTTGTCCTCTTGAAGTGGAGAGTAATGGTATGGCTTCATAAAGAAATTAAAGTGCACACTAATGAAATATTAGAAACAGCTTCCTTCCTAAAATTTAGTAAACACAAAGTGACCAATATGTTCTAACACAAATCAATCCAATATGTGAACGTTTCTTGAAAGGGAGATTAATGTTACAAGGTAGTGGGTGAAATTCTCTGAGGCCATCGGTGATGGTAAAATTTGTATATGAATTTACATTAAAGAGTTCTATTTTCGTTTAAAGCAACTATTATGATGATTACGATGGCTTTTCGTCATGCAAGACAAAAACGGATAAAGTTCGGTAAATGTCCAGCTGATATGTTTACAGTCTAAAATATACAGTAATCATTTTATTACCGCATACAGTAATAAGTATAGTCAATGGTAGAACTAGTGAACTACAGACAATAAGCAACATAATAATATAACTGTTTGCGTTGTGTTTTGCGGGAGTATACTCTTCGTCACGTACTCGTTCGCTTTTTCTATTTCTAATATTAGGCTATAATATCGATTAATATTGTTTAGATTACAATTTGATATTATCCTAATTTATTGGCCTACTAATTTATATCCCTAAAGATTAAATCCAAATTTATCTATGTTGACAATCTCAGCGCTCACATCTTCTATATTATACATTACAATATATATATATATATATATATATAATAGTCTTAAACGCAGTTCTAATATTCTACGAAAATATGATTCAGATCTCACTTGTAAGGAAGAGTGTTTAACCATTTATTTTGCATTTGGATACACACTAAAAAAAAACAACAAAAAACAGCTGTTTGCCGTTACTTTAAAAATATTCATAATGTATTTAGCATAACCTAAAAACTCTCTTTGTCTCTTTAGTTCTTCATTTTATTTAGTTACAGTGATTTAAAAGAAATCAACCTAAAATTTTATTAAAGATGTAATATTCGTATGTTAGAGTTTATGATGCGGATTTTGCTACGTGAGTAAATAATAAGTATAAAATAAAACAAATTATATTTTACCTAGTCAAGATAATTATGCAATAGTTTAACAAACTAGACCACTGTTTTTGTACTTAGAAACAAAAATAGTTGTAGTTTATTTTAAGCTTAAATTTAATTGTTGGAGAGGAATTTAATTATAATTATTTACATTTTAATATCTGGCAAAGTATTTACAAAGGTAGATAGGCCTACTGGAATTTTTGCCGGTTAAAAAAAAATATATATTCTACTTATCTTATTTATTAATAATAAAATAAGTTTTCAATGCGGAGCTATCTTTTTCAAAGACAAATCATAATCAAAAGTACAGAATTCAATGCATTTAGCCTATAGATCACCGAAGTTAAGCAACATTGAGCATGTTTAGTACTTGGATGGGTGACTGCATGGGAACACCAATTAATTGCTGTTGGCACAATTTCCTCCTTTTTTTTCAAAATTTTCATTTGGGGTTAGATACCGATTTGATTAGGCTATATATATATATATATATATATATATATATATATATATGGCCACCTGGCCAGACCTATCCCTATCTTGAAAATACAGGTCTGGCAAGGTGACTATATATGGCCACCTGGCCAAATCTATAATTATCATGCAAATACAGGTTTGATATATATATATATATACATCCTGTATATGTAGGATATAAAATATAATATGTAGGATAAAAATGTATTATGCAAATACATTTTTAGGTGAAAAAGTTAGTTCCTCATTGAAAACTTATTTTATTATTAAGAAATTAGGTACCGGTATGTAGAACATTATTTTAAAAAATTGCCAAAAATACCAGTATCTATCTTTGTAAATAATTACCTCATGTAATATACATACTATGCTAGGCCTATGGATAGAGAAATGTATATAATCGGTTATTATTTAGTAAGTCGATATACAGATTATATAAAAAAATTGTCTTAATTCATTTAGTACATACCTTATTTTGTAATTGTAATATAATATTTTAACACGGAAATCACCTTTCACTGTAAAATTCAAATTTGAAAAAATTTGTGCTAAATTCATGTATGCATAGGTTGGTTAGGTACACATAACAATTGGAATTCGTAAGTTAAAAAATGATATCTAAAACATTAACTTTAAAAGCCTATTTTGAAAGAATGTAATTTTTAACCGTGAAATTTCAACATAAAAATGAAAACAAATTTTTTTGAAAAGTTACAATACTGTATTAATCTATAGGCTTTAACTACATTTTTAACCTTTGACGGACATATATCATCTAATATCAAGATTCATGTGTGTTGCATGTGCATTAGCCTACATGTCTTATAAGGTTAGAATTAAAACATATATTTTCGTAGAAAGTTGTGTCTGTTCATTTAGGCCTACCGTGATGTTAACATTATGGATGTAGACCAGACTCATGATTATTAATTGCAAATATTACTGTAAAATAGATACTTTTTTCAATTTTTCAGTGAAAAAGTGAATTAAGCGTTACAATATTATATATTCAAATTTCAAAATGGAGTAGGGTCCATGTAGTAAACGAATTAAAAAAATTGTTTAAACCAATCTCTATATCGACTTACTACATAATTAGGCTACCATTGTCAAAATATTTACGGAGTGGGCATAAATCCTCTAGCCATTAACTTTAAATATTTTCTGTATTTTATCCTCTATTATCAGTAGCCTACTTCATTTGATGTTTTTCCACCACATTCTTAAGGACGTTTTTATCTATGTTGGTTGCTGTATTTCTCTGACTGTTGTTTTCAGGTCATTGCCTGTCTGTAAGTGAAGTCAGACTTTGGGGCAAACATATTAAACTTCTGAGTGTTTCAAATCGTATATTTTTTCTAATATGAATATGAACTCATATGCTAGCTATAATTCTTGTACAATATAGAGAAATGTTCATCTACTCCTAAAACAAATATAGACAAATAAATGTCAATCAATCTAAAAGAAAACATTAAAGTTAGGTTAGGTGAGGCTGATTCCCAAAATCCAGACAACAACATGTGATAATTTGCTGTGGCATACAGTAAAAGGATATATTTTCCAACTTCCCATACAGACCAGAAAATATTTGTCAGATGGTATTAATTGAAATACAGCCATCAACATGAAAGAAAGTGTCCATGTGCAGATAATGGAGGACACCATATAAATATTATTAAAGTTATTTGCCCAGAGATTTTAGATAGACAGACGACTGAGATATTGACATCATTATGAAAATGATGTAAATGTAGGCTATACAGAGAATTAAAAATCAGCAAGAAACTTTGAAAACATAATATCTCGGACAAAAAAGTTAAATCTCTTGTCTGTATAATATCAAAATTTAGCCACCATTTTAATACTTTTCTTAATATGTCATTAAAAAATAAAACTGACAAATATACAACACATTCATGTTAAATTTATTGAAAAATGTCAACTCGTACATTAAATGTTTAAAATAAAGATAATTATGTGGTGGCATAGAGGCGAGAGGGATGTCAGATTGTGGTTTCATTTTAATTTTACTTATCTGAACGCAGTTGAATGGTTTAAATAAAAATGTATTACATAGATTATTAATAGATAATACTAAAATGTTTTTACAAATTTTCCGAATGTCACTGCACCTAAACATTTTTTTGAAATCCTGATGTACTGTTTCAAAATTTCAGCCAATAAAGTATTTTTAAAGATTTAATGAACTTTGAGTTGATTTATGTTACCATCATCACTTCCTTTATAATGTCTGTTTTAATGAATTTTTATTGATTTTGAATGGTACGGTATTCAAACAGTTGGTCAGGCATGCATATTACAATAACGATTTAAAAAAAAAAATGGTTATAGGTTAGCCTAAGTACTTGTTTTAAAATTAGTCCCTTGGTTAGTTAATCCCTTTTTACTTTCTTACATAAAGGTAGAATAGAGGAAGTTATGTGTTTGGTCAAAAAATCTATGTAAAGTTTTTGATTCATCACTCTATGGTCTGTTGAGTTGCAGTTTATATTTATGTAGAGTAGCGGATATAATATCCATTTTGAGTAAAAAAATGTGGTTTCTTGAGTAATGTTTCTGAGTCGTATGTGCAGATCTTTACACCCTAAATGTGTGGATTAATTTTAATAAATTTTAATATGCTAGCATATTTTGACCATATCTCGCGACATTTTTTTATAACTTGAAAATAGGAAGTAGATGCCATAGGAAAAAAAAAACACCAAATTATGATTTTATCAAAATTCAGTCTATTACCTTTGATAAAATTTTGTTTATGTGTAGCTCCTAAGGGCCCAAACAAAACATATAGGTTGCAATCTCTCTAAAAATATAATGCATGTGTTATCGGGAAAAAAACTGAAAAATTGTCAATGGGAGTGTTATAAATACTTAATTTATCAAAGTTGGCTACTCTACATATTTCGTTCAAAGTTTAGTGAATATAAAGATTAATGACCCAAACTCATATATGTAAAATCGCAAATAAAATTACAGTTCTGGAATAATTAGCATAAAATTAAAGTAAATTATCTTCTGTAATGAATTCTCAATTAATGTAATAGCGAAGATTTCATAAAACTAGGCTATTTCTATAGAAAAATTTACATCATGGAGGAATATGTTTTAATGATGGTTTCATTTTGAACCTTCACTCATATTCGTCTCCCTATCAATTGTTTCCAGCCTGCTGTTTTGACTATCACTTTCTTCAAGGCAGGAATTTAATGGGGACATTGTTTAAATTACATTTTACACAGACACACAAAATAATGTCGATTTATTATTAATTATTTTTTGATTTATAAATGTTATATAATACATTATTTATTATTATTATTATTATTAATATTATTATTTATGTATTATTAGAGTATTCGAGGGTAAGGGGAGGGGGAGGTGTATTTTTTATGCTCTATTTTTCCTTTTCTTATACCTAGCTGAGGGGCCCCAGTTTCACCTGGGGATAGTTGAGATAGGTTTGTAAAGAAATAACTTTTTTAGCATAACCCTTATGGTGGTGCTATTGAAAAAAAGTATGCCCAAATACAGCAACACACCAATTTTCATCAAAATTGACCCATATTTCAAAGATATGATACTTGTTTTAGGGTAAAAAAACCCTTGAAGTGGAACATTTTCACAACCCATTCTTAGTATGTGTCTACAGACCTACCCTAAACCATGTTGAAAGATTCATGGCTCTAGGCTTCTTGGATCCAGATATTTTGTGATCATTCAGTGAGGTTTGACTTTTATATTTATAAATGATGACCGAAATTTTTTTTCGTTTACCCTACAAAAAAAAAAAAAAAATCAAAATTATCACATTGTAACTATTCAAGAAAGAGCATTTAAAATAATAATAATTTATGTGTTAAATTTTGTTAATGGGTTATAATTTTATATGAAAAATGCATTTAAACTTTGAATGCCCTCATTTTGGATTGGCTTTACAGAATCCCGTTTTCTGTTCACCATTTTTCCTCCACTTATTCAACACCTTTAGAATGATGCTTCCCTCTGGGGCTCACTTATAATGAGTATGGGTTTGGCAATCCCGAGATATCCTAGTTGGATCTATCTACTTTTGTTCATGTAGTCTTGATGAACATCAAGTATCATGTACTTTCCTACCAAGTCTCCCCTATTCTCTTCCGACGCTGACACTAATTAGTCTTGGAGAGCTATTGGTCCTTATTTTATATTATTTTCTTCCTTTGTATTGAACTTCACGAATAAGTTGTAAAAAAAAATCACTCCAGTAGACCGTTAAATTAGAATGGTTTATCCATTTAAATACAGTAGTCTTTGATGTAATGTGAATGGCAAAACATTTGAAAGCAGTCTCAATGAGAAATGATGATATAACATCTCACTTAATTAAGAGAGAAGAGGTTGTTTAACTTTTCATATTTTTTAATTAAATAGAATCTAATTAAATCTCAAAATGGATTCATGGGCGAACAAAAGATTTAACATTTTAGCTGTCTGGACAAATAGGCTTCATTATCTGAAAAAAAACTTTTTTATATGTTGAATTATTGAAATGTATTTTGTATTGTAGGCGTATAGTAAAATGATTAGGCTAACATAACTTCAATTTCAGTCCAGGTATCTTACAAAGAAATGATGGAATATTATAACACAAATTTTCTTACCTATCCCCAAAAACCAAACAAAACGAACCATCTCTGATTTTCTTAAGTCAGTAGTTTGCAATCAAAAAATGAAATATAATATGGACTGTCTTAGAAATAAATATTTGAATAAGGTCTAAACTTGCTTTGCTGGCCATAAACCGTCCTCAGCTGAAATCGTATTTTGCTCAAAATCTTTCGACCTGATTTCAAGAAAATCGTAATTTTGTGTTTTTTACCCGAAATTACGAGTTATCGAAAAAGTGTGAAAAAAAGTCCTGAGGTATGTCCAAACCATATTTAATTAAAATTACACGCGTGTGAGCCTTAGTGCACACTGTACATATGACAGACGGGAGATAAACATCATTCCATAAACTACTTTAAACTCAAAGGCATCAAAAACGAATGGATTATATCTACAAAAACGGAACACATATATTTAAGGAAGTAGAAATAGTAACATAACCTTCCAGCTTCAGCTGGTGGCTACTCAATCCCAGGTGGGTAACAGGTGCCTCCCCTCGGCGTATGATGTGAGGTAGGATTTTGTGTGAGCGACCCGATGGCCACTCATACGTAGCTTGGGGGACGTAATGACATGAGTTCTAGTGGAACAGAGAGCCTTCTTAGAAAGAAGGGGGTTTATTACACCCCACAGTGTCGGTCCAAGAAAACTAAGTTTGGCTCCCCTCGGCATATGATGTCAGGTAGGATTTTGTGTGAGCGACCCGACGGCTACTCATCATACATAGCTTGGGGGACGTAACGACATGAGTTCTATGGTAGCATGCTCGGCCTGACCTGGGTTCTGGAGCCTTGGGGACATGCGCTGGTTTCAGGGTGGTAATGGTGTTTATTTTTCTCTTTTCTTCTTTTGAGTGGGGTCTGGCATTGTGTTAAAAAGGCTCTACGTGCGTTGTCGGCTATCCTAATTCTTCAGAATTAGTATTTTAAAACTCATTAGTACCTGACTGTATGACGTCTATGCAGTTCTCAAATTTTAATAACAGATTAATAATAACATTTGTTATAATATGGACATATTTTTGCCTTATTTCAAGATGTTTTGATCTATAACTTAAAATGTAGTTACAGCTTGCATAAAAACAAAACTCAAAATTACAATATTTTCATAATCGGCTGTAACGATTGTGGTTAAATTTTGCTAGATTGTAGTCTCTGAGTTTGCGTGAGTGCTAGTCGACCCAAAATTTGTCAAAGGTAATCCAGGTAATTTTACGTTTGGCAGAGCGAGTTCCAGTTCCAGAGTTGGGAGGTTGGGCTTTGAAGAAGTAGAGAAAGCCATTAGTCATAAGAGAGGAGATAAGGGGTTTCAGGTTAGGAACGTGGTTTAGGCAATTGTTGTTGATTCCATTAAACTAGAAAGTATCCTAATCCATGGTGCTCATTGAACGTAGGTCTACATCTTACAGAATTAATAATTAGTAAAGATATACTGTATCACAATAATTTTTTTATACATATAATATGATGAGTTAGGCTTACACAACCTAGCCTAACCTATATTCTACTACCTTAAATTTTAGTAATTTGAGCCACCACCATTTCACAGGAACTTTTAATCTTCTAAACCTATTATCATCATAAAACACCATCTAAAGAAATATTTTTGCATTAATTTACTGGAATATAGTTCATTTGATAATGAATGCATTTTTATCTTATTACAAACTTATAATAATTTTACTGCTTCTATAAAAACTAATTATTTTTAAGAAACTGAATTAAATGTCCACTTAATCATACTGGAAAAGGTTAAGCTATTGGAGTTATTATATTAATTTCCTCTCTAAATAGAACAAATGTTTGGACATAATAATACATTTCTTCTCTAGTCTCGGCTACTAGCTGGGATACTACTACTAGTCTCTGCTATCCTAAGTTGTGATCATTAAATCAAACTTTCCTTGCGCTTACACCCTTTAGCCTTCCCAACTAGAACGGTCTGCCGACTGGCACTCACTCCTGAACAGGGAAATTGACAAGGACGCTGGCACTCGCTCCGTTGTAGTCTCTAATGATAAATATAAAAGGTGCTGGTTATCGTCCTCTAAAAAATGTCGGTTTGGTAATTATCATTAAAAAAAACAAATAAAAATTTAAAAAAACATCCATAGAGCTATTATTAAATAACCCAATTTCTCAAAAACGACTCAACTGATTTTGCTCAATTTTTGTTATAATGTCTAGATTAATCATCCAGACTCGTGTGCAAGAATCCCAAATCAAAGAATTATTTAGGTTTGGAATTAATTGGAAAAAATTTAAAACGAACATTGTGCGCCGTCTTTGAAAACTTGAATGCGTTCGAACTATCTAGGTTTAGGGCGAGTTTGACACAAGTGAGGCAAGGTGTATTTAAATATTTAAAAAAAATTAAATTGCAAAAAGGTAATAAAGGAGGAAAGTAAAAGGAAACAGTGTCATAGGTTCTGTAGTAGCCTACACTAAAAATAATAAATGTTAAATGCTTTACGGGTGGCTTTCTCCATTCATATAAATTTGGGGGGGGGGATGGGGGATCCAGCCGGGAGAAGGGAAGAATTTGTAGGTAGTACATATAGGGAAGTGCGGTACATAAGTACCCCAGGGACGAGTGCAAATTACCATAGAATAAGGAATTAGAATAAGAAAGTTACAGGTATAGGCTCTAGCGTGATACAAAATATCCTTAGTTTGGTTACTCGACAACAGAAAGCGCTAGTAGCATCGGGACAAAAAGGCTTGGCTACTGTATCACAAGTACCGATGCTACTAGCGCTTTCTGTTGTCGGGTAACCAAACTAAGGATATTTTGTATCACGCTGTTTAACATGGGGGCTGTGACTTTCTTATTCTAATTCCTTCTTCTATGATATTACGCCAAACCTATATTAAAAATAAATTTAAAAACAAATTAAAATGCTGTACCCATCGATTTTTACTTTTGACGTCGGATAGATGTGTACATATTACATACATAATCTCCAATCGCTTTGCTCGTGGCAGTGTCTCGGCTCCGAAGGGCTTCGTAGCTGTACATATTTGAAGAAGCCTTCACTCGCTACGTTCCGTCGGTCTTATCCTTGCCGGATCTCGTAACTTAAGAATATCACATTTTAATTTGTCGTGATTCGCTACTATTCGCCGAACTCCGTATGACTGTCAGCGGTAGAAAAATTATTATTCTTATTTAATATTCTGCGTATTTTTATGTGTAGGCTAATAAAATATATTCTTTAACACTTTCCATTTTTCTTAATTATTATAAAAGCATTATTTTAAATTTCGATCGATATTATTAAAGTTTCGTTTTAATTTTTTAAATCCTAATTTAAAAATGAAAGAGATGAAGGGTCGTTCAACCTGAAAATAGATTATAAGAGCTGAAAAGTTTGTGCCCATTGTAGAGAAACAAATTAATAAATATATCGACACATGCGCCTCGCAAACGGAAGGTAGGCAACGGGAGTTTAGTTCCTATATCATTAGCACCCTGTTCTCTAGGCAGGAAGCTTCGTCGTCACTGTTGTGTTCTCTAGACGGAACACTTCTCGTCGTCACGATGTTAGGTACGTAACGACGGTAGATAAGTTTAAAAGTTTTAGGTTAGAATTGATTTAGAAATATAAAATTTTACCTAGAATAATAAATAATTTCCAAATAACAAAATAAAAATATTCTAGACCTACTCATTAATTTTAAAGTATTTAGTAAATAGTTAAATGGGGGCTTGTTTTTATAAAACTACCAATGAAACCCATAAAATATTTTTATATAGGCGTAAGTGAAGTAAATTCTGTTTTACAGGAAAACTTTATATTTATAAATTTTTACCTATTAATTTATAAGTTGTTTCTTAACTATTTGATTCATATAATTTGATTTTTTTTTAGGTTATTTACGCAAACTATGTTGTTACAAAATGTCAAAACAATAACAAAAATGCGTATTAACAACTTATATTGCTTATGAAAAGTATTTTTGGGATATTTTTTTTTCCATATATAAATAGGTTTAGATTTTTGTAATTTTTTCGATAACAAAAATTTGGTAGTAATTGCCATAAAGAATAAATTGGGGGCAACACAGAAAATTACGATTTTGATAAAATTGTGCTAAAGTGTAGCTTTAAAGTGCCTCCCAAAAAGTCATATCTCTAAAAATTCTGGTTAATGAGTTAACAGAAACAGAATTTGGCCGTGGAAATACAAGATGATTTTTTCAAAATTGGCAATACCGATTTCGATCAAATTGTAGTGATATGTGACGATTAATTACCCAAAAAGCCTACGTCTGTGAAATCGCAATTAAAAATATTTAAGCAACTTTAGGCTCTACAGCTATAGTTCATGGTTTATTCTGACTTTTTGACTGAACACTACAGAACTGACAGTTTGATGACGAGTAGGTTTAATTGGTTTCTATTTGGTTTTGGAGATTGAAAAATTGTGCCATTTTTGCACGGTTTATCTGGAAACAAATTGAACTGTGGAAATGGACGTGACATTAAGTCCAGATTTAGTATACGCATTTTTGTATGGTAACAAAAAACTTGTTCACAACGTTTCGAAATTACGAATCAACTTCCGTTGTCACATGATAAACCTAGAACATGTGAAAAATACAACTAAGGACTTAAACTAATAACCAAAGAAAGGAAAACACGGTCAAAGCTAGGTCTGAGCGGAAAACATATCTAAGAATAGGCCATGTACAAACGTGATTTGAAAAACCACATGTCACAGAATGTTTACATGTTTCTCATGTTCTAGGTTTATCACTTTGTCACTTGGTAACAGGAGTTGATTCATACTTTTGAAACGTCATGTATTAATTTTTATACACACGAATGCTGGTATGTAATATGAACAATTCATCCATAACTTTTATTGAGATTTAGTTTACAATTAACTATTTATTTCCAGATTAACTTTGTCCGTGGATCCGTCTTTGAAATCAGGCTTTGTGTGCATATCCATATTGCGTCTTAGTCACTGCTCACTTGAAATCCACAATTTGTATTATTTAGTGTGTGAAGCGGTATCTAATATTGTAGACTGTAGGCCTACAACCCGTTGTGGATTCATCTATATAAATTTTAACCTATTTTCAGATGAGCTAGAAATTTAAAATTTGTCAAACTTATAGCTTTTAGCCTGTAATCGACGGGGAACTTCTAAACAGTGTATATTTTTAATTTTACCCCCCTAAACAAATTCAAAATGGCGCGGTGTAGACTTTTCTTTGGAGGTCTATTGCGGCTAAACATTAAAACATATCGAAAAAGGATTACACCAGGAGGTATGGTTTTGGTGAGTTCTACAATCGTTTCTCCATCGGTTTTACATTAGATTTCTTTAGATAAATTTTGTACATTTTTCACAAATTATTTCATCTTTCGACACACTTATGGGGTTTGAATCATCAAATTTGGCACGCTTATGACAGTTAGATGTGCCAGTATACCTGCTAAATTTGGCAAGCTTGTGACAGTTAGATGTCCCAGTAAACCTGCCAAATTTGGCACGTTTGTGACAGTTAGATGTGCCAGTATATCTGACAAATTTGGCACCCATATGACAGTTAGATGTGCCAGTATACCTGACATATTTGGCACGCTTGTGACAGTTAGATGTGCCAGTATACCTACTAAATTTGGCACGCTTGTGACAGTTAGATGTGCCAGTATACCTACTAAATTTGGCACGCTTATGACAGTTAGATGTGCCAGTATATCTGACAAATTTGGCACGCATATGACAGTTAGATGTGCAGTATACCTGACAAATTTGGCACGCTTGTGACAGTTAGATGTGCAGTATACCTGACAAATTTGGCACGCATATGACAGTTAGATGTGCCAGTATATCTGACAAATTTGGCACGCATATGACAGTTAGATGTGCAGTATACCTGACAAATTTGGCACGCATATGACAGTTAGATGTGCCAGTATACCTGACAAATTTGGCACGCTTGTGACAGTTAGATCTGCCAGTATATCTACTAAATTTGAAGATTCTAGAAGTCCTATAAGTATGTCAAAAAATAAAAATGTGTGGAAATTATTAAATTTGATATACAATTTTGAGATTCAAAATGGCTACGGTATAGTTCAATTTATATTACTATATTAATTTTATTGATGGTCAGTTTTTCTCTGTTATTTACGATAGTAAAAAAATTTTGTTACAATATAGCTTTAGTGTTTTAAAATTACTCACATCAGAAATTTTTAATTACACAATGTTTTATTAGTCTAACTATAAAATTAAATTTATTGAAACTACATTTCTTCATGAGTCAGTATTTTTTTAAAATATAAAGCGAATTATTTTTTAATATAAACTTAAGTACTTTTCAGAAAATTTTTTGATTAAATATTAAAAAAAAATTAATAAATTTGGTATTTAATTTCAAAATTGTGGTCTTTTACTAATAACACCGCTAAGACGTTAAGTCGTATAATAATTTCGTATAACCACAATAACTCTGGACCTTATTTCCTCTTTTCTTTTTTTTTTCTTTTTAAATTGGAAACACCTGTCGTAAACTAAAAATACAAAAATTCCGATTTTCTCATAGTCGATTCTAATGATTTCGACCATATTTTACATAAGTAGCCAAACAAAACATATTTGTCGCTATCTTTTCAAATATGTCAGTTATCAATAAAAAACAAAAATTAGCCATCGAGAAATTATGTCTCAAAATCGGCTCTACCGATTTGGTTCAAATTTTGGTTAAATAAGGAAATTAATAACAATTTTTTTTTTTTTTTTTTTTTTTTTTAAAGAACAGTTTTCCAAAAAACAAAAACACCTTGTCCGTCTCATTTTAAAGTGTTCACCTTATAATATTTATGCTTAATTAATAGAAGATTATGACACAAGACTTTATAAAATTGTTTTTTTTAATTAAACCACAAAATCTAAAACACCCCATGTTTGTTTTTCACTTTTTACTAACAACTACCAAACTAACATATTTGGCTACCAATTGTTTTATTTGGTCAGTATTTCGATTTGAAAAAATTTGTGCTATGTTTTTGCATCGTTTATGTATTTAATTCTGTAACTGAAAACTTGATTCCTTAAGGATTTTTACGTTTTGTGTATAATTGTTAATTGTAAATATATATATATATATATATACTAAGAAATTCGAATTCATGTCTTTCTTTGACGACATATGTTATTGGTTTTGCGTACTTCAGCTCTAATTTTAGTAGTAGTAATGCTTAGTCTTTAGGAGGACAAAATTAACCACACTGGTCCTAAACGCTTAAATAATGCATTGTAATTTAAATAGAGTCATGAACATTCTTAAAGAAACATTTTCTAAGAGTTGTTTTACCCCCTCTTCGGTTTGTTAAAACCCACTGGGGGGGGGGGGGTTTAAAGCGAATCGAATAGGTTGTTATAGGTTATCTGTTTTTAACTTTTGTTGTTAGATTGATAAAGTACAGGACGTTTTAAGAAATAAAATCTTAGAATATTTTTTAAACAATTTTGATTTCAACGAATCGTAGTCGTTTTGAAGATGATTTTTAGAAATATTAATTTTGTGTTTTGTTTTTACGGGAGATACTGCAAAATTTGGATTATCGAGAGAAAAAAAGTCATCCTGAGATATATGAAAATTTCCTGGATATACCAAATATAATCGTTAGGGCAGTATAGGGTAGAAACGACAGGTAGACCATAGATCATTACAAAAATTACATTTTTTTCTTAACTCGAGGATTTCCCCAATGGGATCCTTAAAAACCTCTACTTTAATTTTGGATCCATCACATTACTACCTATAAGTAAGTTTATGCAGATTGTCCCATGAAGAGGTCGTATTTTTGACCGGATATGTGGAACACTACAAACTTGTAGGCTACATTTTATAAAATTAAAATACATAGATATCTAATAACAGTACCCTCGAGTTTTATTTATGGTGAATTATAACAAAGCTCAAGAACAATATTTCACTCTTAGTTCAATTGAAAAATTCATTGTTTCGAGGTTAGATATGACACATAAACTGATTGAACACAGCTACCAAATTGTTTCATGTTGTGTGTTAACAAAACAGCTGATCGAGATCCAACAGTTGGCAATACACATTTTAATTGCATTCTATTGTGGGAGGAAGTCCTTCTATTCAGAATTAATGATATTTTCGTTTTTCCGCCATTTTTTTTGATTGACCATAAAAAAAAAGAAACTCGAATATTTTTTCTACGTCTATGTAACATAACTCTAAAGTGTTAAGTGGGAGACCCGGTTATAAGAGAAATAAAAACAATGGTTACGTAGACCTAAAAGTTAATGGAAATAAATAAAGTGGCTGTGAAGAAATAAGTTGTCGGAATTAATGGAATTGGCAACCTTCGTGAAATGTGACGCATTCAAGGAATTAAAACACTTCTTTTGGACTAAAACCAACAGTCGGAACAAATGAGTTTCGAGATTCGAGAAGAAAAGCGAACCACTTAATTGGCGTTTTATTGATTGTAGTTGGGCATTGATATATAGTCGAGGGGTTTCAGTTTTTTATTTTGTAGAATATTTGTTAGTTTGCTACGTGAAAATTAGGCTTCAATTAACCCGAATTTCGCCGATGGTGTTTTATCCGAATCATCCCATAACTTTGAAACCTCGATTAATAAACATAGTTTTAGAATTTTTAATACATTTTTTAAATAGTTTAAAAATTTTAATTGTAAGGTTTGGAAAATATTTTTACAAAATATGTTGAGGTTATCAAAGTGGTTTATATTTCTGTCTATAGAAAACGTTTCCCTAAACAATTAAAATAAAAAAAACATTCATTGAGATATATTTGTTCCATTCCTGAAAAAAGATACCGGTACATAAATTCTGAAAACTAAACTTTTCGAAAACAGCAATAAACTAAAAAAATAAAAGCAAATATGTGGGATAAAACTATTTAATAATGTCATATTTAACTTTCATTACATGGCAGGAGCATATGAGGGCTTATATCCTACCTCCTCCTCCTCAAATTCATCTTCAATTTTTCTTTTTAGTTATGTTTTGACTGTAATATTTTATTTCGGCTTTCACAATGTGATGTGTAACATACACCATGTGTCCTCTGCCTGGGGAACCGTGCTGTCGCCTCTCATTGGATGATGACAAGTGGAAATACTCAGCCCAGACTGCAGGTTCCATGTCTTCAGGTTCCATAGCAAGTTTGTAGTATTCTTGGTCTGCAGGATTGCAACGTGCGTCAGTCGCTCCCCCCCCCGATTTTATATCCATATGGTAGCACCGGTTTTTTCTTTCGAATCTTTCCTTGGCGCCCATTCTTTTCTGAATGTGCCCCACACATGTAAAGTATTGTAGCCTACAATTAAATAAATAAACTAGTTTTTATTGTATGTAATTACTGTATGTGGAAAGCTAGACAATGAAGGCCATTTCACACCGGCGTACTGAACGTCCTGGACGTTTGGTACGTTTTTGTCAAAATAAATCGCTTCCCATGCTATCAAATGAGCCATTTCACACCGCGCGTACAGAACGTACCGAACGTTCTGGACGTCCGCGACGGTTTTCGGAGGATCGCTCGGAGAGTGATTTTTCACAAACGTCCAGAACATCCACGGCCTAGCGCATGCGCAATGAAATCTTCAATGCTGCAAATCTTCAGAAAGATAGTAAGTTGTCATTTACTTGTAATGTAATAACATTAGAGCAACGATTATATATTTATATTGTTATTTAATGGAAGTCATTATAGTATAATAATTATTAATGACCTTATTTTATATTAGTTTTACTAAAGGCTCAGTTTAAAAAAAAAAGAATAACAATCGTATTAACTTTCACAGGCAAAACAAATATTATTTAAAATAGAAATCATGTTATGTTATTCTTAGAAATAGAAATTGATATATAATACTAGGTACAGTAATCTATAAAATGTACATGTCAAATACCTAAAAAGTAGGCCTACATGTAATATACTGCATTGCATCTAGGCATTGTGGATTACATTAATACAGTGTGCACTAATAATAAAAGGGAAAATGTGGTAAAAAAATAAAATAATACAAGAGCACTGTATTTTATTGAACTGAGTACATAGTATTAAGAACTAGAAAAAGACAAGCGAACGTCCTGGACGTTTGGTACGTTGCTGGGCGGTGTGGAATGGGCGCGTACTGAACGTCCCAAACGTTCCAAACGTCCAGGACGTTCAGTACGCCGGTGTGAAAAGGCGTGTAGCAGCAGTGCACTCTACTCTCAGTTTGGTCCTAAACCTTTGAACTAGTTCTAGAATTATTTTATTGCCCTTTGATTACCGTAGTATAAATTACACATCAATTTAAATAGGAGATTTCGGGCTGTTTTCCATATTTCAGGAAAGTGACCCTCCTTAAACCACACCAATCAAAAATATCAGCTGTTATTGATTTTTAAGTTTAATTTATTTGATATTTGAAAATAATATCTATAATATGTTTTTATTCACACTTAATTACAAGAAAAATGAGATCAAACAACGTATAGTTTACTGAATTACAGCTCAAAATCAACAATGTTTTTATGTACAATATTTAAATAGTACTAAATTTTTATTAAATGCATACCCTGTCTTTATGTTTATAAATTAAAATATATGTTTTAAAAAAATATTTGTTACATTTTAAATATTATTAGTGAACTTTTTGCTCTTTTCAACATTCTCTGTATTACTGCTAGTTAGATGTGCAAATGTTAAATTTACAAAATATAAATTGTGTAAATGCTAATATTACAGTTTTAATGCATATTTATTCATACACTGCTTATCATAATATAAATAATAAATTACAAAATATGTTTTATACTATTATTATTATATTGTGCTCCTTTGTTTCATTAAAATCGAAAAGTACATATTTTTCGATAAAGATATACGAGAGTGTTGTTTATTCACATTTTTTAGTCATCATACTGCCATTCATTTTGTAGCAAACATTGTTGATTTTGGACTCATTAGTAAATTATACATTGTTTGGTCTCATATTTCTTGTAATGAAGTGTCCATTATAAATAAATTACAGATTTTATTTTAAAATATAAAAAATAAACAAATGAAAGTTTGATCAAGTGAAGCACAGTAGGCAACTCATGCCGGTGGCCCACGGTAGCTACCATCCAGTCCTAATACTCTGCGCCCCTGTGTGTGATTGCGCGTGCGTGAGAGAGAGGCGATCCTTCGTTCAGCCGCATACCCCTTTTGATAATTGTATAGTATACTTTAAAATCTGACAATATAGGCCTATTCAAAATTTAACCACACAAATCTTTCTGTAAAAATTTATATTTTAGACGTTTTTAATGTAAAACACTATCAGAAAATGGTTATTCTAATGTGTTTTTAATCCTTTTTTGTAGGAATTATCCTGTTTGCTGTGTCTGCGAGCCATGTGTTAGGAAAATCTTTGGGTGAGTACTCCTATATTTTCAACCTTACGAATATTACAAGGTAAAATTAACTTATTACATCGTCACATGTACATACAGAGGAAGTTATATGATTGCTGAAAAATCGATCAACGATTTTGATTAAATTAGACATAAGGTTTCTAAGGGCGTACAACAAAAGGTTGCCATCTTTAAAAAAATACCAGTTATAGATAAAAAAAACAAGTTTATGGGCGCCATCATGCTACCTACCCAGCCCTATCATACAATGTAATACAAACTTATTCTACATGCAATGCCGAAAAGTTGAATTCTTGTGTCCTGTAGGAAATGTTAAATTGTTTGTTTGAAACAGCTTTTTTGAACCTAGAAATTGTGACGTTGTAGATGTGTATATGTTATAAAGTCCCCACTCGCTTCGCTCGTCGCAGTGTCCTACACCCTGGGGAACCTCTAAGACGTACATATGGGAAGGAGTCTCCACTCGCTTCGCTCGTATCCGTGACTCGACCCTATCGGGTCCCGACGAATATCAACTTTTCTTGGAAGGTCATCAGATTTCCAAAAAAAAAGTATTATCTATAACGTTTCTCGTAGAGAGATGTAGTGTTGATACCATTACATGGACAATATAAATCTGCCATTTGCTATCTACTTTAGTGTGTTATAGGTTGAATAACACACGAGAAATGTACAAAACAATGTTTAAAACGGGGGCCATTTTCGATGCGATTTTTCAGAATTTGAATAAAGTTCTATATTAGAACAATAAAGTGGTCTATACTGAATTTCATGTTACTACCGACATTGCGACTTACGTACAGACAATGTGACGAATATCACTTTTCAGATTATCCAAGGTCATGAACCTTATAATTGTCTATATCAATACTCGCTTGGTGTCGTTACGCCCTATCAGACTTCATATATATAAATATATATACTGGGTGAATAAAAAGTCAAGACCCCCCCTCTAATATTTTTCTAAGTAAATATACAGGGATATCCTTTTGGTGGTCGTGCAATCTTAGCAGGAAGTTTCATTTTATGATTTTGAAAATTTTGAGTGTCCCCCAAAAATGGGGGATGTTGGGGGCAACTCAAATTTTTTAAATGTAAACTCCCTTCAAGTGACACCTCATTTTGAAGTGTTTACAAAAACTTAAAGAATGGTGAAAACTAGAGTTCGCTATCTCTTCTCTATCAAAAATGGTAGCCCGTCAAATGTTATTGAAGTCTACACTTACATTAGTTTTCAAGGTAAAGTTACTTTCTCTGAAACAACTGGGTTATTATTGAAAACTAATGTAAAGTGTAGACTTCAATAACATTTGACGGGCTACCATTTTTGATAGCAAACTCTGGTTTTCACCATTCTTTAAGTTTTTGTAAACACTTCAAAATGAGGTGTCACTTGAAGGGGGTTTATATTTAAAAAATTTGAGTTGCTGCCCAAAATCCCCTATTTTTGGGGGACACTCAAAATTTTCAAAATCATAAAATGAAACTTCCGGCCAAGATTGCACGACCACCAAAATGATATCTCTGTATATTTACTTAGAAAAATATTAGAGGAGGGGTCTTGACTTTTTATTCACCTAGTAGGCCTATATAAATCTCCACTTGTGTCAGTGTTAACTCTGGTGGGTTTCAAAGCTGTTTGATGGATTCTTCACTCGCTACGCTCGTGTCGGTGACTCGGCCTACCGGATTTAGTAACTACTGTACTGGCATTTTCTTGAGAAGTTAAAGTTCAAGATTGTATTTGTCGTCGTAGAGTGGTGTGGTTGACATCTATCACTTGCAGAATTTATTTATAACACACGAGATATGAACTGTTTAAATTTGGCCGCCATTTTGAAATTTTCTATTGGTTTTGTACTGAATAGTCCTCTCTATACTAGCGATGTTGATACTCGGGTGAAATGGATAATCGAACTACTCGGTTTCAAATTATTTCAATGCTCGTATTATTATTTCGAAATCGAGTATCTGCGCAGAATGATTTTGCCCATCGGATTCGAACTCAGCTTTACCAATCAGATCGTTTTAGATAAACCTACACTTTTGTGTTCTATCTGTTAGACTGATCCACCTAGTATTTATTTTTTTAAACAATATGTGATTGACACGTCTTGTAATACGTAATTAAATGTTATCCTGCCTCGACACAAATTGAGTAATTTAACGTTAGTACAATTATTACCAACATTAATAATTTAGTTGTTATTTAAAATAATTTATTTTAATATATTTTTTATAAAGATAGTAACCTATTAATATTTATTTTAATATAAATAATAACAATTAAATAATAATTTAATCTACTTTATGCTAATGTGGAAATAAATAAATATTATTGTTATTTTAAATTGAACTTGTTACCCAATCTAAATCATTTTAACTCAAAATCGTAATGTTTAATTAATGTGTAGTAAAAAATCAGCTTAGAAACTAATATAACCAAAGTAGAAACACCGAGCATTTTTTTTTGGAATTGACACAACACTAACGAATTTTCGTCGTCCGAGGATTTTATTTCGAATTCATACTCCACATTACCTCCTCCTTGTTCCTAGTTACGAGGATTTAGTCCGAATATTTTAATACGAAACCGAGGATTTTAATAATCGGATTGAACGAGTATTTTAATTCGAACTCACGCATCACTACTCTATACGGAATTACATTATCCTAGCTTTATTTTTGTAGTCACTATTGTGCTTACAGTATAGACGACAACGACGACGGACGGACGGCAAGTCCAAATTTTTATTTTTGTTTTTGCGATTGACCAAATTGACCCTATTACCCTAGTTTCGTTAGATTTTATAATGCCATATTATTTACTCATCGGTACTGAATTTTTATTGGGAGATATTCACTTGTCTTAGTTTAAAGAATGACTCAGAGTGATTGATACGTGTACCAGCTGTTTTACTTGTACAATGGGAATACACTGGACTTCTTTATCTTATTGAGGATTTTAAAATTGTGATACTTTCAGCCATTTTCCCAATATGACGGCCAACTTTAAACTATCTTATTTCAAATGTCTGTTTTTTCATAGTTTTAGGTTTCACAAATAATTAAAAATTTTTTTTTACTGTTGTGTGTTTTTAATTCATCACGTCTTTAGGAACTATAGAGGCTCAAAGTTATGAAAAACGCGTTTTCAAAAGTCCATTTTCTGTACTTAAATTATGATTAACATTGAAACGTAGACAGAGTATAACGTAATAAAAATTACCAGAAATTTGAAATCACGCCTAAGGGTTCTTTTAAAATAGTCGCAATAATGCAGACTTCTAAGTAAGATTCGTTGTATGACATACTTTGAATAAAACTAAATTATTAATAATTTTGTAACATACATTTTTGTAATTACACTACAAAAGTATATAATGTTATACAATTTCTTTTAGAAATATTGGGGGCAAGAAGAGGACCACCACTCGAAGATTGGGACCCAGAAGGTTTCCTAACCTAATCAACTTTATAAGTAATATATGAATATACACTTTATTGTCCTGGAGCCCTTTCTCTTATCGCTTCCGGACCAGGCCTCCACCGTGTGCTGAAACCTGGTGGCGAACATAAAAACTCAACATCGTACGATCATACCTGTTCACCCCCTCTTCTGAACACGCTAGAATCAAGTAGTTCCTAGCTCACGTCTCTTACACATTAGTCACTTAAATGTAGTCTCAAAAATTTAATTATGATTTCTTCAAGGCAATATCATCAGTGCTTCTTTGTTTCTAAATTATAAATGTCACCTTCTATAAAATTAGTGCTAGTGAGTTTTCTTTTACATAAACGACATAGTGCAACGTTCATCTGGCACATGGCTCATTTTCAACATTTTCAATAAATTCCAGCAAAAAGCTGGTCGAAGATTGTCGGAGATTGTCCGAGATAATTGGAGATCTTTTCGAGATTGCTCTAACTTCTCAATTGCAGACACGTTTAAAAATAAAACTTATTTCAACCTTCACTAAGTGCATTCAAAAATAACAGTTGTTTAAAAGAAAAGGAACTTGAATTGTGCCTTTATTCTTCAAAAAAAAAAAACTTTTAGAACAGAACTCTGTACGATAATATGTCTTTTAATATATATATGTGTAATAATGTGTACTAATTTATAAAACAATCAAACTTGGGTGGTGCTGCATGCAAACATTTCGGCCTTCACGACCCCAAAGGGGTTATTTTTCAAAATTAACAAAATAAAACATATTGACGTCAATATTTCAAAATTTCAATATTTCAATGTGTCAATATTTCAATCTGTCAATATTTCAATATGTCAATATTTCAATATTTCAACATTTCAATATTTTACAAAATAAAAATTAAATTACTGTATATATATATATATAATAAATTTGTTCTTTTTTTTTAAAAAAAGGAAAATAGTATATCATCAATCTATTTGTAAAATGTATTTCTCTCTCTATATATATATGTATATAAATGCTTATATGTATGCTTAGACTAAGTATTCGATGACACAAAACTTGTTAACTAATATACCATTTTGACTTTCTTTATACATGCATATATATTCAAAAAACTTAAATTCCTTATATAAATTCTTTTTTAACTAAAATCAAAAAAACTTTGTAATTTTCTTTTTTTTTAAAAAACAAATTAATTGTAAATGGTCAAATCTGATTCGTAAATTCAAACTAAATAAATTTTAGCTTTTGTTAATGAAATTTGTTTTTTCTTTTTTTTAAACATGATTACCAGTTGGTTCCACTATTATTAATTTCAGTCGCCTGGTAACACTTGTTCCTATGGCGCCACTTGTATTCAGTTAGGAATCTAACAAATCTTTGCTGATGCCACATTATTTCCTGGTAAAGTACACGCCAACAACGTTTCTGTCAGGTCAGGTTCTGTCTGTTATATTTATGACAATGGAAAATTGTTTACCAGTGGCGGTCGTTCTTGAATAGACCCTAACGATTAAATTTAAATAGCATGTTAAGGAATTGATTCTAGTGTGTAAATTATCAAGAATGTTTTTTCAATTTTTTTTTGCGATATCTTGCTTAGAATTAAAAATAGTATTTTTTGTAAAGCCGCCATTTTGCAACCGTTAAGTGAAAATTTATAAGATTTTTGAAAAACTGCAAATTATAAAGTATACAATTTTAATGAGAAAAATTAATATTTAATTCATTTTTCGCTAAATATCGCCACTTATAGTAGCGAAATTTTAAATTTCTAGTAGTTTTCATTACATTTCACTCTACATTACAATTTTAATCTCAGTTCAACTGTTTTAAGTACAGAAAATGGAGCTCTTAAAACGTCTAAATTATTATTTTCCACTAATTTGAGCCTCTGTACTTTATACAGATTTATGTAACAGACAAACAATAAAAAGTTAAAATTTTTTTTTCTAAAACCTAAAACCTTTATAAGATATGTTAAAGTTGGTCGCCATATTGGAAAAATGGCTGATAGTATCAAGTTTTCTAAAACTCCTAAATAACACAATGTAAAAAGTTCATTAGGATAAATATTAGACTTTTTTTTTTTAAATACATCAAAAGGTTTCCAAGTAAAACAGCTGTCACATTCTGTATTTATTGTGAAGTCTAAGATTTCATTATTCTTGCACAAACAGTTAACTAATTTCCATATTTGAATGCCACTAGAGATTGGATTTGAAAACTTATTCTATAACCCAGATCTAGTTTTATAAATCACATCTTGTTTTGAAAGTTTGACAGTTATATTCAGATTTCCACTTTATAAAAAAACAACTTCTACAAAATTATCTGAATTATGCAAATAAATTATTATGAAGAGAAAAATCAAGTTTTGTTTTTCCAAGATGAGACTGGATCCTGTAATTAATGCATTTTGTATGAATTTAAATTGGGTTGGTTTGTTCTATACACAGTCGTTGGAGAAGAAATTTTTACAATTACACACCCTAAGCTTTATATACTGGGTGTCTCACCTAAAATGTTACAATAGCTAATTTTTGTATTATAAATATGATAGAGTACTTTAAACGGTGAACCTTCCTTTCCTCTCAAAGAAGTTTTAAAATCCATTTTGTAAAATGTAAAAAAATCTCCGCCATCTTCCAATATGGCGGCTAACTTTGAAATTTGTTTTGGAACACCCTGTATTTTATAGGTTTTTCAGGTGTAAAACAATATTTTAAGAATGTTTTATTCTTGGTTATTTTTTTTCTAAACTTTAGCCATTTAGGCACTTAAAGTTAATACAATTAAACGTTTGATAAGGCCTTCAAATAATTGATTCCATGTCATTTTAGAGCTTACAGAAATAAGGGGAGTTTCCCATTAAAACTTATGTGTACCCCCGACGGTTCAAAAGTTAGCTATTGTAACATTTTAGGGCAATCTACTATTAAAACCTTGCCGCCTGTGATTAGTGAGATAGGCAATGTGCAGTGCGCTAAAGCCCAAAGGGTAGAGTACCCTGTGCAAAATCAGGGTAATCATCATATATTACATAGAAAATTGAAATATGATTTTTTTTAAAGTTCGCACGGTATTTGGACAAAAAGATGACCGCCATTTTGACTATTTTTATTCTATTTTTTAAATTTCAGAAGATTTCTATTCGAGCACACTATAATCCTCTATACCAAATTTCATCTTTTCATCTTAAATTTTATACCTGCTATCGTGTTTGCGTACTGTAACGACAAGAATGACAACTTCAACGACAACGGACAGACGGAATGACGAAAATCAATCAAAAACGTATTTTTGCGATTCCCATACTTAGCGTATAGGCTACTGGTTGAGTAAAAAAAGAAGAAGAAAATAAGATAAAAAAACCTCGAATACTCTACTATCACTTGAGTCGGTATAGAACATGAGTGAGACTTAATAGGTAAGATGAAAGAGAGGGTATTAACCCAAGAAGTTGATTAATAAATATGTTAATCCAGAGTGGAAACCTGGGGATTATCGTGAGCGTAATAGTAGCTGCGAGGCTTAGCGGTACAATTAAATATAGAGAAAGTAACCAAAGTTGTCAGGTCCTTATTGTAGGAGCAGGAGCAGGATGTGATCGGAATATTGTTATAACCATTGCAGCAAATGTGGTTAAAAAAATAACGTTCTTCTCTCGTTGCTTTTTTTAAGAGTTTGTGTTACTTCAAGTTGACCAACTTACGAAATTTGACCGAGAAAAGTGCTGTCCTGTTGTGACTCTACCATTTGGTATGTCATCCTGTATGTTTGTCACCGTTTGGGGCTCATTTTAGTCAGTACGTGCAGCCCGAGAAATCCTTTTTTCATGTAGTCTTGAGTTAGATCCCTCTCTTTCATCTTCCCTATCTCTTGATTGAATCTTGTTCTTTTCCTACCCTGACGCTATTAGAGTATTCGAGGGTTAAAAAGTCTTGATTTTATGTTCTTACCTTCCTTTTACTCAGTGTATTGGGCAATAGAAAAAACATTTCTACCTCACCTCACCTAACCTAACCTAACCTCAACAGTCAATGTCGAATCGGAAATATTCGCGTACGAAACAGTTAAGTTTATAAATAAACGCGTATTCTAATTTTAAAGTTATTTGATAACGATGGAATGTTCGTATTATTGATATTGTTTAATCGGACGTTTCGAGAGTGTAAATCAACCTCCGTTATCAAGTGATATTTTTATTATACAACTTTAATACTGAAACACATAATTATGTATCTTGACTAATGCCATGGACGTTATTTTGTATTTAATCGTGGACACGTTAGTGGATGTGACGGTATCTTGAATGTAAGTTTTGTTACTTTAGATTGTCGATTTATTTATTGACTTTTGATAAGCAACGGCGAAGATGTTTAAAACCTATTGAAGACAACGTGTCCGGAATGTTGTTGCGATGATCACGAGAATGTAGTTAGAAGCATACTTCTCTGCCTAGATGTTTTGTTTTGGTCTTTTTGTACGTTTAGAAGATTTGTAAGCTATTTATTGACGTTTGACAAGCACTAGCGAAGATGTTTAAAACCTATTGAAGAAAACGTGTCCGGAATGTTGTTTCGATGATCACGAGAATGTAGTTAGAAGCTTACTTCTCTGCCTAGATGTTTTGTTTTGGTCTTTTTGTACGTTTAGAAGATTTGTAAGCTATTTATTGAACGTTGATTGTGTATATTTAATTTTGTTGGTTGCATGAAGCAAACAAACGCGCGTTCTGTTTAAAAGTTATTTGATTTATTTTTAGTTTATTATAGGGTTTAAAGTTTGGTAATCGACAAAATTTCGATTTTGTTTTTTTTACTGATATTTTTATAGCTGACATAAAAATTAAAATAGGAATAATAAGGTAGGTCCAGTACACTATAGTAGTCTCATGTGGAGCCCTATTTAAATTCAGAAAAATCGAATTGAAAATATCATAATGGCGACTGTTTTAAACAATTGAAAAAGTAATTTACCGCCAGAATCAGTGATAACAACATAACTGTTCTACAGTTGCATGTTAAACAACTAAATAACCATAAAATAACTGATAATTAAAAACAAAATATTATTGCGTTCACTTTATTTGAGCTTAAAGAAAAGGTTTTTGGAGTCGTCGTAAATCTACCACCCCTAAGGAATATCTGCGGCAGTCTCGTATTTATTTACTGTAAGGCCGATTTCAATAATTGAGGTGTCAATTTAAACAGTGTTATCTGCGGGTGTTATTCATTTTTCTTGGAAAAATTTATTTTGTAATAAATTAAATAGTTTTTAAATAACGTGTTTCTCAACAAAAATAATTCCAAACAGCTGTTATACAATATCAAATAAGTTTTACTGTGTTGTTTTGTTTGCAAATTTATAACAGCTGTTTTACAATTATTTTAGGTTAACTTATATGATCCTTACTTTATTTGTGGGGATTTAAGTTGTGTTGTAATTAATTGCTTACATTTTATAAAACTAAACTGTTTATGTGGGTTATTGTTAATGTGTGACATTTTGTGTCTGAATTTTTTTATCTTGCAAAAGTTAACAAATTAAATACATACTGTATACAGCTTATTTTATCTGAGACTAACTGTACCCGGCCACTTGTTGCTGTGGCTCTGTCTGGTGGTGTAATTAGACTGTGGCAGTTTTACAAGTTTATTTTTTCTGGTCAAATTCTGATTATGGCGTCGCTTACGAAGTGTACTTTATTAATATTGTGTTTAATTATATTTTCATTGTTATAAACATTATTTATGTGTCTTGGCACATAAAGTTGGCATGAAATTGTCCCGAACTACATTTGTTCCCCCAAATGAAGTCTTGATTTTGATTAACACTTTGAAAATACATTGATCTTGGCTAGGCCTAACCTAATCTTTTGTTGAACTATTAAAGCTAATTGACCTAATTATAAGTGTTATAAGTTGAATGCTGAGACATGTCAGTGTAATAACTATTACAGTCGGATTAATGATCACCGTTATTATGTTCAGAAAACGCAGAAAATCTCTCCCAGTTTTCTATTACATGTAATACAATCATATGACGAATATGGCAACATCTTTCTAGAGTATTATTCATAATGTAAGACAGAGATCAAAATAGACACGCACCATCCCCGAAAATTGGAATTACGATGTACATTATATTATTACCATTAATATCTAATTAATCAATAGCTATTTTAAATAATTTAAATATATAATATATTTCCTTATGAAACAACGTTATAACAACGAAATTCATGTGTTTGAAACGAAATGTCAAACAAAACTGAAATAGTACAGGCTTGGTATAACTAAAATTTTCAGAATAATTTAATTATTGATGTTGATGAACTCAATCAGCTGTTTTATCTGTTATTTTAAGGCAAACGGTTGCTATTGAATAGTTCATTCTGGGATTATGCAAATGGTTGCTATGGCAATTATAAATTATTTATAATATTAGTCCAAGCTATGATTATGGAAGTGGTTGCTATGGCAATTACAAATTATTTTTAATATTACTCCAGGCTAGGATTATGCAAATGGTTGTTATGACAATTACATATTATTTTTAATATTACTCCAGGCTAGGATTATGCAAATGGTTGTTATGACAATTACAAATTATTTTTAATATTTGTCCAGGCTAGGATTATGCAAATGGTTGTTATGACAATTACAAATTATTTGTAATATTACTCTAGGCTAGGATTATGCAAACGGTTGTTATGTCAATTACAAATTATTTTTAATAGACTATTACTCCAGGCTAGGATTATGGAAATGGTTGTTATGGCAATTACAAATTATTTTTAATATTTGTCCAGGCTAGGATTATGGAAATGGTTTCTATGGCAATTACAAATTATTTTTAATATTTGTCCAGGCTAGGATTATGCAAATGGTTTCTATGGCAATTACAAATTATTTTTAATATTTGTCCAGGCTAGGATTATGCAAATGGTTTCTATGGCAATTACAAATTATTTTTATATTACTCCAGGCTAGGATTATGGACATGGTTGCTATTGCATTACAAATTATTTGTACGAAAGTAGCCACAATAATTAAGATAGGAACATGAAATCTAGGGGACTTATGTTGCTCTTATGGAATTCTTTTGAAATTCAAATAATCGACAAGAAAATGTTAAAATGGCAGTCATTATAAACTGTTATTTTGTTCATACCTCGTGTTATTCAACTTCTAATATACTAAGATAAAAAAAATGCAGATTTCAATTGTGTATGTAGTGGTACCAAACTTACATCTCTACGATGACAAATAGCCAAGTTATTGTCAAAATTGTAATTTCGAACACTGTAAATCTTGTTTTCCACTACTTCGAGACTCTGTGGCTCCTAAACATACACAAAAATAAAAAAAAATCTTAAAAACTATTTGGAAAACCTAAAACAATCATAAACAATATCTATTTCTATAATTTTTTTAATGTGGCCACCATATTGGAGAAATGGCTGATGATATCAAAATTTCAAAAATTTCAGGGGAGTTACCATTTGACACTTTTTATTATATCAAATACTCTCCAATTAAAACAGCTGGTATACTTTATCAATAACCCTGTGTAGATGAAATAACAATTTGGAGTTTAACGTAGGATTTAATTTTGTTTGGTCATAAAGAGCTACGAACAGCTGATCAAGTATAAATGGGTGAAGCCACTTTCCATTAGGTATACCAACTTGTCAATTATAATCTCAGCTTACATTCTACCCCAGTAAATATTAAATAGTTTGAAAAGTTCTATCTAATGTCTTTAATGATTAATTCCAACGTTTCAAATTCTCAAGGTTAAGGAGCGAAGCAAGGTCCTGTTATATATAGGTCCGAAAACGCTGTTTTCAGTCTATTCCGCCATTTTGTTTTTTAAAGAAAAATTATAACCTAAGGAAATAAGATATTGTGCAGATTTTAATGTAATAGCAGATATTTCTTGTTGAAACTCCATATTCAAGGATAAAATAAAGCAAAAGCTTAAAGTTTCAAATATTTTAATAATATAAATGAGCTACAATTGTTTCGCCTTGCGGCATCATCGGGCAACTAATAATTTATTTTGGACTCGGGTCATAGTTTTGATCCGAAGTTGAATGTTAAACTCTTACATATAGAAAATAAAAGCAATAGATTAAATAATCTAGAATGTTTAGAAATAAATAGATCTATTTCACTTAGGTCTATTCTCAACTTAAATGAGCAAATTGTATTAAATTCGTCACCTCTTCTAAAACCCATCCGTAACATAGTTGATTAACCTTTATCTACCTGCTAGGTCATCCCCCCTACCTTTCCCGATTTCTCTATTGTATTTCAGTTTCCTGTACTTATGTTTAAATAGTTGTCTATACCTGTAAATTATCAGTTGCCCGATGATGCCGCAAGTCGAAACAATTGTAGCTCATTTATACTATTAAATATTTGAAACTTTAAGCTTTTGCTTTATTTTATCCTTGATTGTGCAGATTGTTTATCCGCATTTTTTGTTTTTTACGTTTTACAAGTGTACCAAAAACAGACTTCATTTTGAATATTTTCAAAATGGCGCCAGTTTAAAATACAGGGTGTTTCAAAAAGAACTTTACAACTTTATACATTTATTGACACTACATACAGAGCTGGTTTTGGTGTAATTTTGTAGTAAAATAGATCAAGTTTTGACTCATGTAGTGAATAGTACCGGATAGCACCACCGGAAGCGATAGCGACAATTGTAACAAAGATTACGATTGTGTTGGTGTGGATGCGGGTGATTCGACTAGGAATATACAGGGTAATTCATAAAGATGTGCAGAAACTTTAGGAGCTCATTCTGCATTAAAAAAAACAAAAAAACAAATTTAATATAAACATAGGTCCGAAAAGTTCACTAAAAAACATAACGGTGGAAATTGATAAGATACTAAATTGATAGTATCAAAATAAAGAAAATTTCATACGAAACATGTTTCCCAAAACGTTTTCTTATCTGTCTATCGCCCATTTTGTATTTTAAACACTAAAAATTGTTAAGATTACACGTTGAAAATTGGTACACAAATTCGTCATGCTTTGTTTTACCAGTATAGAAAGAATCAAAACTTTATTTTATAAATAAAAAGGCGGCTATTTAAAATTTTTAATAACAAATATCTTTAAATGCAATAACTTTACAAGAAATGTAAACGGCGCCATTTTGTAAATTTATAAAAGGGTCGAGCGTGTACCATGAGCTAGGGTCCGTAGGGAATATAGGAAGTTACTTTGTAAAGTCGAAATCTTTTAAGCAGCAGTTTAAATTGTACAGACAGACACGCGTGTGAAATTATAAGAGTCCTTGGTTTTGTTATAAAGAGAAATCAATGAAAATATAATCAATCTTTTAATGTCTATTGAATTGTTTGTCACATATCTGATAAAAACTGCCTTTAAAGTTTATATGCACATTTCTCATTGTTTTTTTTTTTTTTTTTTTTTTTTTTATCAAGTTTATTCGTCATACAAAATACTATAATACATGATTTCGCACAGTAATTTAATTTCAAATCCAAATTTTTATTCAGATTTGTAAACTCACGCCGTGTTCAAGTTAGATATTTGACATTTTTAATTCGGCCTAGCGCCAACATATTAATTTTTCGTCTAAAACATACATTTTCGTAATCAGAATAACTTCTAGTGTTATTTAATATCCACACAAAATTTCCTTAAATAATGTTTCAACTCCATGGTTTTGGTCCCTTAATTTTTGTAATTGGTATATTTTTCCATATGTGAGACAATATAAATGCAACGTTTCTAATATAAAGGATTTATCATCTTGTCTGTGTAGACAGGTTCCGAATTATAGACTGATTCGCGTGACATTGTAAGGGTCCTTGGTTGTAACTACGAATTCTAAAAACCTCTCGGTCTTCATCGCGTTTAAAAAAAAAAGAGAAAAAGTGAAAAAGCGTAAAATAAAGACTCCTAGTCCTCAAATATTCTAATAGCAACAAGAGACCTGATAGGAGTGATGAAAGAGGGGTCTAACCGTAGATACAGCTGTGATATCTCGGGGTTGTCACAGACGTACTCTTTATAGGACTTGGAATAAATGCAGGTTTGTGAGTTATTGCTAAAAAAACTACAAAATTTGCTATGGGATTGTTATTAAGTACGTAATTTTTCAAAATCGGCTATACAGATTTCATTGAAATTTTTGTCAAATGTGAAGATTAATTCGTATGTAAATTATCACAAGTAAAAATATTGACTATCAGGAATACTTGACAAAAAAAAAAAAAAAGAGAAAAAAAGACAAGAACCTCGACTGCAATTATAATTAAATGAATACGATTTAAGGGAGGACATGTTTGCAAAATTTAGGTTCATATTTAAATATATAATTTTTCTTCTTCAAAAATGGCGCCCGAAGTTTTTTTTTTTACTTTTTGATCGAAATCTACGGAATTGAATTTTTGGTCGTTTTTTATTTGGTTTTGGGGATGGGTGAGAGAGAAAGTTTGTGCTGGATTTTACTCTATTTAGTAACTATCTAGCTTTTAATTTACTTGCTAACTTGTTTCCCTACCAAGATAAATAGCTAACACGCCCATTCTGTATTGCCTAACGGTTGCCAAGTATATGTTTATAAACACTAACACACACTGCTAATTAAATAATGACAGTCTTAATAAACTGTGAAACTGGCATTCAGATCGAGTCAACAATGTTGCTGATGTTAAACTTATTTCTTTTTCTACAAATTGTTGTTTTTATACAAATTGATTCATAGAGAAACGTTTAGGACGTTTTGTTTTGATAAAGAAAAAAGTTGATTTGATATGGGTCCGAAAAACGTATAGTTTCGCGTCTATCCGCCATTTTGTTTTTTACGAAAAACATTATAACCTAACATTGTTAAACGATATGACGCATGACCACCTTCTCATTACAACTTTGACTTCTAAATCTTAAACCTAAAAATATCCTCAAAACTGTGAAACCTTTTACAGTTTTTATTCAACTTCTGTTTACAGAAAAAAAATGACGGTGTTAAACGATATGTCGTATAACCGCTTACGTACGACATGTAAGATATTTACATGTAACAATATTTTCCTTTTTCATCGACAAACAAAAATGATTTTTTAAAATTCTTTCTCTAGCTTAAGGGATAACTGAATTATCGACAAAAAACTGAAAACATTAATTCTTGGTAATTGTTCACAACGCCTAAGATTAGCAGAACTTATATTTTTGTTTTTCAAATCTGCAAATTTTTACCTCGAAATCTTTCTGTAACTTAAAGGACAACTGAGTTATCAACCCAATAATAAAATGTCAAACTATATAAAGGTCTGTGTTAGTTTTTTAGTGATTAGAGGCTGTAGGCCACACTGTATGGTGACAACAATGTTAAAAGAAAGAGTCTTTTGAAATAATTAAAGAAATTGGTTAATTTTTTCTTCTCAAATTGGGTTTTTATATCACCTAAGTATCATGCAAAATGTCAAATTTATATCATTTACAGTTAAAAAGATATACATTTTTTGTTAAAAACACAAAATGGCGGCTAGATAAAAAAAACTAAGCTTTTTAGAAAATATATTTATATAAACTTTTTCATTAGTTTTGATATGACGAATATGGAAACACTCTGTATACATACAGTGAGTACGGTTGCGGCACACCCTAAGAATCCAGCTAGATCTACACCTTTTCTTCATCTTGGGTTAGATCCCTCTCTTCCATCATGTCTCTCTTGACCAACTCTTGTTCTTTTCCGATCCTTATTCTAATGGAGTATTTGAGGGTAGTGGTCTTTATTATTTATTTTTTTTTTTTTTGAATAAAGCAATGATGACCGAGATGTTTTTCGACTTTAAACACCTAACTGTTATTGTTTTGTTCATGTGTACAGTAGCTGAGGTATTATTTACTGGTACTTCCTTGTTGAGTATACTATCTGTGGTATATTGTTGAGTCACTTTGCGCAACAAGACCGAATGTTAAAACTTCTCAGGACCGAAGTCAACTGTTTACAAAATCGCATTGTATAATGGAATGTGTTATAATTCTCAAATCATGTTTACTAAATGTGCACAGTTTATTTGAAAGAACAACGGTGGTTATTAGTTGCGTATTGCAGATACGAATAAATAACATTCTGCTTTTGATTATAAATTGATCAGTTAAATGGAACATATCCACTATTGTAACACAAAGCTCCGTTATCATTGTCTCCTCTTTGAATACTAATCCAATGATAATTAGATAGATTAGTGTTTTACGTTTTATTCGTGTCTAATCATTTGCTGTGATTTATTTTAATTTTACTTACCCAGTATACGAAGTATATGGTAACTTTGTAAATAAATTCGCCATAAGCACGATAGCAGGAAAAAAAAAATTAAAATAGGAACCAGAAATTTGGTATAGCGGACATTTGCGTTTTAATATAGAAACCTTTTGAAATTTAATAATCGAATTGTAAATGTAAAAAAGAGAATAATTTTTCTATTTAAATTATAATTGGAATCAAAATTCCAAATCTTAGTTTCGTTATTGAATACTTTTTGTGTAATAACGTTTTAAAACAGTTTTTTGTTATTATAACGCGCTAGATTAGATAATAATAATTCCCAGTGGAAATAATGAGATGATTATTTAATTCCACAAAACAGCTTTAATTGCGACATATGTTTCGCCGTTAGGCATTTTCAAGCAACTAAATTGAAAAAATAAATAAAAAAATTCCATATTTTAATTATCCATGTAATGGTACCAACCCCACATCTCTACGATGACAAATAGCGAAGTTATTGTCAAAAATATAGTTTCGAATCCTGACTTTCCAAGAAAATGTGATATTCATATATTTACGAAATCTGGCGGAAGTCAGGGACAGCGAATGGATGCTCCATCATACAGTATATGTACAGCTAAGAGGCCCAACAGCTCCGAGGGAAGTGAATGGAGTCGTTTTAATGTAAACACATGGGCGAAGGTCGTTAGGGCAACTACGATATTCAGAAAGGCTGTTTTAAACTTTTGTAGAGTGTTTAATCAACTGTACTTTTTGTAACAATGTTTTAAATCACTGGGCAGAAACTTGTCGACCCTGAGTTTCTGCCCAGTGTGTGGTGTTCTAACCTAAGTCAATATACCATGTGTCCAAAAAGTCCCACCCCCCTCTTATTTTTTTTAATTAATGGAAATAGACAGATTTGGTTTGGGGAAAGTTTAGATAACCAAAAGTAGAGTTTTTTGAAGTATCCAAATTTTCTACCCTTACCCCCAAAATGGGGTAGTTTGGGGGTAAGTCAAGAGTTTTAAATAGCAACCCCTATTCAGTGATACCTTATTTTAAAGGTCTTTTCAAAATAAGAATATCGGCGCAAACCAGAGGTCTCTAAGTTCATCTTACCCAACATAGCAACCAATCGAATTGTGAATGTTAACCTACAAACTCCGGTTGTTTTTATTACATTACAAACTGCTCTATGTTGGTAAAATGATGTAAGATACTTACCTTGGTTTTTTAGCTCATATTAAGTTCTTGAAATGGCTACCATTTACTTTTTAGCAGAAATAGATTCTGGACACAAAAGCTTATTGTACATTTCGTAACATTTCCGGTCTAATTATTAACGTAAAATTCACAATTCGATTGGTTGCTATGTTGGGTAGGATGAACTTAGAGACCTCTAGTTTGCGCCATTATTCTTATTTTGAAAAGACCTTTACAATGAGGTATCACTCAATAGGGGTAGCTATTTACAATTCTTGACTTACCCCCAAACTACCACATTTTGGGTGTAAGGGTTGAAAATTTTGATACTTCAAAAAACTCTACTTTTGGTTATCTAAACTTTCCCCAAACCAAATCTGTCTATTTCCATTAATAAAAACAAAAGAGGGGGGGCTTTATTGACATATGGTATATAGCTTTGCCACGCCCCCTACCACCAGGCTACTGTGTTATTTGCTTAGGTGAATTTACAAATTTATTTATTTTCTTTTGCATTTTTAGGTTATAAAATATTACTCTTAGTTGGTTATACGTTTGGTCGTTAATATTTTCTCCATTCAGCTTTAGTTTAAAATTTTCATTATGTTTTGAAGATAGAGGAAGTCCGAAACGCGTCGATAAATATAAATAATAAGACAATGCTAAGATTGGCAGAAGACTGTAGGCCTACTAAAATTAATTATGCAGATTTCATTATTATGCACGTGTATATATTAACATTTTAATAATTAAAATATCGTACAATCAAGTTTCCAGTATTATTTCTTTTGGCACATCCAAAGACCGAGCTTTTACCGTTCACAAAAACACCAGTGTAAAATGTATTTGGTCAGAAATCGATACAACATTGATAGTCGGAAAACGTCGAGTGGGGGGGGGGGGTGACTTTAAATTGACCCTGTATGTGTGTCCCATAACAATAACAATGACTAGTATCTCTATCTCTGATACAGTTTGTATCGTGTTAGTGTACCATTTATTTCTTAACGTCCACAATATGGCTGACATAAACGGATCTTATGTATTAAATGGGGTTTGGAAGTACCTGAAGATTCTATTCTAGCCACACATGCTATTGGAGAGAAGTGCGTGATCAGTCAATTTCCTTTCAAATCACCTATGCTTAACGTACTTATTGCTTGATCACATGCTATTCTCTACTCTCTCAATTGACAATATAATGCGTGAATTGTTTTCCTATATGCCTACGGACCCTAAGTCGTCTGGTCTTAGAAAAATCTTAAATCTTTTATTTATCATCTCAGGTTGAAATTATTTGCATCTCGCTATATATTCTTTGATGTTAAAAACTGCTCCTGGGCTACGGCCTTGGCAATACCGAGGTACCCTAGCTGAATCTACACTTTTTTTTTATAAAATGGCATCTGTTTATGTATTTGATTTAATTTTTTTTTTCCATTTTAAAACTATAGTAAATAGCAAAGAATGGACCTATTCAAAATGTAAATATTTCTTTCTAAAGCTGATTCTAAAGTATACAGATTGTGGACACTTTTCTCATATCGTAAACTATTAATCGATGAAAAATTTCAAATCTGAGACCGTTATTAGTTTTCATAAAACTTAAATTCTGTTTTGTAATTTGAAAAATTAAGTGATGTAATAGAGACATTAGTCTTCAGACGATCCTATTGGGAAGGATCAAGATGTTGATTTTTTTTTTAAGTCTTAAAATTTGATACGTAATCCGAAAACACGTAAAAAATGGCCCCTTAAGAAATTAAATAGTTGGCAGCCATGTTGGAAAATGGGTCACTTTTAACAGTTTGAAAAACAGATTTTAAAAAGTCACAACTGTTCCCCATTTAAAGGTTTTCTTCAGAACTATAGTTTAAAAGTGATAATAATTCCAATAGTGATAAAGATTAAAGAATCACCTTGTATATTTTGTAGTGGTAGACCTAATATTAGTTTTTCTTAACGTGTTATTTAAATTTTATATGGAATAAACGAAATAGATGTTTAAAATTATAGATGTTTATTATTAAACATCTATAATAAATAGATGTTTATACCACTTTTAAATTTCAGAGGTATAAAAAAAAGGGATCTCTTTTAAGTGGAGAAATAGGTTTATACAGGGTGTTTCAAAATTGCACGGCAATATTTCGGGAGCTGATTTTAGAGTTAAAAATTAGAAAAAGTGTGTATAAACGTGGATCCGGAAACACTTCGTTTTAGTCTGTCGGCCATTTTGTGTTTTACAAAATAACATTATATCTTTGGAATTAGATAAAATATTGAGTGAATATTTGGTGAACTCATGATTTATGTAAGCTTTTACTGGTACATCAGAAAACTGAGACTTTATTTTGTATAGTTTCAAAATGGCGGGTGTATAAAATGTTTAATATCTCTAAAACCATTAACATTACAAAGTAATTAAAAGAAACAAAAGATTTTCCGCTTTTAACGAAAAACCAAATGCTTTTATATTTTTTCTGTAGGTCAAAGGGTAATCGATTTTTCGGAAAAAAAAAATAATAATACATAATTTCTTGGTATTTGATACCCAAAACAGCATAAATTAAAATATTATGGAATTATTATAATTGTTGTGGTAGTAATATTATAATCCACTGCCCAGAAATTTACAAAAATAAAAATGTTTTCCTTTACAGTTTTAAAATGGCGACTGGTATTTTAATAGCTTATTGTTTTCTTCTCGCTAATAACTCTGTTATTCTTTGACCTATAGAAAACTAAAAAAAAAAACATTTTGATTTTCATTAAGAGGAAAATATAATTCTTGTAAATATTTGTAATGTTAAAATTTTGGAGATATTTTACATTAAACATTTTTTAACGTTCGCAATTTTGAAAATATATGACAATATTGTTTTTCTGGTATATACTGGTAAATGGTTTAAATAACGCCTATACCAAATCTCCACTCAAAATCTTGTCTGATTTCAAAGATACGATTTTTCCCTGTAAAAATTCAAAATGGCTTACAGAGGGAAAACTAAGCGTTCGGATATATGTTTATATAAACTTTTTTCTTATTTTTATCTCTAAAATCAGCTTCTGAAATATTGAATCGCCCTGTATATTAAATATGGTTCCACTTGACCAGTGGGTTCTCCAATTATTATTTATCGTTTGTTAAAGTCATCAGAATTGACGTACTTTGTATATTAATATATTGTATGTATTCTTATTTCATATGTAATATTCTTGATCTTGTAAAAGTTTAGGCAAATGTTATTTTCCATCTTTGATATGTGTCTGACGGGAACTCAATGCTCAACATGTGCATTAGAAATGCATGAGATAAGGCCAGTGAATACTGTTTACGTTTTTAAACAAACTTATACAGTGTGGCAAGTCATAAAGTTTTATAATACTTGCGAGAATAATAAGGCATAAACCAATGTTGATCTGAAGTAAGGGTAATTTAATTAATTTTAACGTATATACGTTTTATTATACCAGCTTGTTGGTAGAGAATTGACGGGCAAAGCCAAAGTTCCTGGGTTCAATTCCCAGTCTAGGCCGTATATTTTTCATTCAAAATATTATTTAATTAGTATTAACAGCTGGTATAAAAATACGTATAATCGTTAAGATAAATGCATGCAAGTTAGATAAATAATAATTTCAATGTCGTTTGTAAAAAGGTAATTAATTTGATAACTAGAAAATTGCAGCAAAGGTGAAAATTTCAAGTGAAAAGTGTACGCTCTTTGTTGGAAAGCGACAAGGATAACTCAGTTAGTAGAGCATTGACGGGGAAAGTTAAAGGTCCTGGGTTCAATTCCCAGTCTAGGTCGTATATTTTTCATTTGAAATATTATGTAAGTTAATTGCTTAAAACTATTCGGAGATATATTGAAAAAATTTCCCTTGTTTAAAGGTGAAAAACCTCTCAGTCATCATCGCCTTATAAATAAAGAAGATAAAAAAAGACTCTTTGCTTTCGAATACTGAAGTATCAGCAAAGAATAAAAGTTGGTCAAGAGAGACCTGATTGGAAAGATGAAACAGAAATCTAACCCAAGACTACATTAAAGAAGGTGTAGATACAGGTGGGATATCTTGGAATTGCCAAGCTAGTAGTCGCTAAAGTGAACGTAAAGGTACAGACAAAATGTATCTCTGGGGAAAGCGTAATTTAGTATTAACAACTTGGAGTTGTAAAATAGTACTTTCTTTAGAATTTTCCGTTTTGAATATTAAAGTCTTTTGACAATTCCTACTTTTTAGTCCAAACAATAGGTTTGAAAATTTTATTTTGCTAAATATTATGTGTAGAATATTAAATAAAACTAGAAGTTATTGTAATTACGAATGTGTATGTTTGTTTGACGGAGAAATTAATTTGTTGGCGCTAGACCGGTTAAAAGACTTTTATAAAAATAACAGTCCCTATATCCCTCCAGATCCTAAGTTGTGTGGCTAAGCACACGTTGACTCATTTATTATTTTTACCAGTCTGAAATTTTTTCTTAGAATTATGCCTATTTTTGTACACCTTTCTGAATTCGATATTCATTGAAATACCTAAAGTTGCAGTTATGTTATTAACGCTTTTTATTAACGTTTCCCTGAAACAAAATATTAAATTAAACATATTTTTGTGTAGAATTTCATAACGTTTCAAGTAGTTATTACTTTTTCCACGTATCATCAGTATTTATAAAGTTATTTAACAAAATATACAATCTGAACGCTCGTGGAGCGATTTTAATCAAATTTGATATATGTGTATATTTTGAAATATTTTTTTGATTATTTCATAACTGAAGTTTAGTTAAGAAAAAACACAAAAATAAATGTTTCTCAAAATATGCTATATCGATTTTGATCACATTTTGTTCGTGGTGGCTCTAAGAGCACAAACAAAAGATATTGCTTGGAATTTCAAAAAAAAAACTTGATTCGTGAGTTATTGGGTTGATGGGGGGTGATGGGGGTTGAGGAGAGATCGTGCATGAAGTAGTGATAAAAAAACAAAATTTGTCTAAATCGCCCTTTTGGGAAATGTCCAGATTGACGCAATAAACCAGTATGCACAATCACAAGTGAAAATAAATAAATAAATAAAATGGAGTGAACATATTTTGGCTACGTCTTTGGATAATTTTCGTCCACATTATTTCATAACTAAATATTTAGGGGTAACTGGCATAATAATACAAAAACATAAAGTGAGCAGTTTATCAAAAATAGGTTCAAACTATTTTGATCAAATTTTGCTCAATTACCCAAACAAAGTTTGTGAGCAAACAAAAAAACACCTTAAGAAACAAATACAAAATTACAAGTTTCTCAAAATCGGCTCCAACAATTTTGCTCTCAAACTTTGATCAAGTGTAGCCTCTAAGGGCACTTATAAAACGTTGATCCCCATCTCTCCAAAAATGCCGGTCGTGAGTTATCGGTAACCCCCCCCCCCCAAATAATCGTCAACGTAGATATGTCAACTGAGGATCGATTTTTAATATTTTGTCTTCAATACACACGTCTTATTTTACATTAAAGCTTTTCTGTACGTAAAAGCTATGTATATAATAATGATAAAATGAAGCTCAACACTATAGACTACCCTCCCTTGCAGCTAAATTAGAATAAATTGTGTGATAAACACCCCTACCAAGATAAATAGCTCACATGTACACTTGTAATTTGTTTAGCGGTTTACTGGTTGCTATGCATATGTTCGCTGCAACCCTTTTTTGCAGTGTTTATATTCAGAGCAAGGGATGAAATATTGCAATGTAAGCTAGTTTTCAGAACAAGTTGCAAACTAATGGATTGCGGTTTTATGAGAGCTTGGGTGAAACTTGCTTTAAATTAAATTATGGAGTTCGTTTCGGGACACGCTTTGGTATTAGTTCCTATTTTATTTAAACGTTATTGTTTATAAAATGTTACTCAGTGCATGAAGTACTGTATAGACTAAGTTAAGCAGTTCAATTTCTATTTATTTATTGATTTAGGTTTCATTCTCAGATAACCGAAAAAATGATTTCAACCTATACCGTCCTTAAGCAATATAGTGACCACAAAAAAAAGATACGTACATGAAATTGTGTTTAGGGGATTATAGTGTGGTCATACCACCATCCTCGGTCACTACGGTCATCTTATAGCGCCCTGATCTCCAACACTGCCTTTCTCTACTCTCTCGACTGCGCCACAGCCGTACTCCCAGTTGTCTCAGGTCCTCTACCCATCTCTTCCTTGGTTTGCCCCTTCTTCTTTTCCCCGGATTCCCATTAACCTCTCAGTTTGCTGACCTATTAACCTCCATACCTTGAACATGACTCGGCCTCCTCAATCTGTGTGTTTATATAGAACACTGAAATTCAAAAAATCAAACTGAAAATGTCACAAAGACGAATTTTAAACCGTTTCTAGGGTCCGTACGTAAAACCAAGGATCTTTATAATTTCCCGCGTGTGTCCGTCCGTCAGTCTGTCTGTAAGTCGCAACCAGTCTACACAAACATCTTATATTTCAAACTTTGTATTTATATTCTTTTTATTGCTTCACATATAGGAAAATCTTTTCGGTTAAAAAAAAACCTAGGGGTTAGTTTAGGGGTAAAACTATCTTGTTAACAAAATTTATTTTGGGAAATATGTGTGGAGTATCAAATTAAACTAGTTATTTGGATTACCCAATCTCGAAAGACCTGTAACAATTGGCTAACCTGATTATGGTTAGTCTGATTGGCTTGCCTCGCTTAGACTCTACATTTTGGATTTTGCCAACTTCGTTTTCGGGCAAAATCATCACCCCAGGTCTGCCCATGCACCATCGGGTATCCAGCTTTGTAGAGATTAATTTAATTAATGTTATTTATCGAATTAAAGTTATTTACTAATTAAACACTAACACTAATTAAGAACGAAGCTGACCTTGGGCGAAACTTATTCTCAAACTCGTCTCGTTTTAAATAATAAATTAACGCGTCTTACTTCGGGATTGGGCCTCCGGAAAACTTGCGCAAACTTGTGGTAGGGGTTTCAGCGTTTTGAATTGTTTACATTCACCACAGTGCTGGTATGACTCCAGTTAATAAATCAGCCATGGTTAATTTGGACATTAACTATTTAAACCGATAATACAATAAGATTGTACTTGACAACACGACTGGAAGGTCGGAATACCTCTCCTGTTTGACTAGCGTGGTCTGCTCAACATAGCTACAGAAAAAGTCCCGGTCAGCTGTTTACTATCACGCTCCTCAAATAGGCTTCAGTCCTTAACTCAGTAACTTCGGCACGGCAAACACTATCTTGATTTACACCTTTTTTACGAAGTCTTGGGTTAGATCCATCTCTTTCGCATCAGGTCTCTCATGACCTACTCTTTTATTTTCGCATCAGGTCTCTCATGACCAACTCTTTTATTTTCGCATCAGGTCTCTCATGACCAACTCTTTTTTTTTCTGACCCTGACGCTATTAAAAGTAATTCAAGGACTGCGATTTTATTTAATGTTCTTATCTTCCTTTTTTATAAAGGTTTTTTTTGCTGTATAAAGAAAACATCTATAAATAGACAATTAAGATTCACATTGTACTCATAAGTCTTTTGAAGTACAGACCGTAAAATAAAAATGTTGTTAGTTGTTATCGGGACGCAACCCACGTTGGTAATCTCCAACCTGTGTGTCCCCTCTTTTGTATTGTAATGTGTAAATTTTTTTTTAAAACGTTTATTTATCTATGTCGCTCTCTGTATCTTTTGTAATATTTCTAAATATTAGTGACGCGTCTGTCGCATATTGTTTACTAGACGAATATAAATACAAATAATAATTTGATTTGTATTATTTTTCAAGAGAGTTTTAGGTTAATATTATGAACCATTGAGATGTAAATCAACCAAGACAAAGTTCAATTATATTCGTCTAGGCTCTGACGATTTTGATAAAATTTTGCTATAGCGTAACCTCTAAGGACCCCCCAAAAAACGTATTGGTCAGTATCTCTTCAGAAGTGACGGTTCGTGAGATATTGGTAAAACCAAAAAATCGTCAAAAAATAAGTATTTGTATAGTTAATGGATCCAGCGGGATCAAGTCAATAACTCATGGGTAGCGAGTTGTGACAGAAATGATATCCGATGATGAGTCTCCACCACCCACGTCTCGTACGAGAATTTTAAGAAGTTCGTGTAGTTTAACTGGGATTAACAGTGAAGTGGTCGAGTCGTAGTGATTTTGAAGTTAATGGAACAATTGAGAAGTGTGATTTTTCTATTGGATAAAAAAGATAATTTTTAAATACTTTTAAATGTGTCCATATCATCAGAACTTGGTTCAGAAACCATCAGTATTATTATTCGTAACACAGCCAATATTATAGTGGGGTAAAATTAAAATCCTAACAGATTGATCACGACATTCAATTTGTTTTTGTTTTGTTTTTTTCATTTGTGGAGCTAGATACAGTTTCATTCCGTAGTTTGACAAATGTCAGAAACATATTGTTTATAACTATTAATTTACCAAAAATAGTTTTTTTAATATCTCGAAGTTTAATGGACGGATTGAATTAAACCAAATTATTCATTTTAATCTCTAGAATACATCTTAACAAATTGTGACATTTTTGATATTGGAGGCTCCTTCACGTCTTTATATCTTCGAGACTCTGACACAAGCGAAGCGAGTGAAGAGCTTTTAATATGCACACATCCATCGCTTATAGCCGAAGTCAAGAACTTCAGAAAACTTGTTTAAACAAACTACCCTACTGGATAAGACCACTTGCTCTATCAATACAATTTAATATTTCTTACAAGATCTAAAAACAAACAAACAACTTTTGTGCGTTACATTTAGAAGATCTGCTTGTATTACATTCTATGATAGGGCTGGGTAACTATCATCTTGGTACTTGTTTAATGTGTAAATTTGTTTGTTTTTAATTTATTTATATGTGTCTGTTTCTTGTAGAATGTTTTTAAATATGAATAACGTGTCAGACACATATTTGTATTAATTACTAGTCGAATACAGATACAAATCTTGATAATTTATTTGTATTATTTTTCAAGACAGTTTTAGGCTAATATAACAAAGTGCAAATCAACTAAGACAAAGCTAAATGGTGATTCGTCTTTTCCAGATAAAAAGTTTTAGACAATTATATGTTTCAGTGAAATGTTTAAAAAGTTTCTCTGAAAGTTGTAACTTAGTTATTGGTTCCGGTAAAGCCATGCATCAGTAATCTGGCTATTCGGTCCAGTGACGCTGGAACAAGTTGAGATCATTAAATTTTCCTACGTTTCCAATGGTTTAACTGACAATTTAAATTGGTTGTGAAACTTTACTTTAGTATTTCTTCCAGGTGGTTTGCAATTGAAATAAGCTGTATAAATTTGTTTGTTTTTAATTTATTTATGTGTTTTCGTAGCTTTTAGAGTGTTTTTAAATATGAATAACGTGTCTGACACATATTTGTATTAATTACTAGTCGAATACAGATACAAATCCTGATAATTTATTTGTATTAGTTTTCAAGACAGTTTTAGGCTAATAAAATAAAGTGCAAATCAACTAAGACAAAGCTAAATGGTGATTCGTCTTTTCCAGATAAAAAGTTTTAGACAATTATATGTTTCAGTGAAATGTTTAAAAAGTTTCTCTGAAAGTTGTAACTTAGTTATTGGTTCCGGTAAAGCCATGCATCAGTAATCTGGCTATTCGGTCCAGTGACGCTGGAACAAGTTGAGATCATTAAATTTTCCTACGTTTCCAATGGTTTAACTGACAATTTAAATTGGTTGTGAAACTTTACTTTAGTATTTCTTCCAGGTGGTTTGCAATTGAATTAAGCTGGTATAAATTTGTTTGATTAAAAACCACGATGTATAGCTTTCGAGATGAAGGTTCCCTTAGGGGTTTTTGTATAGTCTGGTTTTGAGATTGTTTTAAGACAAGTTGAAAAGTTCTATACCGCTAATGATAAATTAATAAATTTTAGGTAGGTTTTAGAGAATAACCCGTAATGTTTGAGTAATGAAATATTTGAAACGTTAGATTAAATATAGATTTCAACGCGTATGTAAGGAGGTAAATAATTTGATAACTAACTAGAAAATTGCAGCAAAGGCAAATTCATGTGAAGTGTACGCCCTATTGTTGGAAAGCGACAAGGATAGCTCAGTAGGAAGAGCATTGGCGCGTAAAGCCAAAAAGGTTTAATTCCCAGTCTAGGTCGTATGTATTTTTCACTTAAAATATTATGTAATTTAATTGATTAAAACTATTCTGAGATATATTAATATTTTTCCTTTGTTGTTTAAAGGCAAACAATCTCACGGTCATCATCGCCTTATATAAACAAAAAAAGGATGTAATAACATAAAGTAAAGACTCTTTGCTTTCGAATAGTGAAATAGCATCAGATTCGGAAAAGAATAAAAGTTGGTCAAGAGAGACCTGATTTTAAAGATGAAACAGAAATCTAACTCAAGACTACATGTGGTGAGTTACATGATTTTACCATTTCATAGTCAGTTAAAATGGACGTGAATACATTTTTAGTTTAGTAACAAATAATTGAATCAACTTAAAACTCGATTTATAATTTACTTTTTACATCGTAGCTCACGGATTATTGGTATTTAAAGTTATAATTCAATTACTTTTTTGGAAACTAATCCAACATGGATATATTACATATATGTAGAAAGAGACGCCATGTAGAAATTTCCTTTTTTGAGAGATCCTTGTAGATTGGTTCAATTACCTCACACACAGCCTGTAGTAGTGGATTTTTGTGATGAAAGTCTCTCCATTCAGTTGAGCTTTGACAAATTTATATCAGGTATCTGGGCAACGTTCATGCTTAGGATTTTCATCTGTAGACATTTGGTGGTCAAGGGTTGCCCAGATAGCCCTCTCCATATCCTCTACATTCTCTTAATTTTCTCTTATTGCCTTACCATAATAAGTTTGCAATCTGTCCATCTTTTCTTGGGTTAGCCGACCTCTGCCACCTAGTCCTTTGCCATCACTCAAACGCGTCTTCTTGTAGTCCCGCTTCAGCCTTCGCAGCCTGCTTCCCATGCGCTTCTGCACGTGCCCGACACATTCAAGTTTGGTTATTTGGAAGTCTTCTCCATAAGGATTGTTTTCTAATACAGCGGAAAATCCTTTGGAATCGCCGTCTCCTCGGTATTCTTAATACCTAAACCTTAGCTTAGCTTCAGAGTTAAAATGTCACAGGATATATGGTATGGCCGACGGCCGAAAACCTCTCCAAATGACTGCATCGTAACTTTAACTAATTTTTCACGTTATAAACATTCATGCAACACATATAGTGTTATATATTTTCTTAAAGAGGAAGAGCTGTAGATTTTTTAAACATTAAAAACAAAAAATTCCTTTTTTGGTCGAAAAAGGTGCTGACCCTCTTAAAATATACAAAGCTTTTAAGAGTGAACCCACTCACTTATTAAACAATCAGCTACATTTAATTTTAACACAATATATGACAATGTTATCAAGATGTACAGAGCGCAATACAATCATCCAAACAATGATAACATTCAGGATAGTGGAAATAGCCAGTATCTATACTATGTGCCACGAATCAATTCCGTTAGGTGGCGTGCGGTTGTCAATTCGATTAGCTCCCTGCGCGAGGCTAACACCCGATGCGAGGCTACCGACGTCTTGCAATGCTAATAAAGTTGCGTAAATGAGTAGTTTTATTATGTTTGCGTTGTTTTTTATATGCTTTAGACGATGTTTTTTTTTGTTTTAATACTTTATATCTGTTTAGTTTAACTGAAACATTAACGTTGTCACCGGAACTGTATTGTGTTTATTAAAAATTTTTTTTTTGCTTTTCCAGTAATAATTATACTCTTTGTAAATAATACTAATAACCCAGTACAAAAATTAATATTAGTTTTTAATTGAAGTTTCTTGCAATTTGAGAAATATTTCTATTACATTTATTTATTTGGTCGGAAAAAAATATTGTTTTCGTTGAGAAATTTCCGATGATTTGTTTACAAGGAAGAAAAATAGTGTGGATGTACAGTATAACAAACACACAGAATACAATTCTCACAAAAAATACGCCTAAGTATCAGACGCGTTTCAACGACAAGGTCGTCCTCTTCAGTGATACACGAGCTACGCCAATCAAACTATAACTAAAAGCCAATATAATCCACTATAAGTGTGGATGTAATTAAAAAAAAAGTTTTCGTTAAATTGTGTTCTTTGGAGCTGTGATGCAATATATATGATTTATTCTGAGCGCTTTAAATGAACGTAACTGCAGAAGAGCTACAATAACTAAACCATAACAGTTTAGTATAACATAACTGTATCATTGAGGATGGCGACTTTATCGTTGAAATGCGTTTGATTAATTAAGCGTAATTTTTGTGAGATCTTGTGTTCAAGTTTTATTCCATCTAAAAATATGTACACTATATTTGGACTCGGTATGTAATTTATTTCCAAAAATATACTTTTTAACACAAAATGGCGGATAGACAGAAAACTAGGGATTTTAGAACGTATGTTCATAGGAACTCTTATACTTATTTCGTCCCAAGGAGCCTTATTCTGAAATGTTGGAACGTAGTTTGGAAGCATTTTGTACAAATCACTATTTTAATTTTCATGAAAAGCGGAGTCTACACCAAGTAGTAACATATAACAAGTGTGCTAATTCTACACAGAGTACAATTATTAAAACACATATAGTCTATATTTGAATTTATTATTTAGGTTTATAAAACTAAACTAAAACATATTCTCAACACAGTCCATAGTCATTAGCTTTCAAAGACAGTGTCTATGGTTTATTTTCGTTTTGACTGACAACTACCGAACTGACATTTTTGGTGTGTGTGTGTGTGTGTGTGTGTGTGTGTGTGAGAGAAAGTTTGTGCAATGTTTTGCACCTTTATATATACGAAGGTCTGGTAAACCAATGACGAATCCCAACTCGGCACACTACAATACCTAATTATTATGAGTTTTAACATAATCCAATAAGAAATAAACATTTGAATACATGTTAAAACGAACTATTGAGTTTAGATATTCTGTTTTTATTTTACGGGGCAGGGCAGGCAATATGACTACATTAATGTTGTGCTTGAATGTATTTTTACGATATTGTAAAGTGTTTGTGCGTCCAAAACAACATAAAAATAGGGTCCTTGGTTTTATCTACGGGTCCTTAACCATCATGATACTTACCCAGCCCGATAATACGTGTAGTAAAAGCAAATCCTTTAAATTTAATGTGAAAAAGTTGGTTTTTTGCATTTGTAGTAAATGTGAAACTGTATTGGTAGATCCCAGTAAGGTAAGTTTGTTGTTACTCTGGTTTTCTGAACCTCGTGACCACTGCTCTTTTGATGTCGGCTAGGACCTAGCGGCCCTCTTAGATTTGTATACAGGGTGTCCAAAAAGTATCCGAACCGCGTTATATGTTTTTAACTATTCCAGATTAAGCAATAAAACTTGACACATCAATACTGTACTTTAAAATCTACTTTTTGAATCAACTATACATTTTCCACCACTTTATGGCGCCGTCACGCAGGGAGTCGAAGAAAATCTTAAATGCGAGCATTTGGTCGAGTTTTACATCATATTAAAGGTCTCTGTTAGGAGAATACAATGCCGCGAATCCGAGCTCAAAAGGTTCACCCTATACAAAATGGCGGCGGTTAAAGTTACAATGTTGGGCTTGTTGAAATAGACTTAATTTTCTTTCTTGGTTTAAGTTACATAAGTAAAACTCCGATAATCCGCAGTGGATGTAAGGAACAGTTTTTCAGGATAGTGAGGGACATTAGTGGAAACCGTCGTCAAGGAGGACAAAGAATTTTTAATTTGATGTTCTAGGTGTTCTTAGCTAAGATTAAAAAAATTCTCTTCCACCTCTTTTCTTCCTATTGACCTATCTAAAATTTGTTTAACTTGTTTCTGATTAGCCACTCTCTCCATCTCTCTACTAATGTTCCCAGTCTCTTGCCCTCCCTTTTGTCTTATTATTATTTTTTTAAATAACGTCGTGAATTTATTTGTTTAGTAATAATTTTTTGTCCTTTTAATTTTGATTTGTATAATTTCTATATTCTTATCTATTTAATCTATTCCCACTTTTTTCATAATGTAAAATTTGTATGGTTTCTTTCATTTCTCTAGGTGTATGGCCTTCTCTTATTAACTGTGTGGTATAATTAGAATCATTCTTTTCATATTTAAAAGACTTTATATGTTCGTTGAATCTAGTTTTAAATATTAACCCTGTCTGTCCGATATATGTTGCGTTACAATTACATTTTATTTAGTACACCCAATTTTGATTATATTTATCTTTCGTCTCAATGTTATTTTTAAATTTGCTTCTAATAGTGTTATTATTTGCCGTACCAATGTTTATGTCAAAAAAAATCTCTAAATTTATATATTTCTTTTCCCGTAAATGTAAACTTAGTCCACACCTTTTTTGTTTTCCTTTTTGTTCTTTTGGTTAACTTATTTTTTCTCTTTATCTAGTTTTTATTTTTCTAAACAATGTTCTAATCATTCCTTTTCCATAATCATTATTCTGGGCTATTTGAAAATGAGTATCTAATTCTCCGTTATATTCTTTCTTATTGAATGGGTTACTCAATAATCATGAAATAACGGAGTCTGAAAGCTGCCATTTTGTGTTCCATAGGGTGGTTTTACTTTGAGTTTATAATATTGTCTGTGTATGTTGTCTTCCTGTATATTCCTGTATTTTAATAAATTATCTCCCATGATCATTGACTTTACATTGCCGTATTCAGACTTCTCTTTTGAGATCTGATGAAGCCCTATACTACTGTTTTAAGTTAGGGCGTAGAAGTGGAATAATTTTTCATTCTTAAAACCACAAATTAAAATAATTAAATAAAATAAGTCTCATGTAAAACTGAATTTAAATAAATAATGTTCTACCACTCCTCAGAAATATTAGCCTATCAGCGTGGAACCTAGTCGTTGGCCTGGGGGGTGAGATCCTCAATAATCATACAAAACTTTAATTTTCAATTAGCCTTAAACACGTAGCACCACTCACTTAGATATAATCACTTTGCACTTACCACGTAATATTATTGTATTTAGTTATTGTTTCTGTTATTATTGTTATCAATAGTTATTACAAATTGTGTAAACTTTTCATTATTATACGTTTTTAATACATATTTTATACATAGTAAACATATTTTAATCATTTCCTATTGAGGTTTTACATTTACTGAACACGAAGAACCAGTGTACAGCTAGCAATTTGTTTGACACTCCTGTGATTACCTTCGTCTGTTTACACAGAAACTCAGCTCAATCAATGAAAGTTTGGATAGCAAAGTTTTGTTAATGTAAAACAACTTTCATTATATACTAGACTTTACTTTTTAAAAGTGTTGCTAATTGGACAATTTAGATGAAGTACCCAGTATTGCTTGGTAAACAGGAGCAAACTATTTTTTAAATATTTCAAAAAATGTATTACTATATCAATATCATTAGTTTAATTAAGAATAAACTTCGAAACAAAGTTGAAAGTTCAGGTGTTTTGTTTTTATCATTGTAAGAACTTTTGAAACGAAATGTTATTCTTTTCTGAACCAAAACACTAATGATAAATATACATACAATTTCTTTTTCTTCTACAAAAGTTCTACAAGTCTTGATGATCTTTGGCTTCCTTAAATGTTAGTCCCTAGTCTCGTTTCTCTTAAGCAACTCGCTACCAGTATTGCACACCCAAAATACTCAGGTAATTCATCCATCTCCTTCGTGGCGTCCCTTTATTTCACGCCATTCATTCTTCCCCAAAAAATCCGTCTCGTCAACCTACCACATATCATTGCCAACACAACATCCTCATCTTTACAAATAGCACAATGCTCTCTCTCACTTTCCAGAATGCTGTTTATTCCTCCATTCCTCAGGGTTTTCCTCTCTCCGCACTCATTAACCAGCGCATCGATTTTTCTTTCAAAAACGCGTTTACATTATCTGCTAAAAATGTTCATGTCTCAACTTCTTGTCACCACTGGCTTAATAGCATAGTACGTTCTTGTTTTCAGCAACAATTCCAATTCATGATTTCTTTATATATCTTGTTGTCATAATTTATATTCACACCATGATGTGCACGATTATCTCTAAATAACAAATTTCCCAAGCCGTCTAGTTAAATTTTATTACGCCAAGTGTTAATTAATAAAGGTATTTTTTTTTCACGAGTAAAATACATTTACTCAGAATTTGGGAAAAATCTAATTAGTTAAACAAGCAATTCTCGTATATTTGTAAATTATACCTATGTAGGTTTTTGAAATGAGGGGAATCTTTCATTTTCGGATCAGAGAAAACGATTTAGCTAAGTTTCGATTTTTCCATTCTTGTTTAAAGGCGAAAAACCTCTCGGTCATCATCGCTTTATAAAAAGAGGAAGAAATGAACATAAAGTAAAGACCTCAAGCTTGAATACTTTAATAGTGTTAGGGTCGGATTAAAACAAGAGTTGGTTAAGAGAGACCTGAGAAATTTAACCTAAGACTACTTGAAAAAAAGGTGGAAAGGGTGGACTACACGAAAAAATAAGTGAAGATCCAGCTAGGTTACCTCGGGATTGCCATACCGTACTCACGATAGTGTGCACCTGAGGATCTTATTTATATTGGTTTCTAGAAACTAATAATAATTAAAAAATAAAGTACACATTTAGAATTAGAACAAAATAGATATACGAAACAGTAACATTTAAATGAATCTATGGTTAACTTCTCCACCGTCCTCCCCACCATTTTTTAATCGAGATTATCTAATTAATCATTGAGACAATTTAAGTATAGCCGGTAATGATAATAGTAAGAGTGCTTTATTAGAGTATTCGAGGGCTAGAGTTTTTATTTTATGTTTTTCTTTTTTTAAGACGATGATGACCTAACATTTTTCGCCTTTATACAACAAGAAAAAATAAAACAAACAGAAAACTTTTATGCTTTTTTAATGCTCGCAAAACGTGCGAGCAGTTGCAGTCTTTTTTAAAAAAAATATGGAATGTAAAGTAAATAGTTGACTTCGTCAATTAATTTCAATCTATATTTCCAAGCTGTTTTGTATTATTTACACAGAGAAGTCCAGTCTTTACAATTCAACAAGTCTTTCACCTCTAATGAACTTAATGCACTTTTCTGGAAAATCGAAATTACTTTTAAAATAGGACACTCGCCAATAAAATCCATTTCAGCTTCTTCCTCTTTATTACACTAAGAATACAATTTCTAATTAGACTTAGAAGAATATTTATTTAGATAAGTTCAGTTATTGTTTTAAACATGCAGTAAATTAAAACTCCGTCCAATTATAGTAAACATCATAATTAAGGTTCAGCAAACGACACTGATTTTCCTCCTCTGATTTATACGTAGTTTTCACAAACTATGGTTTAATTTAATATTGACCTCATTGATATTAAAATCTTCTATCTAAGTCTGGATTAAAACACATACATTCTTCCAATCATTATAGAGGGTAAACTTTTTTATTTATCACTTTATTGAGCAAAGTATTTGAATATATATTCTGTCTCAATTGCAAAGGAAACTGAATAAACTTTAAATGCACGGATGTGTATGTGTAAAAATATGAAAAGTAGTTTAATTTTCAAGAATAAGAAATAGTTTGGAGAATTATACAATTTTAGTTTAGACAAAATAGTTTTTGAGAAATTAAATACCATTTTTATAAAAACCTCAGAACTTTTATAGTATTCATAGATGCATCCACCACACTTGGCCGCATAACACAATATAGCTCTTCCAACTGCATTACATATTTTTCATTTGGCTGAGAATATTAGGCCTACTAAATGAATTAATATAATATAATAAAGTACTATACCTTAATTTCCCGTCAGTGAACTTCTTTTTCTTTAATCTTGACGCGTTTCGAGATTTTTATCCCATCATCAGAAAATTCCCTCTATGGATGGAGGTCGTCAAAACGTTAAATACACAAACACATACACATAACACACAACACATTTAAAAAACACAGTCTGTAGATGCGCATCTTACGGCTTATGGATATGCACTGGTTGTCCGTTGTTAAACAACACACAAAAACTATAATATGCCTCGGGCGTTCTGAATTATTATCGCTGCGTCGTACAGGGTATTCGAATCAAAGTTCAGTTGGTCGTTCAATAATCGGTGTTCATTATTTGAATTTAATATTTTAAAAGCCTTGTAGATTTCATATTCTTCTACGGCATTCATAAATTTGCCTTTACTGCAAATCTTAATAGGTTTTAAATTGCTGTCAAAGTCCGAGTAGCTATGGTCTTCGTCGATTAAATGACGCGCATAGTTGGATTTGTTGCCTGAAATAGTCTTTTTAGGCAGGTGTTCTTTAAAACGTACCTTGAAAGCTCTTCCCGTTTGGCCTATATAGAACTTGTCACAGCTATCACACGTTAGTTTATAGACACCTGTTTGGGCTTCTAATGGCTTATGTTTAAGGGGTTGGAGTAGTTTTTTAATGTCAATATTGGTGCGGAAGGCGATAGTTCTATTGATTTTATTGAAAGTGGAGGTTATTATTTTAGGACGAATGCTGCCATATTCTGTGGAAACAAATATAGATTTAGCTTTGTCTTTCGGTGGTCTTTTGGGATTTATGATTGATAAGCTGCTCGCAAATCACATCAATAAATCCAAAAGACCACCGTAAGACAAAGCTAAATTCATGAGTACAGACCAATTACTAAATGAATTAATAGAAGCTTTAGTAGTCGTGGACTTGTCTTTTAAGTGGTTATTTAAAGATAGAGGCGATGTAAAATTCCCTCCTAAATATTTACAATTATTAGCTACTTCTATCACTCCCCTCTTGCACCAATGCCATTCTTTTGTAATAAAGGTTTGTAAGATTATTTAGCATCTCACCCCCAGGGTGTTCGACTAGGCCGATACTTCTCAGGTCATTATTTATTTCAACTTAGTTTTAAATCTGACTTATTTCTAAATTTATTTTGCTTTGTTTTTTTTACGATAAAAAATTTATTTCACTTCTATACAGCTGTATCGGGCATCAAAACAGAAGTTTTATTACAACAATGTAAAAGTAATTATCATGTGAGATAATTTAATGAAATACACTTCTAGATATTAAAATAGACTGTCTTCCTTATTAAATGTTGAGCTTGACTTATGAGAAAAATTATACAGTATAACAAACACACAGAACACAATTGTCATAAAAAAATACGCCTAAGTATCAGACGCGTTTCAACGACAAGGTCGTCCTCTTCAGTGATACACGAGCTAGACTTATCAAACTATAACTGCCGTTTGATTGGTTTGACTGGTTATAGTTTGATTGGTGTAGCTCGTGTATCACTGAAGAGGACGACCTTGTCGTTGAAACGCGTCTGATACTTAGGCGTATTTTTTTATGAGAATTGTGTTCTGTGTGTTTGTTATACTGTATGTCTTCCTTATATTCTGTGTTATGTAATATAACCCAAATTTAATATTACAAATAATCAAAACCACCCATTACAAATTCAGTAAATAATATATTTCAAATCCTTCGTAGGGCGTAGATTCTGTTAGGTTTATCAAAAAAATTACCAAGGATATTATAATGATGTCTTGAAAATACACGTTCTTTCTAAAACTTTGCTGATTCATTGCTATTTCAAAACTTTGTTGACAGCCTTAATAGAAAATAATTGATTGAATAGTCTGTTTGTAAATCCCATATAAAAGTAGTGAAAGGTTTCTGATTTAAAATTGTTTAATTTCTTGTAAATTTAGACGCCCTAATAGTGGCCATCTTGAGTTGATCATTCTGAATAGCCAATGGGAAATAATTATTTTTAAAACTGTCGGTTGTAATTCAGGTTAGGCTGCTGGTTGGTCGTTATGGTTGAGTGTAGTAAAATAAATAAGCACATAAAAAACTTATATATAATTTTAAATTGGGGAAATAATTCAAAATGGTGTAAATTTATGCCTCAATGAATTTTAATGAAATCGGTTTTTCATAACTATTAGAATGTTTGCACTCCAACTTGATATTAGCTTTTGTTTTGACTTAACTAATAGTAAAGTTAGAGCAGTACGAAATAAAGGTTTTCCTTTTGATGTTTAAAGGTTAAAAACCAGTCGGTGATCATCGATTTCAAACCCTCAAATACTCTTAATAGTGTGAGGGTCGGAAGGGATTCGAGTTGGTCAAGAGGGACCTAATTGGAAAAATGTAAGAGAGGGATTTAATCCAAGACTTTGTAAAAAAAGTTGTAGATCCAGCTAGGGGCCTTTGTTTTCACTCCGTTCGTACTCACCATCTGTAAGCAAGTATAGTTCAAAGGTCAATATGATCAAATATTCCATTTAATTAATTTTACACAATAATTATGATTGTCCTGAATTAAAATTTTGGTCTTCTTAAGCAGTTTGATTATTATTATTATTATAAATAGAAATGAGTTTTACCTCCTACACAGTTCAGCTTATAAGACTTTTGTGTACTTCTTTTTTCTAACTAGGTCGCTTGTCTTCTACGTCCTAATGCTTCGCATTTTCGAAGTATATATTTCTACAGTTTCTAAGGGCTGATTATATAGTCTGCATTTCAAGTTTACTTAGAAATAATCCCTGGTGTTAAGATGTTCTTGAAAGCGCCATGGCCTGTTACGAAGCTTAAGATTTTTCTCAGATATCGTTTACTTTGTGAAGTGACGAATTTAGAGAGTTTCAGATCTGGTTGGACCAGTAATCAGTATAGTTTTCCTGTGAAAGTATTTTGTCCATCGTTCCTCGATTTCTAAGTTTAGCTTTTGTTTAGGATAATTGTTTTAATTGCAGGTATAACATAGTGTTTCTCGTTCGCTACATAATAATATATTACTTACTCAGTAAACAAAGTATTGGGTAAGTTTGGTAATTGCGAAAAATTTCCAACTCCGTTTTGTTACTGTTCTTCACGTTTTCAGAAAACCGAAAAGTGATTTACGATTTGCCGTCCGTATGACTTTGTCATCTGCCACAAGAAAACAGTTGTTAAGGGGCAAGAAAGTTTGTACAAAGGAACCTTTAACCATAGAGCGTCATATAGATCCCCATGTATATAGTTTCCTGAAAATGATAAAATGGCGGCCATTTAAAATGATTTTTAAATACTTACCTCGTGTGTTGTTCTACTTATAACATATAAATTGCATATACTCTTGGAGATTTTATTCGGCGTGTTATGGTACCATCCCCACCTTTCTACGGTGGCAAATAGCGAAGTTATTGTCAAAAATGTAATTTCGAACATTTACCTTCCAAGACAATGTAGTTACGGTATCCGGCAGGGCTGAGCTAATGACGTGAGTAGAGACGTTTTTAATATATACACATACGACGTCATAGGTTTTTTATCTATATAGTGCCTAGCTGACGTCAAGAGAGTAATGATTTACGCAATAACGAGCTTCTGAAAACTTAAACTGCTGGGTAATGAACCTTGATCTGTTAATACAGTTTACTAACTACCCAGAAAACAAACTTTTGGGCGTTAAATTTAGATGATCTGCTTGTATTGTAGTATGTGATTGGGGCGGGTAAGTACCATGTTGATTACCATCAATTTGATTTTAAAAGTTAAAAATTGGGCTGTTGACAGTACTTCAGGATTGTAAAAACATTCGTGTAGTCAGATTGCCTACTCTACGCCTTGCAAATAAAAATCAATTGAATTGTTCAATTCTTTCCGATTATGTTTAAACTCATAATTAAGTATTTTATTACGCTGAGTTGGAATTTTACATTGGTTTTTACGCACCAGACTTGCGAATGTGTAATACATATACGAAGCAAAAATTTTGTCAATCACCAATCCCAAAAACCAACCAAAACTATTAGTCACAAAAAATGTCAGTTCGGTAAGTTGCAAGTCAAAAAATGAAAGGGAACTTTGACAACATGGCCTAAACTTGCTTAACACATCCAGCGTTTGAGGTTAAATCCCCCTCCCCCTAATCCTAAACTGTTTTTTGATTTATTTAATCTTCAAATTTCACAAACACTTGAAACAAAATCGATAGTTGATTTTCAAAAATAAAATTTTACTCCAAAAAGTTGACTGTATTAAGGCAGTTAAATGTAAACATATATTCAGTTTCAAATTTTTATTTTTATTAAATTGTTCTGGTACTTATTTATTTTTTTTTACCTGAAATGAAATGTTGAAATTGATATTCATTCAATCCTACAACAGCTGTTCAAACCGATCTCGAACATTTGTAATTCCTGGTCTTATTCTACAGGATTGTTATTTAATTTAGTTCCTTTTAAATCTTCAGCTGATGCTGGTTTGTGATTTACACAGTTTTAAATGACCTCATAAAAAGACAGCTAGTGGATTAAGGTCAGGAGTTCGAGCTGGTCATCCGTTCTCATTCCAGCAAACTATTTAATGTTTGGGAATCTGTGAATTTAAAACGGCCTAGTTTTCATTATGGCGTAATGAATACGAGCTCCATTTCTGTTGAGCACTGGTGTTCCATTAGAGTTCTATGTTGTCATGATAATATTGTTAAGAACTGGATCATTTGATTGTTCAACAAGTTCGAAGAAATTTTGTCATTTATATTAGATTTAAAAAAAAGTTCCATCAAAGAACATTTGATTTGAGGTAAAAAGAAGCAAAATTACAAAGAATTGAACATTGAAGCGAAATGTTTTCCATGCAAGGGATTGGATTATTGATTATTGTTTTGGGGATTGGAAGCATGGTCGATCTGTACCGCCTTTTTAGATATCTTAAATGAATCACGTTTAATGGCTGCCATTTTAGTTTGGCTGTTTTAACAAATTCCTTTTTTATACCATTATTTTTTACTCTCTTCGAGCCGTTTAAAATGATGTATTACATGAAAATTTCTCTCATGATACACCACCTGCACTTTCACCCTTTGAAGTTCAAAGTAAAATAAACCTGGGCTCATAGAAGGAGTGCTTATTAAAGATTTCCTAATATGTTAAGCTATCTAAGGAAATTAAACGAGGTGCACGTTACTTTTTAGTCACCCTGTATGTGATCAACACACCTAAACGATAATTGGACAGAAATAAATGCGTTTATGTGACAAGTAATTTTCTATATGGGTTACATTGGCAATACATTTGTGACCTGCAAAGTAAGAAAAGGACTTACATTGATTCTTCCCTAACCCCACTTCTATAATTAAAGGCGGAAGAAAATATTGAAAACGTGATTTAATTGATAAAATCGTAACAAAGGAAGGTCTTTAATATCTTGGGAATTACAAATTATTAATCCACTGTTCTAACCTAAATGACCTGGGGAAAATTGTTTAATAGCTCATTGTAGTATAGAAAGTGTTGATTCATTTATAAATGGTCCTTAAAAAATAATATGTGTTAATCTGGTGACATTTTAAAATTATTGGATATTTCATAAATTATATGGACGTCCTCGATTGCAGTACCTTTATACTAAACTAACTCTGCCAGCTCTACCCGCGTTGAAAACGGGCTTTGTGTGTTATCCTTAATTTGTGTTTGGTCCGCCCGCTTGGAATACACAATCTGCATGAAACTCATTATACACAATACATTATTTAGTACATGTCGATCAGTATAGCCTATATAGAATAGCTGTTTGATTTTAACTTTTGTACTTAGATTGATAAAAAATAATTTAAAACAGTGTTATAAATTTTCTAACAAAACAACAAAATAAAACGCAATTTAGAATTTATAACAGGTGTTTCAAATTATGTTTTGTTGTGAAACATGTTATTTACCCATAACTTGCATGTTTTTTTAATGAAAAAATGTATTATAAAATAAGTGTTTCCAAAGAAAATGAATAATATTTGGCAAAACTGCAGGTAACACTGTTTAATTTGACACATCAATAATTAAAATCGGCCCTTTAATAATGAAATATGCGACTAGAGCAGATATTCCTTAGCGAATTAAATATAAGATAATAGAAAAGACTTTTCGACAATGGGACTCTTTGTAATAATATTATTAGGTTTACCATTAAGCGCCAGCAGGTAGAACTCGCATGTTAACATACCACGTGTCCATAAGAGAAGAATGGATTCTGCAGATGAACGCCAAACATATTTATTTGACGCGAGTCGCTTTACTCAAATAAATATAAAAAGTTTCAATAAATCAACTGTAACTATGAAGCCTCAAACAATTTTAATGATTTCAACTAACCTTTCAATTTTGTTACTGATAAAATATTTGTTATCGCTGAAATGTCAAAAATATACGAGAGATATTTTATTCTTCGTTGGTAACAAAAATTGTTAAATTGTTAACTGAAAACTACTGACCATATAATTTTTTTTTTTAAAATAGTTCCAATTATCGTTTAAAACATATAGCAATTTCGTCACTGAAAATACAAGTTGTCACTGATATTTTTAAGAAATACGTATAAAGTTGAAAATTCAATTTTTCGTAATTATCCGCGCACAGAAATACCAGGACTTTCAAAAGCATAATGAAACTTTAATTGACTATATTTTATTTATTTTTTAATATAAAACAAAATAAAGTATATAAATTCCTTTGGATTAAACGAGATTTAATTTTAAAAAATTAATAATTAGTCAGTTTTTACTTGTTAGGTTATTAAAACAGGTGTTCGAAGTGGCCGCTATTCTCTTCCTGGAGAAGGACTGAAGTAGTCTTTCCTCTACGAAATGCACGGTATTTCTTTACGTGTTGAAATTTATCTCAGATGAGTTTTCAATAATTGCTTCTTTTTATTTCTTCAACAGGCCATCTGTAACGATTGACGGTCTTCCTTGTTTCTTGATGTCACCCACTGATCCGGTGGTTTCAAACTTACAAGCTTTTCTTACGCGACTACACTGCACGCTCCTCAAACCTTTGCGAGTATGAGACTTTCTTAACCCGGTCTGATAAGCTCCGTTCACTTTCATAATAACACTGAATCAATGCTATGTTTGTTTGTAAAGGTGAAGTCATGGAAAACAAATCAATTAATTGTAATCTACTACAAGGTAACCACCTACTAGATTCCTGTGTTTGGAATTAATCAACAATGAGACTCATTGCTATGACGATAAATAAATAACAATTAAAATAACAGCTGAAAAATATTGGGCAACAAATAAGGAAACCACAACTGTTTAAAGTTTTACGTTATTTTTGAACGGCCCGGTATTGTAACTAGGGAACTACTGATGCAATGCGAAACAAAAAAAAAAAAAACTAAAACGTGACGCGATATTATTGAAAAGAAAATTGGATGAACGCTATCAGAGTTATACATTGCGTTTTAAGTTGTATATATTAACAAAAATAGATGAGAAGACGTGGGTTTTTATTATCACACTGTTTGTATCTTTACACTCCTAAGAAAAGTCAATAATCTCGCGATGTTTAACTTACAATGCTTTGTTTTTTCATGTATCCGAGATGAGGAAATGTTTTGCACAGTTTATTAAATTACGGAAGTGTTTTGTTTTTACTGGCAACCCTTCTTTACCCTCGTCTGTATAGTGAGTGGTATCTATTAGACGTAAATATAATATTGATGAAAGCGTTTGTTTTAAATTGTAAAGCAAATAGTGAAATAGAGAAACACGTGCGTGGTTACCTGGATTATTTTGAGCGTATTGTAGGTAAGTTGTGCTGTACTTATGAATCTAGCAGCAAAAGTTAATATTAATCATTACTTTAAGGATATCCTGACCATCTCAGACTAAATATTGCAAATTATGTGTTCCTCGCGGGGATTGAAGGTAAATTATGGATGTGCACACAAAGCCCGATTTCGACGAAAGTGGATTAGCTAGTTTAGTATACAAATACTACAGTCCAAGATGTCAATCTATTTGAGGAATAATACCGTAATTAAAAAATGATTTTCAGATTAACTTAGTTTTACACATATTATTATTTTTTATAAGGGCAGTTGAAGCTAAAGTACTGGGAGAGGAGCTGAGGTCACCAGAAGCTCTCCAGAGAGGGGAAGTTCTCTCTCCCCTTCTGTTGTATCTGGTGATTGACACACTTCCTGGACCTTCTCTAATCGGAGGGGGGTTACTACAGCCAAGGATATGCGGGTGAAGTGGTAGTGCTTATCCAAGGGAGGGTTGAATCCTAGATCTCATGAAAATACCCCTGTCAGTAGATGGTGTCGCAAGGAAAACCTTAGGGTAAACAATGATCAACGAATATTTACGAGTTTATAAAAGAATCGATATTTTATATGTGTACTGTACATGCCACAGCACAGTGGTAGCCATTTTCCTCAGGTAATTATGTAAAGCTTAAGGCAGTGAAGTAATAATTTTCAATTACCAAGATATTAAACACCTTCCTTTGTTCACGATTTTAGCAATTAAATCACGTTTTCAATATTTTCTTCCGCCTTTAATTATAGAAGGAGGAGGGGGGAGGTTAGGGAAGAATCGAGAACCGATTCGTACTTTACTGGTTACAAATATATTGCCAATATAACCAGTGTATAGAAAATTGCTTGTCACATAAACTCAATCATTTCCTATTATTTTTGTTGCTACATGATCGTGTGGGTGTTGATCACGTACCGGGTGTCTAAAAATAAACTTGCATCCCTCTACTTAACTTTGTTATTACTCAAGATATCTGAATATGTTTGTGTGAGTCTTCTTTGTAATGCGGCTTCTTTTGTCAAACCAGGTTTTTCAGTTTTGGACTTAAAGGAGTGGGAGGGAAGGGTATATGTCGGAAATTGCAAATAGGTTGTGGTGATTCATTCGATAAGACTTCGAATAAGACAAAAAAGAATTACATAAAAAATATTGTTGAACTGTAATTAAAATAACAGCCGTTACGTGATTGATTAAAAATATGTATAAAGGAAATTTTATTACCCTCACTTGAACTTGAAGAAGATAAGAATCTTGTTAGGTAAGAAGTGTTACCTCAAATAACTTATAGTTTGAGTTTGATTTAATAGCTAATTGGAACTGATAAGTTTTTATGAAGGAACAGTATTGTTCAATTGTTTTTACGGCGATAAATTGGAAATCCGTACGCCAATATATTTTTGACGTCATACTTTTTATCAATAATAAAGTTAGTACGAATCGAAACGTTATTTAAATTGAAAGAATTATTAAAATCAGTTCACCGGTTACAAACTTATAGTTAGTTTTAGTTTGAACGTCGCCGTCTGACGAGACACGCGAGAGTACACGACGCGAGGTGTGGCCTGAGCTGTGACCTCTAGATGCGCTGAGACACTGAGTATACATGTGGGGGCGGGGGAGGGTTACATGGTTTGGTTTTTTGTGTATGTTTTGATTAATCGTATTGTTTTGTTTTAGATACACATTTTACAAGTGGAAAAAAAAAAATTTGCAAGTAAAAATTCCGTGGGTAAGAGGAATTCTTGAAAAGACACCTATCACTCAGTACTACCAGTAGTGTGCTACTTTTACTCACTGAAATTACTCCATTTATCCCGATTCTTTACTTCCATCACATGTCTCAGCTGTATCTCTTCCTTCATTCTTTACGGATTTTGTTTTTGTACACGGATCTTTTCACGAACTTCTCTTCCCGACGCACCAACTGCGTCCTCATTATTTATTCCTCCTCCTTCTTCTTCAACACTTTTGTGATGAAGGATTCGAAGGTAGTCTACTTTTATCCCTATTCGATCATCAACGAGATCATATTTTCCGGTGTAATTTCACTTGAAGGTATGTTAGATAATATATTCCTGTCAGAGGTCATGCGACATTGGCATTTACCGGTTATTTAAAGCCTTGGTGTGTGTATATATTTCTCTGGAGGTGCTAAAATATAATAAAAAAACCCTTAAACCAGGGCAAAAAGTCCTGTTCCGTTCCAAAATAAATCAAAAGGAAGTAAATGTCATGAGAAATACGGAGTCTCGGAGTTCTTGGGATAGAACCCTCTTTGTTTTCTTACCTATTTTGTTACTTTTGACCAACTCTTATTCTTCTTCGAACCTGACTTTGTTAGGGCATTCGAGGGTTACAAGTCTGTATTATATATTCTTTTATTTTTTCTTTTAAGCTGATAATGACAGAGAGGTTTTTCGCCTTTAAACAACAGAGGAAAATAATCAAATTGAACGCATGCTTGTCAATTTTTAGAACAATGAAGTAATAATTTCGTTTTAAATGTTTATGAAAAAATGTATTTTACTTCCGTTATTTTATGGATTTCACTTGGTAAGGGACCACAACACAGTACAATATTAGCGGATGGAAAACTCACTACTTCTCTTTCAGCTCTTCCTCAATATCGTCTTTTAGTGTAATGTATTTCTTTGTCCTTTAATTCGGTCTTTCACTAAATCGCTGGACAAAAAACAAACTTCAAAAGAACGAGTAGCGTGCAAAATAATTTTCAGGTTTCTATAGGAACGGGTAGGTGGTCTAGCTAAATTTTTATTTCAGAGAATTTGTTGTTTGTTTTTCTTTCGAATAATCACAAACAAAGTTGGACGGTTTATGGGGGTTATTGTTACAGACAAAGTCTCTATTTTAGACGATGATTAATACTTTTTCCGATATACCAATATGATGATCTCATTCTTCATCATTTTTTAAAAAATAAAATGCTTTAATTTCGTCTCTGTAAAATGACCAATAGCCTGAAAACACCTCAACCAAAACCAATAATTTCGAGATTTTCGAAAGGATTGGTTTTTTGACGGTACACTTTTCTACTTGATCCATTCGGCCGATATCAGTAAAGCAAACGACATTCGATTTGAAATATTGTACATCTATACTTGTTTTTTCTATAAATATGAAGGGAGTGAATGTTTCAAAAATAAAATTCGCCATTTTCTCATGAAATTTTGCAAACTTATTTCAATTCACGGTTGTGGCTTTCTCTGACCGAATTCTTCTCCCACCGAAAATACGTCATTGCAACCTTTCGGTCAAAGACTCTGAATCTTCAACTTTGACATTGGTAGAACAAAACTTAACAATTTCCACACAATATTTATTTTTTGACGCACTAGAATCATCAAATTTAGTTGACACATTCAACTCTTATAAGCGTGTCGAATTTGACCTCTAAGTGTGTACAAAGATTAAGGGTATAACCGATGGAGATAAGATAAAATCATTGAAACAAACTTATAGATCTCACCAAATCTGTGACTACTGGTACAGTCTTACTGTTTAGCCAATATATCTCCAATAAAGGTCTAAACCGACTTTAAAGTTGCGTCCGCCATTTTGAATTTTTATTGGGTTAAAAATTAGAAATTTTCTCGTCGGTTACAGGCTAGGTTAGGTTAGGTTAGGTTAGGTTAACCAAATTTAAAGTGTATAGCTCATCTGGATGTAAGTTAGATTTATATAGATGAGCGAATCTCCCAATTAAGTTGTTTATATATATTAAATATACAATATATATATATATATATATATATATTATATATTAAATATTCTCACAAAATATCCTTTTGTTAAATTTATAGATAACTGAAGTTTTGTAGTGATATTCAACGACAAAAACTATGAAGAGTTTTTTTGATTTTTGAAATATTCTGTCGCTATAGTTTACAAAAACAAGTATAGTTTATATAGTGCTCAGTTTATATGACGTGTTGGAAGGTGAGTCAATGATTGTTTACGTACTGTTGTCTATCTAGTGGACTTGGAATATTTATCTGTTACATTCTAACTTAACTTAACTTTAAATCTTAATCCTTAATACTCTCATGGATTAAACGTTTCGTAGTTTTAAGTGGACAAGTGTAACGTCAAAAATCATCATTTCGAGACAAATATCGTTTCAAAAACCGACATCACGTATATGTGTGGAAGTAAAGTTTAGTAATAACAAAGTTTAAAACATTTTCTGTCATCCCAGATCTTCTGGACAAACTAAATCTCTTCTATAAAGATCTCAAAACAAAGGTTATTGTTTCTTTTAAACATATAAGAGATAAAAACTATTAGTATCACTCCAAAAGTTTTAAAGAACATTGACCCTCAGAGACTCATTTAAAATGAGTACGAGCATGGCAACCCCACGAGGGGTCTGGATCTACACCTATTTTTCGTGTAATCTTGGGTTATATCCCTCTCTTTCAGTGTTCCTATCAAATCTCTCTTGTTTTCTTCCGACCCTGGTTCTATTAGAGTATTTGAGGGCTCGTGGTCTTATTTTATATTCTTTTTTTGTAACTCTAGGGGGGGGGGTGTATACGCTAGTTTGGCTGATAGTAATATTCGATATGCGGAATATTGAATAATATTATTTATCACGAGCGGAAGATTAATAGCTGTGTAGGATCAAGTGTCGAACCAAGCAACAAAGTAAGGGGCTATTTTTAACGAGTACGGGCTTGGTAATTCCGAGGTACTAAGCTGAGTCTACACTTTTTCATGTAATCTTCTGTTGGATCTCTCTCTTATCTTTCCTATCAGTCTCTCTTGAGCAATTGTTGTTCTTTTTCGACTCTGACGCCATAAGGGTATTCGAGGGTTATGGGTCCTTATTTTATTAAGTAGTTTTCTTCTTTGTTTTGTGAAACGATTATGATCAAGAAGTTTTTCACCTTTAATAATGGGGAAAATGTCTACACGGGTTTTGCTGATGGGATTATTCAATAGCTTGATATATATGTCTCTTGAATTATTTTTTATTAGTGGGACATTGATAGCTACGTGAGGGTCGAACCAAGCAACGGAAGGAGAGGCTTACTTTTTAGTGAGTACAGGCTTGGCAATCCCGAGGAAACACAGCTGGATCTACATTTTTCACGTAGTATTGAGTTAGACCCCTCTCTTTCGTCTTTCCTATCAAGCCTCTCTTAACCAACTTTTGTTCTCTTTCTATCTTGACGCTATTAGGTATTCCAGAAATCGCGGTCTTTTCTTCATTTCTTTTTTCATAAGGCAATTTTTGCTGAGACTTTTTCGCCTTTAAACAACAAAAAGAATTGTTTTTAGCCATTGAGACTATGTTGGCGTTTTTCACTTTTTCATGTTCTAAATTTATCACTTGTTAACGGTAGTTGATTTATACTCTTGAAACGCCGTGTATAATCGAGTAATTTTACCGTTTTTAACAAAATTCATATATTAATATGTTCCTCAGATGTTATTGATTCTTGGACAATCCCTAGATTAGGTGTAAAAGTTGATTCTTAAGCATATATTTTGAAAATATAAAAAAATAATAATATTCTATTAACTTAATAACTAAAAAAAAAATGTCGTAAATGTCCGCTTAAATAGTATCAATAATATATACAATTCATCATTATCGAATAACTGTAAAAATTTATTTTCGTTACAATTACCAAAACAAACAATACATGATGTAGCCTACACTGGAAATACAGTTTTTGTTTTTAATTAATTATTGTTTTTGCAAATTTTTCACTGAACAATATTTATTAATTATAAAAAAAAATCACGCCAGAAAAATGACCCCCCCCCCATAGACGTATAAATAAAACAAATATATGTATAAGAGAATCAGATTCTAAATAACTTGATTCAAATAGCTATGCATAGAAAAATCTCATCATGGAGCAGGTGCCAAAAGGGAACAGTGTATTGAAAGGAAATAGAATTGAAACGTAAAATAATAGGAAACCTTTGTCAAAGTCAGGTGGCGCTCTGTGCAACGAGTTTCACGCTGTTCCAGTTTTATTGCTTTATTATGCGACCGGATATATCTATTCTACATTTTATATATCAAACACTCAACACAAATATTTACAAATAAATACTTGGCACAGTCAATTCTAACCTTAAATATAGTTGTTTCCCTACTTGTTTAAAAGAAACGAAAAACTCTCGGTCACCATCATTTTACAAAAACAAGTTAATGGGCTCCATCATGGTACTTAACCAGCTCTGTCGTACAATGTAATACAAGTAGATTCTCTAAATGCCCAAAAGTTGCTTTCTTGGGACTAGTAGGAGATGTTAACTTGTATTGGTAGAACAAGGGGTTTTATCCAATATGGTAAGTTTGTTACAACTGTTTTCTGCACCTCGTAGTGTGAACATTCTTGACCTTATATATGTAGGTAAATGTGTATATATAAAAAGTCTCCACTCGCTTCGCTCGTGCCAGTGTCTCGTCCTCGATAGCATCGTAGCTTTGTACAAAGCTTGTGTATAAAGGGGCATACATACACTCGCTTCGCTGGTGTCAGTGATTCGACCATAACTGAATACATAAAACAAAATGTACGAATTCTAAAACCTTTTTGAGGTATTTGAGACGACGGTTACTCGTTTTGGACCGATACAACTTTCATTTTAAATATTACAATATAACATGAGTACAATGTTTTTGTGACTATTGTATGTGAGGATTTATTTGTTTTTAGGCGAGTGTGTTGTTTTGAATATTCTTCTTTTAAAGCATATGTTAAATTAGTGTTTAGTGTTATCTATTGTGTATATATTTTTGGTACTATTTTTTTATACAATAATATTTCAAGTGAAAAATATACGACCTAGACTGGGAATTGAACCCTATACCTTTAGCTTTACGCGCCAATGCTCTACCAACAGAGCTATCCTAATCGCTTCCCAGTACAGGGCGCAGACTTCTCACTTGACTTTTCGTTTAATTACTGCAATTTTGAGTTTCCAAATTAATTACCTCGTATATGCGACATTGAAATTAATTTTTACTCATTTTTCAGCCCTTACGCATGTATTTTTGAATATTCTTCTTTTAAAGCATATGTTAAATTAGTATTTAGTGTTATCTGTTGTGTATATATTTTTGGTACTATTTTTTTTCCTTTCTCTTTCTTTGAATGTTTTTAACAGACTCTCCCTTTTGTGCTAATTTTACTAATTATTGTATTGTTAGTTTTATATGTTACAAGTTTTCTATTTCCGGTTTTTCTAATCCACGAAGTATATAATAATAATAATAATTTAATAAGTTTTATTTGTGTTTTTTTCCCCCCAATGAGGGTAGCTTCAAAACAAGCTAATAGCCTAAATGAAGTGCCTAACATTTTCTTTGTACAATTGTGTCAGAAAGGTTTATAATTTTTGTTTTTCTTTGTTAGTTGCATAAGTGTTTAGTAGTGTTTATGTTCTATTTCGAATTATGTTTCTGTAAATTGTATTTTAGTTTGTACGTAGTATCTGTTATGTTATTTGAAAATAATTATGTTACTTACATATTTTCTGATAATTTACAAAGAGAATAAATGAATTATAATTAAAAAAATAAAAATAATAAAACAAATTAATCAAGGGAATATCACATTTTCTTACAAAATTAGTATTTGAAATACATATTTGACAATAACTTCACTATGTATCATAGTAGAGCTGTGGGGTTGGTACCGGTACATCCACAATTGAAATCTGCAAATTATTATAAGTATTATAAGTTGAATAATAAAAAAGATATAAACCAAAAACTATTTTTAAATGGGCGCCATTTTGATATTTTCAATTAGTTTTTTTCTAAATTTCAGTAGATTTCTACATGAACACACTATAGTAGTCAATACCAAAATCTCATGTATCTATCTTAATTGTTGTTGCCGCTATCGTGGTTACATATTTATTGCGATTACCAAACTTACCCTATACATCGTATATTGGGTAATTAAAAAAACTAGTTATTGATCAGTTAAAAACCACTATAATTTTATTTATCAGTTAAAAAACACTATAATTCTATTTATCGGTTAAAAACCACTATAATTCTATTTATCGGTTAAAAACAACTATAATAATATTTATCAGTTAAAAACAACAATAATATTTATCAGTTAAAAAGAACTATAATAATATTTAACAGTTAAAAACAACTATAATAATATTTATCAGTTAAAACCAACTATAATATTTATCAGTTAAAAAGAACTATAATAATATTTAACAGTTAAAAACAACTATAATAATATTTATCAGTTAAAAACATCTATAATATTTATCAGTTAAAAACCACTATAATTTTATTTATCAGTTAAAAAACACTATAATTCTATTTATCGGTGAAAACCACTATAATTCTATTTATCGGTTAAAAACAACTATAATAATATTTATCAGTTAAAAACAACAATAATATTTATCAGTTAAAAAGAACTATAATAATATTTAACAGTTAAAAACAACTATAATAATATTTATCAGTTAAAAACAACTATAATATTTATCAGTTAAAAAGAACTATAATAATATTTAACAGTTAAAAACAAATATAATACTATTTATCAGTTAAAAACAACTATAATACTATTTATCAGTTAAAAAACACTATAATTCTATTTATCGGTTAAAAACAACTATAATAATATTTATCAGTTAAAAACAACAATAATATTTATCAGTTAAAAAGAACTATAATAATATTTAACAGTTAAAAACAAATATAATACTATTTATCAGTTAAAAACAACTATAATACTATTTATCAGTTAAAAAACACTATAATTCTATTTATCAGTTAAAAACCACTATAATTCTATTTATCGGTTAAAAACAACTATAATAATATTTATCAGTTAAAAACAACAATAATATTTATCAGTTAAAAAGAACTATAATAATATTTAACAGTTAAAAACAAATATAATACTATTTATCAGTTAAAAACAACTATAATACTATTTATCAGTTAAACAACAATAATATTTATCAGTTAAAAAGAACTATAATAATATTTATCAGTTAAAAACAACTATAATACTATTTATCAGTTAAAAACAACTATAATACTATTTATCAGTTAAAAACAACTATAATAATATTTATCAGTTAAAAACAACTGTACTATTATTTATCAGTTTAAAAAAATATAATAATATATAACAGTTAAAAACAACAATAATATTTATCAGTTAAAAACAACAATAATATTAAATTTATCACTTAAAAAGAACTATAATCATATTTATCAGTTAAAAACAACTATAATATTATTTATCAGTTAAAAACAACTATAACATTTATCAGTTAAAAGAACTATAATATTATTTATCAGTTAAAAACAACTAAAATATTATGTATCAGTTAAAAACAACTATAATAATATTTAACAGTTAAAAACAACTATAATACTATTTATCAGTTAAAAACAACTATAATACTATTTATCAGTTAAAAATAACTATAATCATATTTATCAGTTAAAAACAACTATAATATTATTTATCAGTTAAAAACAACAATAATATTATATATCATTTAAAAACAACTATAAGAATATTTAACAGCTGAAAACAACAATAATATTTATCAGTTAAAAAGTACTGTAATAATATTTATCAGTTAAAAACAACAATAATATTTATGAGTTAAAACGTACTGTAGTCATATTTATCAGTTAAAAACAACAATAATATTTATCAGTTAAAAAGAACTATAATCATATTTATCAGTTAAAAACAACAATAATCATATTTATCAGTTAAAAACAACTATAATATTATTTATCAGTTAAAAACCACTATAATACTATTTATCAGTTAAAAACAACTATTATATTATGTATCAGTTAAAAACAACTATAATATTATTTATCAATTAAAAACAACTATAAGAATATTTAACAGTTGAAAAAAACAATAATATTTATCAGTTAAAAAGTACTGTAATAATATTTATCAGTTAAAAACAACAATAATATTTATCAGTTAAAAAGTACTGTAGTCATATTTATCAGTTAAAAACAACAATAATATTTATCAGTTAAAAAGAACTATAATCATATTTATCAGTTAAAAACAACAATAATCATATTTATCAGTTAAAAACAACTATAATATTATTTATCAGTTAAAAACCACTATAATACGATTTATCAGTTAAAACAACTATAATATTATGTATCAGTTAAAAACGACTATAATAATATTTAATAGTTAAAAACAACTATAATATTTATCAGTTAAAAAGTACTGTAATCATATTTATCAGTTAAAAACAACAATAATATTTATCAGTTAAAAAGTACTGTAGTCATATTTATCAGTTAAAAACAACAATAATATTTATCAGTTAAAAAGAACTATAATCATATTTATCAGTTAAAAACAACAATAATCATATTTATCAGTTAAAAACAACTATAATATTATTTATCAGTTAAAAACCACTATAATACTATTTATCAGTTAAAACAACTATAATATTATTTATCAATTAAAAACAACTATAAGAATATTTAACAGTTGAAAACAACAATAATATTTATCAGTTAAAAAGTACTGTAATCATATTTATCAGTTAAAAATAACAATAATATTTATCAGTTAAAAAAAACTATAATCATATTTATCAGTTAAAAACAACTATAATATTATTTATCAGTTAAAAACAACTATAATAATATTTATCAGTTAAAAACAACTATAATATTTAACAGGTAAAAACAACAATAATATTTATCAGTTAAAAGAACTATAATTTTATTTATCAGTAAAAAACAACTATAATAATATTTAACAGTTAAAAACAATTATAATTATGTATCAGTTAAAAACAACTATATGTATCAATCCAATAACATTCTCCACTTAGCTAATGGCGCATCTTTGCCTAAAGCCTCGGCTGTTATGATGTCTCCATGATTTTAAACTCTGTTTTTTTTTCTTTTGATGATGACATAACCCACCTATTCATAGGATCGTAAGAGTTTCCATTGGGAAATGTTTTCTCATAACTCCAATACACAACTGTATTGACGAGTTTATTGAGGTAAAGTACTCTAGCGGACTGATGAAGTTAAACGTCCTAACGAACGTTTTAAATGTTTATATATTTAAAAGTATTCACTCGCTTCGCTTCTGTTACTAGCGGGCCTCGAGGCTGTACTACGCTCGTGTCATTAACTCAACCCTGCCGGATCTAACAATACAAATATCATTCGTTTGCTGGTCCCGGGTGATAAGATTTTCCACGGGGAATTGTTTTCTCATAACTTTTATACCACTGTATTTATGAGTTTACTGCGGAAAGGTTCCCCAGTGGTTAGATAAAGTTAAATTGGTACAAATTATATGTTCGAGATGTTCGCTTTGAGGTTACTAACTTTTTGTTCTAAGCTGCTCATATCCCAAACTCATTATAGTGTGTTAATAAACAAATGTTTAGACCAATGAGGTGGTTTCAATATTTCCTTTATGAAAGTTAGGCGTGTTCGTACATTGAATTGTCTTTTCTTCCCACAACAGTTTGTAGAAAGTTATGTGAGAGTTAAAAAATCTATGTCGATATCTATTTTATGTCCACTGAGATAAAAAATTATTTTTAGAATAATATCTGTATGTCTTATGTAAATACTAATACAATTTGATATGGTGCGAATTAAAGAAATTAAATATAAATGTCTGTTGTTTGTAAACAGAGTGAATTTTGATCGGTTAATATTAAAGGATGTAAAATATTTGAAGATTTTATGCAAACCCTTCACCTCACCTTCTTTGCCTTAATGATCATCGGCAAAGTTTGTATTCTTTTTAAGGAGGCTCAACTTTCGTAACAAAATCAGAATTTCAGGTTGAAGTAGTAACACGGGAGGAGGAGAAGTGAGTGAAACTTTAACTCGAAAAGTGTCGTTACTCCTCTTTGAATGTTGACATGATTTACAAAATGTTTTACAATATGGATCCTTGTTTAATGATAGGTTTTAGAATATCGGTCCAATCTGACAGAATTTTGTTTTTACAATTCTTATATATCTACCGCCGCGCCGTTCATAACACAAAACTATACATTTACCAATATTAGACTCCTGTCTACTAAAACATTAAAATGTAAGAAAATTTCAATTGAGCTCTTCCAATGGGCAAAAACAAAAATGAACCTGACCGGTGTCATTAAAAACTAGATTTTTATCAAATTCAATTGACGCTTTTGTCGCCCATTCGGGGAAGTTTAGGCCCTTGTTTAAATAATCTTTCCAAAGAAACTGTTTATGACATAAGCGAATAAGTCTAGGCCCTTATTTATAGCCCATATTCATGGAACAGTTTTAATCAAATTTGGTATGTGAGCATATTAAACCAATATCTCAGGTCTTTTTTACAATTTTGTGTGTAATTTTGGGGATATCTGTCATAAGAAAGAATACGAAATACCGATTCGACCTTGAGTTTTTGTAAATATATCCATTTTGAGTATACTTGAGAACAAACATTGGTTTTTGGATTACTCAAAATTTTTCGTAAAAATAAAGAATTGGAGGGTACTTTTTACATATCTATATAACGTAAATATAGTGTTAAGTTAGTAGAGTGTTCCATATGTCCGGCGTATTAATTAAAAAATAGCGATTTCTTCGTGGGACACTCCATCCAGTTTGAAGTTCTCTGAGTACAAAAATGTGATTTCTGGAATGATATCGTCTGTTAAACCTCTGACAAGGCCTAAAATCGTGTAGCTTACAGGACCATGTAATACAATACGGAGAGAAATTAAATGTTTCTTACAACTGTTCAATAAATCTTACTTTTTCCAATAACAAGATGTCACATCTGTTGCATTCTTAACTTGTTTGACAAATTATGTTTTAAACATGTAACTAATCTAGAAGTAAACGTATTACATTGGCAGGGAGAAGTCTATATACAGGGTGATTCAGAACACTCGTCTGTTTATTTAGGGTTGCTTTTAAAATGATTCCCCTCTAATTTGGAGATGAAGAATTATTTTCTTTTTAATTCGAGGTCCCGAAAACCCTTAGGTCAAGTGGAACCCTAAGGTCTTGTAAAGAGTAACATATTGTAGGTTTTATTCAATACCAATTGTTTACCATTTTAAAATGGTGATTCTAAATTAAAAAAAAAAGTATTTTATGTGTTCCTTAATTGTTGATTGTTGTTGATGAAATTTAAGAGACAGTAAATAATATGAAATTAAGTTACGAACGATATAGTTCAGTTTAAATTGTTTCTCTATTCAAAAAATTGAATAACTCAAAATGTTCAAATGGAAAGATAAGCCAAGTACTGTAGTAGGCCTACGTCATTTTAAATGCTATAAAAAGGGGGGGGAATTTTTTTTTAACTGTGCAATTCAGAAATTGGAGTAAGTTATTTTCTCGTATAAATCATAGTCAAATTGTTTTTTTTTTTAATTTCAGTAATTCACTTGTCACGTGATTTTGTGTGAGTCCAATATATATATATATATATATATATATATATATATATATATATATATATATAAATTGTTAATGGATAATTACTAAATTGACAAATCTAATTTTATTTGTTGTTTAAAACCTCTAGGTTATCATCACCTAATAAAATAAAGAAGTGATGAAAATAAAGACCCCTCTCCCCCCCCAGTTTTCTCGATTAATTTAAATATCATAAGAGTCTGAAAAGCATAAGAGTTGATCAAGAGAGACTGTTTAGGAAAGTGAAAGAGAGGGATCTAACCCAAAACTACATGGAAAAAGGTGTAGATCCAGCTAGCCCCTCGGTATCGCCCAATCCGAAAGTTGAAGGTTTGATCTGTTGATGCTACACATAAGGAAAACTTGATGAAAATTGTTCTAGACGATTTTGAGAAAAATGATAATTTGCAGTTAGGGAAAAATGAAAACAAGTTACGAAAATGGCCAAATAACGCCCATATACCAAATTTTATTAAATTCGGTTATTGCGTAAAGCACTGTGATTCGACAGACAGACATTCCAAAAATACTTTTTTTTACGCAGCTGCGCTCAAAACGATTATTTGCGCAAAAAAACAGGACATCGATTTTTGACCCGTCACGTTAATTACTATGTATATGTGAGAAAGTAAAAAAAAAAATACCATTATATATATATATATATATATATATATATATATATATATATATATTACGGTATAGTCTGTCTAAATATTTGTTGACCCTTAATTTGACACATTTCTAAAAGTCTTAACGATATGGATTATTGAGTTTCCCTAAATTCGGAATCTAAGTAAATGGCTTAGAAAAGGGTATTGTCACCCTATTCCAACAATATCCTACTATGTAACGGATAGTTACTGAAGAGAAAGAAAATGGCCGAACTAAGGAAGCCTATGTTAGCCACCACGATTTGCAATACAGGACCGCGGATCTCTCTACATTTATATATTACAACTTATCACCTTTATCCTTGTCGAACCAATCAGCACAACAGGTAACCAGCTTTGATGATTAATTTTTAATGTTAACAATAAGGGGATTTACCAAATTTACTGTACATACCTGTAGAACTGAATTGAATATTGATTGAAGAGGTTACATCCTAACTCACGAACCTTGATTATTTTGCTCAACATGTTTTGATATTTAAGGCGATGAACTCAAAAGGGTTGAAACCAGTTGTTGCACGTCCTTTTTCGTGCGGATCTTAGCTACGTCTAGGTTAACATGTCTGCTTTACTGGCCGAACGTTTAGGGTGTTTGTGTGGGTTCGTAAACTTGCGAATCCGGATGGGACAGCGATGAACCGCGGCGACAACCAAGGTTCCTATCGGACCCAAACCACAGGTGGCAACCGTGGTAACAGTTCCACCGAACGCGTCACAGTTAACCGTTAGAACAATCTACAAACAAGTATTACGTAGACATTTGAATTGTTCAATACATCGAATTGTTTTAATTGTACAAGTCTTTGTACATGAATTGTTGTGCTACAGTTCCGAAAACAACCATAATATTATATATTAATTTACTGTTATTAACAAACTGTATTCAAATAAAGTTGAAAGAAAACAAAGAATTGATATTATCGTACCCTTGAATTTAAAAGGATTTCTGTGTAAATATTGGAAATGGAATTATTAACAGAAACAACTTTTCAATGTTTGACTTTATACTTTAACTAAATCGTGGTATCAGCTGTGTTTAAGAAGCTTAACTGTATTTTAATGTTATAATATCGTAATGAAATAATGTATTGTTGGGGGATGGCATGAAACAATGCAATATAATAATGTTATAAAACGGCGAAAATAATTTAGTCTGCGTGCGCGCGCGCGCGTGTGTGTGTTGCAAGTGGGAAGGGGGAGTATTTGGCTGTAATAAAATACGTAATTGGCTAAAATCGGCTTCACCGATTTCTTTCAAATTTTAGTGAAATATAGAGATTGACTATTCAAACCCGTCTGTTTTATCTTGTTTTAGAGATTAGAGTGAAAGAAAGTTTGTGGAGGGTTTTTGCATCATGTATTGTTTTGTATCTTTTGATATGAAAATAAATATTTTACCTCAATCGTAAGCTTAATTTTACCTCGATATCATGGACATATTTGTTGAAATACCCTGGTAAAATTTAGGCATTATAACCTCCAATAATGAAAACTTACAGAGAATACGGACATTGCCATCCCGAGCGAACATAGCTGGATTTCCTATCTTTAAACAAATTAATGAAAACACAATTCTCATCAAAAAATCACTTTATTTGTGCAACACAAATATATAACGACGCTGTAATGACTAAGTAATCATCCTCAGCTGTTATATGGACACAAACCCTACTGACAGTGGACTATCTCTTTTAACCAACTCTTGTTTTAGTCTGACCCTGACTCTATAATATTTGAAGGGTGGGGGTCTTTATTTTATAAAAGTGTTTGCCTTTAAACATCAAGACAAAATCCATTAATGAAACACGTACCGAGTAATTTTCCACAGATTGTGTGTATTCGTCACCAATATCGATCTCGCCAAACGAGCAGATAGAAACATGCCCAACGTAGTACCTCAGTGAAACAGCTGTAATTGTTAACTCAGTCGGTTATTTAATGTTCATTAAAGCCGGTTCTTGTCAAGAAATCCCTGGCAGAACGTGTTTTTAATGTAAAATAATGTTTATACAACTTTGGCATAACAAGGTTTTCAATGCTACGGAGAATTTCCTCCCTTGGTATTGTTAAATTATAACAAATTATATGTTTTAACAAACCTACAAAGATAAATGTACACTTCTAATTTGTTTAGTGGTCTGTTATACAGAGTCATTTATTATGAGTTTGCAATTTATGAGGAAGGCATTAAAATGAAGGAAAATTTTCCGATAAATATGTTTCCTTAATATGATTCTTTTTTTCGTCTGATAATCAATTTGTTTATTTTGTTTTTATCTAAAGAATTTTAATCAACAAACAAAAATATGTAATATCTCATAATCGGTTTTCCGATTTTTAGTGAAATGTAAAGTTTGATGACTTAACATTTTACCCAGTTGTAAGAAATATTGGGGTTCAAGAATAATTGGTTAAAAACAATATTGAATCTTGAAGCCGTCATTAAAGCTTGATTTTTAATCAAATATATATTTTACGCTAAGGACGTGTTTATAGGCCTAACTTAAGCTAAGAAATTTTAGACCCTTATTTAAATCTATACATTTGATTTCTTCAAAGTTCATTTTCACTATTTGATTGACATCAACCCAACTGACATTTTTGGTAAAGATTTGTTTTGGTTGGTTTTTATTTGCTTTTGATGATGTATGCTTTATGTTTTTGCGCCGTTTATTATTCTTCTATTTCTCCTGTGCTTTTACTTTTAGTGATTCATTTCAACAGCTTCGCACTCATACAGATAATAAACCAGATTCCAGAGATCGTTTTCATTTAAAATGTGCCCGTAATGCTGACCACGTCTTAAATTTAGTTTTGGATAAAGATGAAATATTAAGTCCAGACTAGGTTTACACATTTTGTATGTAGCCTTTATCCCAGAAACTAATGTTTTATGTTCTAATTTTCAAAATGGTGGCGGTTTAAAATTTCCAATCCCGTATTTCCAAAAAAAAACAAAACAAAAAACAAATCCGTATAATATTGCACAAAATTTACGATAAAATATTTTCCAATCCGATATTAATTGTACAAGATATTTTGAGGCAAGCTTAGAAAATTTTTCAGAATTAATGTGAAAAACAGAAAGGAGCAGCAATTAAAAAGTTGGATTTTTTTTTATAACCGGCAAAGGGTTTTGGCTGTTCCATATCATATTTAAAAAGATAACAGTTTTAGGTACCATTTTTTTGCCGAAAATATTTAAATAAAATTTTCTGAGAAATGTTAGCTTATGAAAAACAGAAAGTGGTATAAACAAAAAAAAAAAGAGAATATTTCTATAGATACCAATAGATTTTGTCTATTTCATATCATACTTAAGCAGATATCAGTTTTAGGTACCATATATTGTTGAAAATGTTTAAAATGATTTATTTTTGAAAAATCGTAGCTTATAAAAACGGAAATAGATATCAACAAAGAAGCTGGACTTTTCTATAGTCGCCAATTTATTGTAACTATTCCATTATTATTCTCATGTAGTTGTAGTTTTCAGTTTCATTTATTATATAGAGGCAATAACTTGTCAAATTAACCTTTCTTTAAAATGTTAACATTGCAAAAAAGGAAAGTCTACAAAATGAAAAAGTTCCATTAATCTCTAGTAGGCATATTTTTATTCTTATTCCATAACATACTTAAGTTGATTTCAGCCCTAATTTTGATATAGAAGCGAAAACTTATAAAATTGTCTACAGTCAAACATAAAGGGGTAAAAAATCCACGGGGGTAAATATCCCACCCTACATAGCATGTTCATTAAATGATATTTATAAAATATAGTTCGAAATTGACTGTTTTAGTCATCTTACTTTAGTTTCTAAATTGTATTTTAAAGATTAAAAAAATAGCATTAATTCAAAATTAAAAACAAACATTGTTTTGACTCTTTTTCGAAAAAGTACTATTGAAACATGTTTTTATCGTGTATTAATACTACCATAAATCTAAGAATGTTGGCCTATGTACCATTGACAAACGTAATAAACCTTTGGGCAGAGTGTCACTTAGCTGCACGTATAAGAGTGCAAGGAAAGAATGTAGCAGAGAAATGTGTCGCTCAACATATAACTTCTCTCTCTAAAAGGTTTATAGACCTGTCAACCTTTCTGCCTTATCAACTGGAGATGGGAAGCTCAGAATACTGGTCGCTTGGCGGACACATATGACCGGGAGGTTTTTCGTCTTAAAACAAACTATTTTCGTTTTTTGAAGTTTTTCCCTAAAACCTTTCTCTACAGAAATAAAGGTTATCAGGTCACCAAATAAATATTTCGGGTTGATAAATGGCTCCGGTAATATGAATATAATATATAAATTTGTACAAATGACGCTTGAAAACATAGACCAAACCATTAATTAGGTGTTTTGTAACCTTTATACGCTGTAACCTTTGTATTACAAAAATCACTGCTGATTTTCTAGATTTTCAAAATGGTGAAAATTTTACAAAGGCGAATACTTTATATCGCAAACTGTTAACATTACACAAAATAAATAAAAAATTTAAAAAAATATCTGTATAACTTTTTAATAAGATCTTTTTCTCGAATCAGTTTTAGAAACAATCTGAAAATAGACAAAAAAAAAAGGTTTATTTATCCTGATAAAGGATAGAAAGTTTTTCAATAATTTGTATTAGTAATTTAGTTGTAATACATTTATTTCTTTTGATTATTTTTCTTGCCACTAACAAAACACATTGCAAGTGTCAAGAAAGCACATAATATAAACGTGAAGCTATATTGAAAATTCAATTATAACAAAGTAAACAAATATACAATTACACAGAATAAAACAAAACAATAATAAGACGTCAATTGCAATAACATAATAATAATAATTTAACTGGTAAAATAATATTCGAAACTTCTCTATCGAGTAGGATATGTTTTCATTTAGTTTGAAATATTCTGACTTGTGTTATTCTTTAAACTCCTTGTTCACAGAGGAAATCAGCTTCAGGTGGCTATTTTTCAAAAACCACCACCTCTACTGTTGTCCTTGGGAATCATATTTACCACGCGTATTGTTTGCATTCACATTAGTATTACTTGAGCCAATGAGCTCTTAAAATGAATTTATACTCGTACTAGAGAAAGACATTCATAAAAATTGTCAGATTTAAGGTCTGATATTTTTTCGATTTTCAAATATTTTGTTAAATATCTTGGATACAATAATGGTTCAAATAAAACATTCTCATTTTTTTAGCTTACAATAATAATGTAATATATATAATTTTAACAAAAATTGAATGGACCTTCAAATGACCTCATTTATTTTTAAAAAATTTTCCCATAACATTTTTGGTGTTTTGAGTTTACTTTATTCAATAAATAACTGCACTTCATGTAATATACATAACTTTAATACAATGCACAGTTAAATAATTTAAAATTAAAATTTCTCAATACACTGGTTTTCATGAAGAACTGTAGTTTTTAAAGAGAGTGGATATAGATTGTTTGATATTAAAAGATGTAAAATATTTGAACATTTTATGTAAACTCTTCACTTCCCTTTCCTCGTCTTAATGATCATCGTCAAAGTTTGTATTCTTTTAAAGGAGGCTCAACTTAAAGTTTAACAAGAGATTCTCCACAACTTTCGTAACAAAATCAGAATTTCAGGTTGAAGTAGTAATAAGGGAGTGAAAGTAAACTTTAACACGTTAAGTGTCTTTGCTCACTTCGAATGTCTTCTTGATTTAGTAATGTTAACTCTACAATTTACGTATGCTTTCCTTTTATATATTATTACAAATGATGTGGAGCCTGTGTAATGATTTGGTTTCAAAATTTCGTTCCGATTTGATCTAATTGTATTCTCACAAGTGTAAATCATAGGTCCTATGGGCACAAAACAAACAAGGAAAACTTTAGATCGAATCATTATTTATGGAAAGTTTTTTAGGTAGTGTTCAACGCTTCTCACAAATTAATGTGTAATTATAAATCGCATTTCTACGATAATGTGGCCATCCTCAAGTTATACACCAGCTACAACAGTCATAATATTATTATAACGCAAAAATATCAATCAAATTTTTTAAATGTTATGTTTTATTATTCATTTCAATAATATTAATTACTCCAATTGTCTAATTCTTAATTTGATTGAAAGTTATTGAGTATTGAATTGATACAAACGGGAGGAGAGATTTGGTGGGGCGGAAATATCGGTTCTAAAAAAATTAGTAATGACGTAACATTTAATGTAATATTGATGTGGATTACCCTAAATGTTTGTGTTTATTAATGTATACTGTATGCTGCCCTACTAATGAGTGTGTTCTTATTAAGATATAATATGTGTGAAGGTTCCTAGATCGACGCTTATACAATTTAAAGTGTTTTACATTTCAAAAATTACTAACTTGTTTCCATTATAAAAACCTAAACCACTTGTTAATATTTATTATTGTGTTTTCTTTGTTACCATGACAATCGATAAACTGTACAAGTAATTGGTTTAATGTAAACATAACTGGGTTGGAAACACCTGTGCTTTTCTTACTGACAGAGTGTTGTTAGATATCGACTGAAATATGGTATAAAATATGTAATCAGTACATGTTTGTAATACTTTTCTTTTTTAAATTTATTAAAGTCTTTTGATTTATAAAAATATCTTGTTGGTTAAAAAAAAAAAATTAACTTTAAGTTTAGATTTTTTTTATTAAAACAACGTCACAACTAATTAATTTACATAATATGATTAAGATATTTTCAGTGGCCTAGGCAAGTCTTTTTCTTGTGCTTCAGTTTTAAATATTTTCTGATAATTTATACATCATAACAATGAAGTAGAATTATAATAGATTTAAAATAAAACCTTAAATAATATGTCCTTACATGTACCCATAGTCTAGTAATATGCAAATGTGTAGCCTTTATCCTTGACAGTAGGTCACAGTTATTTATTTAGTAAAATATTAATAAACAAAAACATTGCTTGATTTAGCGACATCAATCCAATTCTTGAGCAAGTATCACTATCTTCGATATCTGATGGATACATTCATTGGCGTGTGGTAAAAACCTTGTTGTACAGTAACACATTCTGTTTCTTAAATTCCTACTCTACACTACAAATTTTTTAAATTTTTTTATTGCAGAATAAAACTTTCACCAACTGTCTCTGGAACATGTGAATTCAGACGTTGTGATTATAATAAGCAGCTTCCACTGTACAATCTATAAATAAACACATTAGTCACCGGTTTAAGGATTATTATTGTTTACAAGCATAAATATTATGGGTTATGTCATCGACAACAGTGCAATGCTACGCGAGCTAAATACATTGTATTTCCTAACGAATTACAGTGTGAATCACAGCGCTGTTGGCTAGTGACGTCACAAGCTCCCTTATTCGTCCGTGCTACTGTATGAGTGTCTCATATAATTAACATTACCGTTAGAAAGAAAGAGAAATTGTACATTGGAATCGTATATTGTTAAACAATTTCAAATATTTATAAGTTACAGGAATTTTGCGTTACTTTTTAAGCGCATGTGAAATTGAAGGGGTAATATTATCCCTTCCTTTTGTAATCCTTTATTAGACTAGAACCTTCGGTGTATTTATGAAATTCTACATATATTTGCCTATTATTAACCGCAATACTGTTATTGATTTTGTACTTTAAAATCGTCAAGCCATCTCAAAAATCCCATTTAATAATATTACGCGATTCTACTTGATTTTAATTTTATTAGAAATCATACCAGTTAAGCTATTTTTATTTTTGGACGTTTTAATCATGGTCAGCGATTCAAAAACTACTGTGTATATTATAATTTTTTTTTAATTCAGCATTATTTTTACTTTTAGTTCGCCATATTGGCTCCACTAATTTTAATTTTGAAATTCTCCATTCATTCTGCCTATTTTAAAAATCCTTTCATGCAGTAATATGAGCGGAGCCTGCTATGATTAAAAACAAGAGTGGTGGGGGTTACCACGTGACTTATGCTCCGTTTCGCCATTTTGTTCTCCACTTGACTTACTTGACTTATTTCCTTTTATCTCCTATTGGAGCATTGGGCGTCCAGAAGAGCTCTCCATCTGTCCCTGTCTCCAGCAAGTGCCTTCACGTCTCCCCAAGTCTTGTTAACCTCTTTTGCTTCTTTAATAATGGTCCTCTTCCAGGTTTTTGTTCTCCACTGCCAGTGGTTAAAAACTCAAGAGGTGGGGGAGAGGTTAAGGGGCGTGGCAGAAGTCACGTGATAACCCCACCACTCTTGTCCTCAACTGTATCAGGCTCTACTGATATGATATTGATTTGAACTTTCCAAGTTATGACAATTTCAAAAAACTACTTTTCTTTCGTTTTCCACAAAAAAAATATTATGGAAATGGAATGGTTGAAATTAATCCAAACACAATCCACACATTAATTCGAATTCAAGGCCCGTTTAATCATTATTTAATAATAGCTCTTTTTGATCTAACTTGGCTATACTAATAAGAAATGCATTCTTTTGTAAAACAATATTTATTGAAGAATTATACAATCCATTTAAAATGTTGTTAATTTCACTCCTTTTCTAAAAACATAAATCCAAGCTGACATCCTCTGAGGTAGTAACTCATTGTTTTTACATTTGTAGAACCTTACACAAATCACTGCTGGATTTGAATGTATATCTAAAAGTAAGCTTGTGACATGTCCTTTGAATAATATTCCTTATCAGACACGTTGAATGTGATATTTACCTAAATTAAATGTAACAATAGGATGACCTGATTATTACAATACAGAAAGTATGCTAATTTGTTTAAAATACTAGTTTCAGACAAATTCAGACTTTTAGTAGTTTCAATCTGCCTACACGTAGTTACAGTTAAGGATAACAGTTACCGTTAATGTCCCCTTGGTCCTGGAGATTGGTTACCTTGGTGTCATTTTAAAATAGTGTGTTATTAACTTATAACACACTAAATTAAATTAAAATTAGATAAAAATGACAGATTTTAATTCTGTAATAGTACCAAGCACACTGCTTTACAATGAAAAATAGCGAAGTTGTTGACACAAATCTAATTTCTAACCCTAAATTCCTGAGAAAATCTGATATTCCGAATTCCGGCAGTTCCGAGTTACCGACACGAGCGTAACAGAGGGAGGGTTCTTCAAATATGTACAGTTAAGAAACCCCCCAGAGTCGAGACAGTGACATGAGAGAAGCGAGTGGATACTGTTTAATATATGTTTCAAGAAAGTGGTGATATGGGCTACACAATTAAGAGGTTTAGAAAATCTGTTTACTGATTGAGAAACAATCTTTCCCTACTGGATAAAACTCCTCTATCTACCAATACAATTTAACATTTCCTACAAGGTCCAAGAAATCAACTTTTGGGAATTACGTAAGAGGATATGCTTGTCTTACATTGTATGATGGGGCTGAGTAAGTAAGTACTATGATAGTGCTCATCAAGTTTTTTCACTTGCAGGTCTATTTTTGGGCGTAGTGAAACTGACCCAACCTTTTTTGTACTTTTGAAACGATGAAACTGCCCCGCTCATTAAAAAGGATTAGGAAGGGTCGCCTTGCAAGACTAGAAATGCTGAAAAGACTAGAAATGCTTGCCCCGAGCGCCCAAATAATATTGAACATTTTATTTTACATGTTATGCTACGGGACCTAACCTAACCTTACAGGCTTATATGCTTGATTGAGGTTAAATTTAAACACATCCTATCGAAATTACGCTCGCGGCAATTTCAGCATTTCTGGTCTTGCAAGGCGACCCTTCTTGATCCTCTTTAATGAGCGGGGCAGTTTCATCATTTCAAACATACCTTAAATATCGGGGCAGTTTCATAGTCCCCCTATTTTTAGGTACACAAATTTAGATAATATGCAACTCCTTATTGTTGCTAAAAGTAATTAATTAGCCTGCCCAGCATAGGGTTAGCTAAGGAAATCGTGCTCTCTCATTCCCTTTGAGGTCTAAATTTCCCTATACCTACAGACCAACCACCACTCCAGGTAACCAGGATTTCATGAGTTAACTATGCTAAACTGATGTGGAGGACTTAAAATTAATTATAAACATATCTACAGGCAACCGCTAAAGTAACTAAGTCTGACAGCCTATTAAGACACACTTCTCGATATATAAATGTTGCTACCAGAGTGAGAAGTGTTATTTGGACCTTACCGAGAGTCTTCGGAATGCCATTTCCCGAAAACTTATCCGGCATAATAATTTAGACAACACTACTAAATTAACTAATAAATAGGGGGTTGGGATTTGACACAAGTTGTCTCCAGATGTTCTGCGGCACTTTCTGTATCACTCAAAGCCGATCTCCTATGTCAAAGGTCTTCCTTCAGCAGATCAGCTGAACTGCAGCCTCCGAGATAATATGGCCGGTAATCCCGATTACAATTAAGATTGCAATCCAGAACAACCACAATACGAGGTCGAGTGACTGTTCATCAGAAAGCGTCACAAATATATAGATTTCTTCCTTGTTGTTTAAAGGCGAAGAACCTATCGGGTCATCATTGACTTATAAAAAAGTAACATAAAATAAAGACCCTTAGCCCTCACTGTTCTAACAGCGTCAGGGTCGGAAAAGAACAAAAGTTGGTCAAGAGAAAGGTGACAGGAAGGATGAAAGAGGAAGATCTAACCCAGGAGTACATAAAGTAAGGATGAGATCCAGGGTTTATCACACCCGCACTCATTATGTGTAAGCTACTGAGGATACTTCCATTGTAATTACGATTGACCATTTCTTGAGATCACAATGAATACACTTGATGTATGTAAGCCTTGGAATACTGACGGTCTTATATACAAAAATGTAACTTTTACCCCACTAATTGTGAGCGTCAATGTTGTCAAATTCGTTAGAAATGTAAACAGTCTGTGTACTGTTTTACTTCCATTCACATTATTGAAAATGTACAAGTTACATATACAATGCTCATGCGTCGTCGCCACTGAACTCGACGATTGCTCTGTATAATGTAGTCGCAAATAGGGTGGATGTTTCCTGGGGTTTGTCGAGGTTTCGTAGGGAAACTTTGGCTGTATTAAACCAACTTTGGTTTTAAATTTGCAAGTTTTGGCGGAAATCAACAATTGTAAAATATTAGTTTTTATGTTTTTACTAATTTTTTTTAGTATATATGGTTTTAAATTAGTATATTTGTAATTGTGTATTTTTACTTTTACTTTTACTATAGTGTATTCAGACTTAGGTATTTTGTTATATATGGCACTCCAGTAATTGAGTTTTAACCTGTTGGGGCTGCTTTTGCAACATAATTAATTTTGTATTTTATTTGTTGTAAAAATTGTTGTTGTTGCAATAAATTTATTCTACTATTCTACTGTTACATAAGAGCTATATAAAATTTTAAAAGAAATATCAGTAAATAATAATTTGATATTTTTGGAAACTTAAATAGGTTTTAGAAATTGTAAATGAAAAAAATTTAAAAAGGTAAGAAGTAAAGAAGTTTAAAAAAATTCATGGGGAAGTTTTAGAAAACATCATTTGAAGATTCTCTTTGTATGACTGCTCGTTATGCCTCGTTCACAGTATTATAGTCTATTTACTACTTCGGAAGATACACTATATTCGTGTCCATGGCATCACTCAATGAAAAGCTGTCCAGGAGGTCTAGGTCCACAACAGGCTAAGGAGTCTATTTTTTTTTTTAAATCCAATAAACCTCTCTGTCGTAATCGCCTTATAAAAAATTTAAGAAAAGAACATAAAATAAATATCACTAGCTCTGGAATAGTCTAATAGCGTCAAGGTTGGAAAATAAGAACAGTTTGATATCTGATAGGATAGATGAAAGAGAGGTATCTAACCCAAGACTATATGGAAAAGTGTAGATTTAGCTAGGATTCCTAAGAATTGTCACGCAAGTACAGGGTGATTCACATAAGGTTCCGAACGCTTACTGAGCTGATTCCACTAGCAAAAATAATGAAATAAGTTCATATAAACATAGGTCCAGAAATATTAAGTATTTTGTAAAAAAAAACAAAATGGCGGATAACTTGAAAACAAAGAATTTCCGAACCTATGTTTATAAGAACTTTCTTCATTACTTTTGCTAGTGGAATCAGCGCAGCAAGTGTTCGGAACCTTATGTGGATCACCCTGTATTGAGCCGTTGAGGACAGTTATACTTTTTAATAGTAAATCAATATATTTTAGCTAGACTAATAACAGAAAAAACCGACTCTTAGGTTGAAACAAACCGTAGCATATATAAATAAAATTTAATAAATGTCTACACTTTCTTGAATGGCACATAAATCGCAACTAGCAAATATTACGTGAATCTGAAGAAAGCAAACAATGCGAAGCATAACAATTGAATACTTAACCTCAACAGCTGCAAACCAAGAGTTTACATTCAGTTCACATGTTGCATGCAATTTGTTTTCTGCATAGTCTTGTTTAATATTAAAGTTAGGGAACTCAACGGTTTTATTGCTCTGCATCTTGTATTGTTGTTTAGAAATAAATAAAATGTAGTTGGAGTAATAATTATTATTTAGAAAATTGTTTTCATTATACTTTCCCACATTTACGTAGTATAGAGACAATCGTGTGACAGGGTTAAAAATTCATCGTTTTGAAACCTCCTGAGTCCAGGTGTATTTTTAGATCTTTTCTTGTTGGTCGAAAGCGAAAACCTATTGGTTATTTATAAAACATGTTGATGCGCTTCATCATCGTACTTACCCAGCCCAATCATACTAGCAGACTCTCTAAATGTAATCCCCAAAAGTTGGTTTCTTGGACCTATTAATTTGCATTCTTAGATCAAGGAGTCTTATCCAGTAGTGTAAGTTTGTTTAAAACAGTTCTTACACTGATTTTCTAAAGAGCATCAAAACTGTACATACATGAAGGAGTCTTCACTCGTTTTGCAGTGACTCATACTCGATGATTCTGTCATGGATCTCGTAACTGTACGAATATATCATTTTGTTGGGAGGTTCAAAATTACATTTTTGACAATAAATTTGCTATTTGTCATTTTAGATATGTAGGGTTGGTATCATTACAAGCAGATTTGAAATATGTCAATCTTTATCTAATTCAGTATGTTATAAGTCGAATAACACACGAGATATGAACGAAAAACTGTTTAAAATTACCGCCATTTTGAAATTTTCAATTAGATTTTTCTGAATTATAATAGATGTTTTCTCTACGGACACACTGTATACCAAATTTATGAAATATATATGAATATTACCATATATTAGCCTATATATTTGAATATATTTCATATACAGGGTGATTCACGAAGTTATCCCCACACTTATACAGCTCATTCTACTAGTAAAAATAATGAAAAAAGTTCATATAAACATATGTCCTATCTCGTTTCGTTTAGCGTCTGTCTGTTTGTATGTGTTTTTTAGAAAAAAATTTCTATCTTAAAAATGGTTTGAGATATCAAGTTGAAACTTTTTACATTTAATGACCTTATTAGTGTGCATCTTAGATAAAAGTTTCAAAATAATATCATTTACAGAAACAAAATGGCGGTCATTTAAAATGTTCAAATCCTAATAACTTTAAAACGAGTGATGTTACAAAAAAAAGGCAAGATAGATAAAAAATAGCCCTTTTAATACAAGCATTTTGGTACCTGGTTTATTGATCTAAGATAAGTAGTAACAGAAATAAATAAGATTTCCCAAGTAAAGGTTTGTGTTTTATTCATAATTGCAATGTATTTTCAAAATCAAATCACACACAACATTAAAACATCTTACTTATTTCTGTTGTTAAGATGTTTTAATGTTGTGTGTGATTTGATTTTGAAAATACATTGCAATTATGAATAAAACACAAACCTTTACTTGGGAAATCTTACTTATTTCTGTTACTACTTATCTTAGATCAATAAACCAGGTACCAAAATGCTTGTATTAAAAGGGGCTATTTTTTATGTATCTTGCCTTTTTTTTGTAACATCACTCGTTTTAAAGTTATTAGGATTTGAACATTTTAAATGACCGCCATTTTGTTTCTGTAAATGATATTATTTTGAAACTTTTATCTAAGATGCACACTGATAAGGTCATTATATGTAAAAAGTTTCAACTTGATATCTCAAACCATTTTTAAGATAGAATTTTTTTTCTAAAAAACACATACAGACAGACAGACGTTAAACGAAACGAGATAGGACATATGTTTATATGAACTTTTTTCATTATTTTTACTAGTAGAATGAGCTGTATAAGTGTGGGGATAACTTCGTGAATCACCCTGTATTTACCAAATATATGAAATATATACCAAATTTCATGTTCCTATCTTAAGTCCTTACGTACAGGCTACAATGATGACGGATGGGAGACATACCGAAAATCTCTTTTTCGGTGAGATCATTTAACATGAAGCTCAGTTAAAAACAAACGATTACCAAAACTTACCTTTACTTCGTGTACTGTGTAAGTGTAATAAAGTAGTCATACAATTTACTTGTCGCAATAATAATTATTTAGAAAATTGTTTTGGTTTTACTCATATATAGAAAAAAAATATGTGATGGGTGTTACAAAATCTTTGTTGATTTTTTTTCCAGATATATTTGTTTGGAAATCACATTTTTTTCTTGGTTTTTAAAGCAGAAAACCATTTGTAAATCGACAACTTACAAAAAAAGAGGAAAGAACTTTAAAAAAAAAAAAAAAAATACTATAGTTCCAGTGTCAGAAAACTTGTGTAACAAAACTGTTTTAAGCAAAATTACCCTACTGGGTAAGGACCCTTGATATAACAATGCAATTCTAAGTTTTTTATAAAGCCCAAGAAATCAACTTTTAGACACTACATTTAGAGCATCTGCTTATATGATAAAGCTGGGTAAGAACCATGATGGTAGTTCTAGGAAACAATGTTTGTAACCAATTATCAACTGTCTTTACAATGAAATGAACATACACGTTATTTCCCCTGAAGGTAAATGCTATGGCTTTATACCCAAGAACTACTTCATTAACATGAATAATTACGTGAATGTAATATGAAGGAAGATATCAACTAGACTAATGATTGGTAGAATTGTGTATCTAGCTTCTTTGAGGTGTTAATACAGTCAGCACATCGGTTTTGTAAATCCAATGTGGCTGCAGTCTAGACCATGTCTTGGTATAACAATATTCATATACCATGCAGTAACGACAAATAGCACAATTACTGTACACTTGAACAAAACACCAGTTAACTGCTTTATAAGTGACTTGGACCATACATTATGAATGTGTCATTCATTGAGACACAGTTGTAGTTAATACTATGTTTCCCTCTATGTTTAAAGGCAAAAAACCTCTTGATTATCACCACTTTATAAAAAAAAAGAAAAGAGAATAAGATAAAATACTCCTTGACTACTGTTATAGCGTCAGAATCGGAAGAGAACAAGAGTTGGTCAAGAGAGAGCTGATCGGAGAGATGAAACAGGGGGATCCAACCAAAGATTACATGAAAAAAAAATGTGTAGATCCAGCTAAGATACCTCGGGATTGCCAAGTCTGTACTCACTGTATGTAAGCCCCCTGAGGGTTCGAAAAGATTAATAGCTTCAGAGTCGGAGGAAAACAAAATTTGGTCAGGACAAACCTTATAGTAACAATCAAATAGAGAGATTTAACCCAAGAATATTTGAAGAAAGGTTGCCACGCCCGTACTGTTGGCTTTCTGCAATCACTGATCGAATCCCTGCCCGACGTTCTCAAACATTATGGGCGTAATATTTAAATGGACATCAGTTTAAACAGTTAAATACAACATAACAACCACATTTTGAAATAACATTTTTAATGAAGTTAAAACTGAAATTTGTTTGTGTCATTAGTTTAGCCTTAAAAACCCCTTTTAATTTGATGTGTCACATAACGGGTTCTTTTTAATATTTTGAATGTGTCCAAAAGTACCACACTTTTGGAGGACAGGTAAAATTCAGTTCAATGTCAAATCCTTTTTTTAAGTTAGTATACCCAACATTTTAAAAACTGTTTATAATTCTGATTTTTAATATTTGATTGTGCTTTTTAAGTTTTTTTTTACGAGGAAATAGCCATTTTACAATTTTTAAAATCTCATTTTGTTGCCACTTTGGGTTATCCAAAAAATATTTCGTGCACAATTAATTTGTCTTTTTTTGCCTTTTATTTTAACATGTCACAAGATGCGGGTTCCCATTTGAAAATTTTCAATAACCCCTCATAATTCGTCATTTTATGGAAAGGAGCAAAATTCAAATCTATCATAATAGAAAGTTGAGGTGACCTATTTTAACAGACTCAAAAAGGTTTGGCTCTATTTAAGTCTAAATAGTACTAAAGGGAGGGGGGATTATGTTTTTATAGGGTTTGTAAATACAAGTTTTAAAATTATTTAACACTTTTTTTTTGCGATTCTGCTCACTGGTTCGAGTCATTAATCTAAAATTTGAATGAAATCAGCTTAGCCATTTAAGAAATTTCACAACTTACGTTTTTGAGTTAATGGCGACTTTAGTGATGAATATCATTAATATCGTTCAAACTGGTATTGAGAAAATGTTTTAGTTTTATGGCATTTTTTTTTTCTTTTTTTCAGATTTTGAGTTAACGAACATATTTAAAAAAAAAGGGTATGACCAAAATACCCTCATACGAAATTGGATTGAAATCGACCATCTCATAAAACCGATTTTTTGACTCATCATATAATTTTCTCTATGCTACGTGTATTTTAATACGTCCCTTACGCCTATGCTGCGTAAACATTTATATGTTTACGTTGGGGTATTAGTGTTTGGGTTGATATTAAGTATGCACAAAGGAAAAGATATGTGTACAAAGCAGAGCGTACAATACTGTAAATTCTAAATACTCCATTGTTGGAATTTTAACCACAGGTCCCCTAGCGCCTGTTAATCCCTTCGGTATACGTTGTGAAACTCCATGAATAATTTCAATTCCCAAACTGTTGTAGTTACAAATGTGATTTTCTAATAGTAAATGTGATGCTAATATTTGTATTTCCATTCAGATATTTAGAGTAGAAATGTGACATAGTAAAATCACCTAAGGCTATAATATGTGGGCACTTGACAGTATAGTCCAGTTATTTTAAGAAAATGTTCAAAAAAAAAAAAAATGAGCTGTCGCGGGACGCTTGGCAGATATGAAACATCAAAATTCATTTTATGAAAAGTATGCAATAGAAAAAAGGGTATTTGTAGGGAATAATATTAAAAATAAACAAATGTTTAGATTTTTACAAAAATACAATTACATATATTTTTTAAATACAAAAAAAGAAATATATTATTTTAAAATTGTCAGGTGTACCGTCAGTAATAGTAACTGTCGATGCTGTCTCTGGTGGTATTAAAGTGACAATTGGTCGATGATAACTGAAATATGCAAGGAAAGTGATAAACATAACGTTATCAGGGTATCTAACGAATACTGCATCTGTTGTCTTTCCATATATAGTTGTAGGTTCTCCTGGGTTGTTATTAATGTGCAACTAAAATTCTCCTTTATGGAATGAAATCAATGGTATTGATTAATTTTTTTTTAAATTCACATTAAAGTCTCATGCTAAAATTAAAGGTAATTTGTGTATATTGTTCTTTAAAATCATTGAACCTCTGTGACTATACGGAAGTAATCTCTCGTGAAATGATAATATTGAATTTTTGAGATATACACAACTATAGGAACTTCTTTTTCATCTTCCATTTTAATTTTAGAAGGACACAGATCACCAGTGGGTGTTTGACTATCATGAACTTCTGCAGCATAGAATAACATTAACTAAAATATATATTTTTACACATATATTTATAAAACAAACAAAATTCTACATTTAAATCAAAATACTATCAACAATGTTTTGTTTTACTCTGCAAGCTACTCATGGTGCAGAGAAGAACTACATGGAACGTTTGACCATTGATAGCGATGCTACACAAGAGTTGTTCTTAACTACGGTACTGCCGCATTTAATATTTCTCGTCAAAAATACCACATGCTCTTCTTAATACATGTTTATTACATCTGATGGGTGCCGTTATGGTACCTACATACAAGCTGATTCTTTCCCCCTAAAGTTGATTTTACTAGTGGTTTCCTAGTTTTTCTAGTTATTGGGTTCAATGAATAAGCTAAATCATACATGGTTCGGTTTCCACATGTATTTGACTATGTATATATACAAAAGTCAAAACTCACTGACTGATCACGAAATCGCTCGATTGAAGAATCTGTTAGGAATAAGTTAATATTAGGTTATATTAGGAAGAACTCATATTCACAAAGCTTAGAATGATCCAACTATTGTGAAACAGTTAAAAAAATGTTGAAATGCTTGCCTTGCAACTGAACTAGGACAACAGAGACTCCTAAAGGTATATAAGCGGTCAGCATGATTTGGGAGAGGTCTTTTATCTTTTTGAGCTTGGAAGATACACGGCTGTGTTGCTAGCCGTGGTGGAAGATGGTTCAGGAATTCTACTCAACAGACAGTAAGCAAGCATTTCTATATATGTATGTAAAGTCACCAGTTAGAAGATTTATAATTGCTTTCATTTAAGTTATAATGATAGTTGGAATACTTCTGGGCTTTGAGTAAATAATATTGTTTTGTTTTATTTGTCTTCTTTATTGTTTTATTTGTAATATTTAAATTTGTCTTCTATGCTGCCAAATTTAATGTTCGTGTTGTAATTATTGTAGTCGCTAATATGAATAAGTACAGATAACGGCGGCGGACTGACGCCATGTTGAAAATAACTTTTTTGATAAGACAAGTGAAAAGGCGATTATCAAACGCACTCTTATATACTGGGTGTTGTCAGTACGTAAACACAATAGTGGCTACAAATATTAAGATATGAATTACAAGTTTTTATTGGGGATCATAGTGTGTTCATATAGTAATTCAGAAAATCTTATTGATATGTCTAAATGTCGTTTTAAACAATTTTTTAATTAGATACAAACTTGGCGATTTCAATGTATGACATGGTACCATCCCACAGTGTGGGGGAAACCCAAAAAGCTGGTCGAAGTATTAAACGTTATTTAATTTTGATGAAACTAAACTTCGAATACAAATTTTTGAGGTTGTTAATTACAATTCCAATGTTCAATTTGCTAAAAAAAAAAATGGCAGATACAATATGGCAGACTAAACAATTTAAAAAAATTATCTAGTACATCAATTTGTATGAAACTTTGTTTATAGGTATTTTTGAGGTTAATGATTACAATTCCAACGTTAAAATTTCAAAAAACAAAATGGTGGATCCAATATGATGGATTAAATATAAACAATAAGATTTCTAAACGAAAGTTTTATATTTTTTAAATGATTTTTCTAACACAAATAAATATTTGACCTACCATAATGATATGAATAAATTTTTCGTCATGTTAGTCTGACAACACTGCACAAAGTTACAGGTGCTTGAAGAAACCGTTAAATACACTCAAGTGTTACTTGTGAATTGATGTTGGAGTGCAGCTATAAGCGAACGCCCTTTTCTAGTTGTGGAATTTGACACTTTGAATATCACTCTAAACCAACTGTATAGTAAAAATTTCCTAAATAGTAACTTTATTTTTTGAAATTTGGTTAGCTTTTGGGGATTTTGCCTCACTGTGAATCCCCACCTCTTTTTAATAGCAAAGGTATTGTTAAAAATGTAATTTCGAACAATGACCTCCCCGAAATGTGATATTCCTCCAGTTCGAGATCAAACATGGTCGAGTCACCGACACGAATGTAGCGAGTAGAGGCTCCTTTACATATGTACATTTTCGAGGCTTATTAGAATTAAGACACTGATATGAGCGAAGCCTTTTTAATATATACACAACTACGAGGCTCGCTAAAGCCTAGTTGACATAAAGATAGAGTGATGTACACAATTACAAAGTAACCAACTTTTGGCCATTACATTTATACAATCTGTTTGTATTACATTGTATAGTTGGGCTGGGTAAGTGGCGTGATGGATCCATAAATTTGGACCTGGGACAGTTTTTTGTTTTCTAATAAATAACTACAGTTTTTAAATATATTATATTTTTTGTCATGTAACTACAATTATTATAATAATAAGTACACACTAGTCCAATTATTTACTTTTATTTTGTGAAACATTTTTATTGAGAAATATCCTTAAATTTCTTACAGATCGTAAATAAAATAAATTTTTGCATTAAGCGTTCTCAAATAAAAAACTTATTTAATAATTGGTATTTATAAGATGAGATTTTAGTTAAGTAGATGCTACAAGTGTTCTCGTGCCCTCTCAAGGGATGTTTTTAATTGGTCAAGAAATGATTTCTTACTTTATTTATTCAATATATAAATTTGTACATCTCGTACTTTGAATTTGTTTCGTTGTCGTTTAAAGACTAAAACCTCTTGATCGTAATCGAATCGCCTTATGAAAAAATAAATAAGAACACAACATAAAAATATCTAGCCCTTGAAAATTCTAATAGCATCAGGGTGGGAAAAAAATCCTCACGTCACTTTGGATCTAACCCAAGACTACATGAAAGAGGTGAAAATTGCCAAGCGAGCCCTTGAGGCTACTATAGCAATTTTATTTCGCCAATTATAGATGGAATTAGTCTAATGTAATTCTGACTGTGTGTCAGTTGGTATCATAATAATAATCATTTCTTTTTCTTATTCATTTTAGCTTGCTATGGACTACATTAACCGTTAGGTATGGACTAATTTTGCCTACCGTTAGAACTCCTTCATCCTCTGGTTTGTCTTTCCTATTTTCCTATATGATCGCCTTTTACTTCTGTTTTTTCCCCTTTTTTTCTTCTTTTTTTCTTTCTTTTTTCTTTTTTAGGACTCACAAAAGATCCTTTTGGGTCGTAGTAACAGGAGGCTGAGTAGCTTCTTGCCCCTTGAACTACCTTCGGTTTTCTTTACCATCAGATCCTTCACCTTTGCCCCTACTTTTCCCCTGAACCAATTTCTGTCTTTCGTTTCTTCTTCTCCTATTCCGAACTCTTCTAGATGTCAGTGCATTTATTTTACCCACAGTATTTGTATCGCTCTGTCTTCTTATTAGTTTTGTCAGGGCCTCATTTTAGTAATACCGAGGTACCTAGTTGCTCTACACCTTTCCTGTGAAGTCTTGTGTTATGAATAATAGGTTTTCTCCTATATTCATTTTCTACGGGTTCAAATAAAATAACAAAACCGCTTGGTAATATCAGCTAAGGCAAGAGCTAATTTATTACATATAAAATATATCTCCATATTTACTGGAACACTATCAAGTGTTTATCTTTTCTCACACAATTAGTAAGATCATCACTTACATTTAGCTCACAAAGACAAGACACTAAATGACACAGCTGAGCTTAAGTTATTCCATAAACCTAGATCTATCGACCACAATCTTATTTACAAAAAGAATCTGTTGTTCTCTCAGTTTAGAATATTTGTCCTTTTAAACAAAACTCAAACGCAAAAAGAGAAATGGCCTCCTTACCTTTCTTCTTCCCCGAAGTTGTCCCAATCTAGACTCCCTGATCTCTCATGTCTCAAATTCTAATTCGTCAGTGTTCTCTCCTGTGCTGGGACCTTCCACACTTGGCCCCTTTGTTGCTGCACCAAAATTTCTCCACATGAAACTGCCCCACTTGGCTGATCCCTCAGGAAAAGCCCCCTTCTCTTTGTCTTCCCTAGTTATTTAAAACTCTTACATCTCCCCATTTCAACTGTATCATTTTCACTTTTAATATTCACTAAACCAGCAGGCCTAGTCAGCATTTACACAACTTCTCACTTTATGCTACCATTTCAAATAACTAGACCTCCTGACTTACTTACATGCTTATAAATCCATCTCTTGCCTAATCACTATTCTAACAAATTTAATCTTATCCCTTACTTACTCCTAACAATATTTAATATTACATTTAAGTTATTCCTAACACTTGGGTTACATAGCTCTCTCTCTCTCTTTGATATTACATATCAGATTTCTCTTGATCAACTTTTTTTTCTTCCGTGTCTGACATTATTAGAGTTTTTGGGCTAGGAGTCTTTATTTTATGTTCTTTTCTTCATTTTTTTTAAATAAGGTGATGATGACCGAGTGGTATTTGTCTTTAAAAAACAGGAAAAGACAACTTTCCTTGCTAGCCTGTTTAGGTCCATTATTTTTAGGTGTCCATAGATGGTTGGTCTCTTCTTTAACAAATAAAACACAATTTTTCTTTTGTAAAATTCTATAATTTATTTGGTCTAGCCGACCATGGTTTCGCCAGTTACGGCATTGACGAGGCTCTTGCCGTCAATGCCGTAACTGGCGAAACCATGGTCGGCTAGACCAAATAAATTATAGAATTTTACAAAAGAAAAATTGTGTTTTATTTGTTAAAATGGAATTCTATCAAGTACCGTCGGTCATCAGTGTAAACAATATGGTCTCTTCTTTCTCATTGTCGTTCCTATGTTCTCATACTTCTCCCTGTTGCTTCTTAGTCTGTATGTGTTTGTATTTTTTTTTATCGCTTTTCTTAAACTGAGAATTTGTACAGGAATTGGCTGTCTTTTTTCCGATATCAGTCAGAACTTTTCTTGCAACTGTCTCTTTTGTATTAAAACATTCCTTTGAGTTGTAGAGGTTGAACTTTGAATCGTATGGAAGGATTGGTGTATTACTTTTAATGTCGTCTAAATGCGGTTTCCACCTTTCTGGCCCATTCTTCCACTACCAGTCTTTTATTGTTGATCTCTACCAGTTATTTAAATTTGTAGATTCTTTTGATTATATTATTATTTCATATAATAATGCTTTATTTCATTAAAAAATAAACAGTTTGGTATTATAGATTTTCCTTTTTCATACTTATAGGTACAGTAGTATAAAGAAAGTTATGTGATTGGTCAAAAAATCGATGTTAATATTAACCATTACCAGTGTGGGAACTTACATTTAGAAGACAATTAAAGTTCCTGAATTTATGAAAAGCGAAAACAAACCTTGACTGTTGTTAAAAACTTATTTCAATATTCATTAAAGATGAAATAAGGCTAGGAATCAAAATTTTGGAGTAAGTGTTATAAAAAAAAACACAAAATTATGATTTTCTCAAAATCAGCTTTAACGATTTTGATGAATTTTGGTCAGGTGTAGTCTTTGAGAATCTAAGTAGTATTAGTCACCATCTCATCAAAAATTCCAGTTTATGAGTTATTGGTATAAACACAAAAATTGGTCATGGTGAAAATTTATTGAAATGTAAAATTACTTTTAAATAAAACCGTTTAAAAATCATAAATACAAAAAATAACAGTTAAGGAATAATTGTCAAAAAATAATAACAAGGCTGGACCGCTATCATTTAGAAGGGAGTTTAAAAACAAATTTGAATAATTGTGCATAACTAGACGATGGATGGAACCAATTACCGTAGTTGATAAACTGGTAATGAAGTTTGACCACTACCTCCCACATCCGGATGTTCGGACATTCTTTGATTTTGTGTGGAAATGATATTAGAAACAGGAGATTTAATTATTTTTCAATATGACTATAGTTTTTAAAGTTTAAAAGCCGTTACAAGCTATCATTTAATTTTCTAAATTCCGCATCTATAATTTATACATTTAAAAATACAAATTCTATCTAAATGACTAAATGCCCGTCTCATTCATATTCATCATCAATATGCATTAAATATTGTTTTGGAAAAGAGAGTGAATAATATTTATTAATTCGGCTTCCAGATCATGTAAGTGTGTGTGTACGGGCAAGCGTGTGTATAATAACATTGAACATACTTTTTCAATTAGAGATTCACACATCTGAAATAAAAACAAACTAATCACCATCAAACATGTCACTTTTGGTAGTTGTCAGTAAAAAAGTGAAAATTAACCATGGTCGCCATTTGGAAAAAAGACATGAAGTAGAGTCTAAATTTGCCTGCTTGTCATAAACACGTCTTCAGTCTAAATTATATTTAATTAAATTCAAACTTTTAATTACGTCAGTCAAGATTCACTTTTGTTTTTTTCTAATTATAACAGAACCGTAATTATAAGTTTGGACGTTTGGACACATGTTTGGGTCATTAATTGAAATTAAATTTCAATAAAATTTAAATGAAATCGGTCAAATCAAATTTGAGAAATTACATCTTTTATAACAGTCCCATGACTAAACAAACATCATTTCAGAAAATATGTTTTTTGGACTCGAGGACTTCAAAAGGGATGTACTGTATCTACAAAAATTGTACTTCGATGTTTTAACCCATCACATTGTGTACTCTTTACTAAATACGCTATTTTTATAAAAATAACAATTCTGTAAGTACTTATTTCTTCAGTTAGCAATCTCAAGGGAACCTAGCTAGTCTTGGATACCTTATTTCATGTAGTCTTGAGTTAGATTCCTCTCATTCATTTTTCCCAGCAGATCTCTCTCGGCCAACTTGTTCTTCTCTATTGACCAATTTTTGAACTCTTTCGGTCATTACACTGTTATAGTATCGGATAAGTATGGGTCTTTATTTTATGTCTTTAATTTCTTTTGCTATCCATTATAGGGTAAGTTTGGTAAACGTCAAAATTTTTTACCACTGTTTTTTAACTGATCTTCACGTTTCATATTGTCAGGAAACCAAAAACTGGTTTTTGACCTGCCGTACATCCATCGTAGTTGTTATTGTTATCATCATCTGTACAAGCAATAGCGGCCACAAAAATATGATATGAAATTTGTTATAGGGAACTATAGTGTGCTCAAGTAGAGAACCCTATTGAAAACCAGATAAATTGACTTGAAAATGTCAAAATGTTGGCCATTTTTTTCATATCTCATGTGTTATTCAACTTATAACACACGAAATTAGATGGAAATTTGTAAATTTCAATTCTACTAATAATGGTACCTCTCTATGATGACAAGTATCGAAGTCATTGTCAAAAATCTAATTTCAAACCATGACTTCAAAACAAAATGTGATATTCAGATCTGGCAAAGCTGAGTCTTCGACACATTAAAGCTCCTTCACATACATAGAGTTTCGAGACCCTTATGTACAGTTATGGGCAAAGACAGTGACACGAGCGAAATGAGAGGAAACCATTTTAATATATACACATATATGAAACCTGCAATGGCATATGACATCATGAAAGTAGTGATATACACAATTATAAGGTTAAAAAAACCTGTATAACTTCTGTTTTAAAGTAACTTACCCTACTGGGTGAGGTCCATTGATCTATCAAACAATTTAATGTTTCTTACAAGGTCCAAGAAACCAACTTTTGGGTTTTTCATTTAGAGAATATGCTAGTTTTATGATTGGGCTGGGTGAGTACCATAATGGCCCTCATCAAATGTTTTAATGAGATGATAACCAAGAAGTTTTTCATCTTTCAACAACAAGGAAACAAAAATTGACCCATGATATAACTTTTTTCATCATGTATATATCAGAAATTAAAATTAGTAATGTTTAAAATATTTTATTATTATATGCTTGATATTATACTTTAGAATATATTCAATGTACAAATAAAACCTAATAAAACTTCAATAAACACCACATTGGCCTACTATACTGTACTGGTATTACACCATTATAGGCTGTTTAACCAAAAGTCCCCAGACGCCTTTATAATCCCTTTAATCTACATTGTGGCAGCGGTTGAATAATTTGCAATTCACAAAGTGTTGGGGATGAAATCATACAGACTTTGTTCAGGATGTGATTTTCAATGAATAATTATAATGTCCAACTGGATTCCCTCAGGTTTACAGGAGAAAAATTAAAATAATTTAAATAGAACATGGAGATGTCCAATAAACCAGTTAACATGATCCATGTATTAGTCTATGTTTATTTTTAGCAAAATAAATTGTACAGAAACATCATTGCAGTTATTTTATCTTACATATATACAGAAGGAAAAAAAATATTTATTGCTATCCTCTCAATAAATGTGTATTATTCTATTTTTAGGTGAGAAAAACAACATTTCTTTATTAATGAGCCCCTCTCCATGGTTTTTTATAGGAGCTAAGTTAGTATAGAACATTTTTACCTTTTTTTTAGTTTTTAACCTTTTCTAATTCGAAAAATTATTATTTAAATAACAACTATATATATATATATATATATATATATATATATATATATATATATATATATGTGTGTGTGTGTGTGTGTGTGTGTGTGTGTGTGTGTGTGTAAATTAAGCTTGCTTTGCTTGTGCCCTAAACTATAAATCATATTAGGTTATTTTATAGACTTCATTAGGTATATTTTATGAACTTTAATTTTCTTTTAGTTGCAATTTTACTAAGTAATTTGAGTTATTAATCTTCACAATTCATCAAATTGTAAACGAGATTGAAAAGGCTAATTTTGAATAATTTCGCACTTTTATAACAGCTCCATGGATATTATTTTGTTGTTTTTACCAATTACAACATTTTCGTGGAGATGGCAACCGATACATTTTGTTTACATTATTAGAGATTTCATTTTAGGAACATATTCTCAATATTGTTAGTGCCAATTTTGAGCTGCCCCAAAATTTGTATTTTTGAACGAAATAAAAAAAAGTCTCGAGATGTGGCTAAAATATGTCTATATAAAATTGTATAAAAATTGGCCACCTTTAAAAAATTGGGCTGCACAGATGATAGAAAGAAAGATGTTAGATGTAAGTAGTAAGGGCTTCCATCTCGGTTGACATTGAACAGTTCAAAAACCTGGAAAACAGTAGTTTTACCATTTAAATTCCTTTTTGTACCATTCAACACTAACCTTTTTCTAATGATCTATCAATTTTTTTAGCTGTTTAACTTCAACTGAACTGGAAGTCTCTTTCTTTATACTAGTGACGGATATTAATGTAATAAACTCATTTATTGTGTTCATGAAATTAAACTGAATATATCTGCGTAAAACCCAACATCGGTTTAATGAATAATTTTTAGTTATAAAACAACAGACTTTCTTTGGGATTTCACCTTAAAATCATTTTAGAAAAACAAAAATAGTAAGAATCACTTTTCATTTCAATTTATTTTCACACTAAATGTACATTTTCTAAATACTAATCATTCCATGGGACACCCAACTCATAGTTTTTTATTACACTCTACAAAATAATTCCAGTATAAACAATTTAAGTGACTGAGAAATGTATGAAAGTCACACACATTCTTTATTCTATGTGGACTGCTATTGATGTTTTCATAATGCTGCAAAGGGATTTCTTTTCTGTTCCTGTGTGTGAAGTAAAATACCACTATCAACATATACCACTTGACACAATTCCTTTGACAGCAACCAATGCATTATATAACTTGTAGAGAATATGTTTTATGATTTGGTGATATAAAGTATATTCTGAGATTTAACTAAAATTTTGCCTCTATATTTTAAAACAATTTATAACTATTTTATAACATTTTTCATTTAAACTGTTTTAATCTGATTGAATGATGGATCTCCATCATAACAGTTTAAATGTAAAATACATTTTCTAATCATGTCAGTGACAATACGTGAGTAATTTAATTATTCAAGAAAAAATATTGGTAATTGTAGAGAAGATACTCTTGTTTGTTGTATAGAATTGCCAGACTGAAAACTCACCTAATTAGCATTATATGACTTTGATTTTTGTATGTGTATTCTTTTTCATCATTTGAGTTGTATATCCCGTTAGCACATCAACAACAAGACCATACTGCTTTTCCAATACATAACGTGATGCCCCTAGAGATCCCTAGGAAGACCTGTTAAATCAACATACTTTAGAACCTTCCAGACACGGTTATCTTTAGAACTGCTTGTCAATAAGGATTACAACTAGTCTGCCCCCAGTACTGCTCAGTGTTAACACTTTGCCATGTCGATCCAGAGCTCTTGAAAACCGTTTAAAACAAAAATAGAAAAGCACAATTATTATAGACACTTCCCCAGTTATTCTGCTCATATATTGTTATTTAACTGTGGATTTGTCTTTACAGATTTATGATGTTGAGGTAAATTTATGTTATAGAACCATCTAACATAGTGATAGTCGTATTGAGTCAGAGTGATTCATATCACACAATTCAAGCTTTAGACTTCAGACAACATATACTTCTACAAGCTGCTAAAATTCACAAGGTAAGAAATAGATTATGTAAATTTTATTGTTTTAATCATTTCAAACACTAAATCATTTCAATAGTTTAATCCAGAACTAGTCATTTGTCAATTTTACTTCATCAATCTCATAGAGACAAAAGTATCATTGTGAAAGACCCTTAGCCGGAGAGTCAGGGTCAGGAAAGAACAAGATTTAGTCAAGAGAACCTTGATAGGAAGATGAAACAGAGAGGGATCTATACCAAGGCTAAAGGATATAAGGTATAGGATTCAGCCAGGATCTCTCGGGATTGCCTGGTTTAAACATTTTACACTTGCTGCCTATTTTAAATAATTAGCTATAAGTACAAAAATTATTGATGGATTATAATGATATTTGAAGACAGAATGCTTCTTATAAAAATTAACTATGATGCTAAATTTTAGGTAAAAATATTTAAAACCTAAAAACTCATTTGTAAAAAAAAGAAGAAAATAAAAATAAAATTGAAACCTTATATAAATAAGCCAAAGATCGGAAAGATTTGAAGTTTTGTTTTTGTTTCTTATTTTTCTTGTTGTTTAAAGAGAAAGCCTCCTGTGACCGTCTCCACTTCTTTTGACCAGCTGGAAGCTCCGGCTGGCTGGAGACCGCGTACACTTTAGCCGAATCTTGTCAGGATGGGCCAAGGAGTCGGGTTAGGACGCTTATGAACGCACGCAACGCAAGTGAAATTAGCGTCCTAACCTGACTCCTTGTTGTTATAATAATAAGAAGGGTAATAATCGCTAGTAGTCTGTATTGTCTTCACCTACTTGCAGATTGCTAACTGATTTCAAAATTTTTATTAAAGAGCAGGGGGACTTTGAAGGCATTTGGCAGCAATGAATTGACCTCAAGTTCGTATTTTCTCTTTCCCCTTTCAAAATTTAAAGAAATTTTGTGGTATATTCTTTTGGCGATTTTTAAAATTTATTTTGCTTATGAGTGGAGTGTCACATTAGCTACCACTTTACAATGAGCCGAGTGGTATGGCTCGAATTGTATGGAGGGGGGGGTGATGTGGCCCAGCCAAGGAGCCCACCAAACCAAAACTATAATAGGCATAAATTAGGATGTAATGGAAAGGGATTGTAAATAATAAAATATGAATTGGCACTTGCGATTTTGTTGAGCAGTGCAATATGACTTAGAAGAGGGGGAGAGATGAGGAGTGGAGGGCTTGAACCAGCGAGCCGAGCGGGAGTCTCTTCCGAGAGCCGTGAGAAGAAAGACCGCTACAAGACGAGGTCAGTCCATTTTCGGCCACGTGCTAGCTAAATTAAACGGTATGCTTTTCGGCCACTATTAAGGCTTTATCTTGCCGTTATGTCTTTTTTATAAATTATAATAATTCTGTAATCTTTTAATTCGGCAGTAAATAAAATATAACATTTAATTTCACTTGCGTTGCGTGCGTTCATTTGCGTCCTAACCCGACTCCTTGGCCTATCCTGACAAGATTCGGCTAAAGTGTACGCGGTCTCCAGCCAGCTGGAGATTCCAGCTGGTCAAAAGAAGTGGAGACGGTCACACTCCCAATCATTGTTGTCTTAACAAAATAAAGAAAAGAGATTAAAATAGAGACCCCTGGCCCTATAATACTCCAATAGCATTGAAGTCAGAAAATAACAAGAATGGTCAAGAGAGGACTGATAGGAAAGTTGAAAGAGAAGGATCTAAACTGAGACTGCATAAAAAAAGGTGTAGATCCAGCTTGGATCCCTTGGGATTGCCACATCTATACTCACTATACTCAATACAGAAATACAACATCAGCTTTTGGCCCACTACCATCTTTTTAGTGTTCACTGTGTAGTTGTGTATCGGTTGTGAAATCACTCAATGCTATAAAATGGACCATATCACTCTCTTTACTCTCATCTACCAATCACTGTTAATAATTGAACCTATTGCTTCTAATTTAATTTATTGATGGCTAAAAGGTTCAAAGGAGTACACTTGATTTTGTTTACTCACTCCGAATTGGTGAAAAAAAAAATGTAATTAAAGATTTGTATTACATTATATCTTGTGTTAATAACTTTCTTATTTCAAGTAATTTCAACATTATCTTCTTTTATAATGATTAAACAAAAAACAGGAGCAAGTAGATATCTCTGAGGTAACGTTGAGAATCAGATGATCTAAGTGCCTTGAAGCTGTGGGGATGCTGTATTCTCAGTGGGATATAAGTTAAGACTTGGGATAAAAGTTGGTTCATTACAACTTTACCTTACATATTCCAATCTTGATTTATTTCTGTAGATATTGTTTCTTTATTTTTTTTATTCTAAACCTTATGGGACAACTCCTACAAATGAAAAAAAAAAGAATTTTATGAATTCAAATATAATTTATAATATTTCAACTATCCTTATTTATAAAAACTTAAAAGATTTTTTTTTTAATTGTTTGTATCAAACACGGTAAGTTATGATTTATTAAACAATCTGATCAAAAGCAATTAAGAATTTTTTTCCCCCTTCCAATTATGGTTGATTTATTGTATTTCTAGAATAGTTACTACAACATATAAGGTCTGTTTGGAAAGTAGCCTATTCAGCCATTTTTTAATATCAGAATATTTTGCACAGCCCTAATGTAAATTGTCAACCAATTAAAAGAGACCTTTTAACACATAAAGTTAGGACCAACATGGGATTGTAAAAACGGCTGAATCCGGAGAGTCCAGGTTTCCCACAGGAATCTGAAAGAACTAGTATACAAAAATGGAAATATGAAAATAAATCAGAAACACACATAAATTTACCATACAATATTAGTTTTTATAAATATTTAATATATGTTTTTCATTTCAAAATCAAATTGTTGATAACAGAAAAAAACATTTGAAATTATAAGTTTTCAGAAAAATGCATAAATAAAGCTCATGACTCTAATGTGTGGGCATCATCTAGCTTAGATTTGGCATAGTGGGTTGTATTGGTGAGCAATCATTTCTGGGTAATTCTGGGACACCAAACTCATTCCGGATCTCTAGCCTGCCTTGATCAGGTTATTTCTAATTAAAAATTAGTCAAACTATTAGTATTTAATTATAAGGTTAGTAAATTACTGGTTAGTTAAACATCAAATCATGCAAAGAGTCCGGGCCAGCTAGGTCTCGTCAAAGTGGGTGTCACCATGAATTTACATTTCAACGAACAATTAACAACCAACAACCCTCCAAATTGGAGCCAGTCCCAGGATGTTTAATTAACCAACCATTTATTTATATTGTAGTAAGTTTTGAATATAAAGAATCGGCCAAACACAACAACCCTCCTGTTGGTTCCACGATGACGCACCCTACCAGATTGAAGTTCAGATTAGTGTCTTTGACTCCCTAATTTTCTATTGAAGGGAAGGAACCCGAAAGGTTCCAAGTGCTGCAACAAAACCAGTGAAGTCATGAGATAGTAAGTCTTGGTTCGTCATATAACTACAAAATGGGTATTTTTCAAGTGTTTCCGAAGAATTGAAAATTTACAAAAGCTTCTTGCAGATGGATCTTAAGAAGAAATGAATGCTGCAGAACAACGTACAAAATTCATGATTTCTAATGATGTTTGTGAAAACAAAATATGTTTGGAGATGGACCATCTGAAAATCACTAAACCAAGAAACTGTTTGTGTTCCTTGAAACAGTTTTTAAATGTTCTTAGACATCAGAAACTGTCTTATCTATTTCCAAATATTAACACTTCATTACTAATTTATTAGACATTGTCATTAACATTAGCTGAGACAGAAAGGTCATTTAGCCAGTAGGCCTGTGTTTTTTAAAATGTTCTACATTCTACAATATCACAAAAGGTACTATCAAGAACAGAGGTTTGATATGTAGAGAAAATTCTTACTCAACAGTTACATTTTCATTATCAACAGAGAGTATAAATCAACTCCCGTTATCAAAAATCGTGAAAAAAGTGAAAAAACACCAACTTGTACCCTAAGGCCATGATGGAAACTATAACTAAAGCCATAGCCTAAGAATAGAACCTAGGCCAAAAGCTAGGTCTGAGTAGTCAAAACTAAGAGTAATTACAAATAATGTGATCAGAAAAAAAAAAACACATGAGGGACAAGGGGTGGTGCCAAATGAAAGTGTCCTAACTGTTTAACGGAGTGAATGGGAGTTGATTTAAGCACTTGAAACGTCAAGAATTAGTTTTTATATGCACAAATGATAGTTAATGTTCGATCAATCCATACTAATTATGAACAAACCATCATTATCAAATAACTTCAAAAACCAGAAAAAATAATTTATTATTTTGCTAGCAGAAAGACAAAGAAAGTTACTTTATACTATTCTTGTTTACATACATTGTTCGATGATTTGTTTCTTCTTTCTAATAATGTGCCTGTCTACTTTTTACAGTCTTGCATTCAAGAACAGTTTACTAATCCATTGGACTATTCATTTAGCTGCTACATGCTGTTGAGTGTCCTTTCTGCCTATTATATATTGACTAAGTGACTAGATCAATCCAGATAATGTATTACAAATGGGAATGTCAGCGAATTTGCATAAAACTTTCCCGAAAAAGTTGAACACATGTGGAAACTATTCTGATTATTTTTTGGGGATGATTCATAGAGATGTTAAAAAAAAAAAAATCATGGAGATGATCTATTAAAAATGTTTTGGAACAACTACTTTGAAGGAAACTAAAGTGTCATTGTTTTAGGCACTGTAATACAATTAAATAGCTGAATCTTTCTAAACTGACATTTCATTAAAGGGGGTTTTAAATTATTCAATTTTATTTGAAAGTTTAAAAATTATTTTTGGTTTTCAAGGATCCTCCAGTTGTTCGTCTTATCCATGAGGAGTTCATACATCCTGGAGCGTGGACTATCATCCCAATTTTACCAAGGTAAAAGTTAGTTTTCTTAAGTAAAATAGAATAATAAAATGTCGTTAGTTTGAATACAACAAGTTGTCTTTCCTGCTATTGAACCATAAGTCAGTTAACTTTAGGTAATTATAATTTTCTCTAATTTCTTGAAAAAATGAGAGAAAAAAAGTTATTCATTAGGTCGATTTGTTGTATGCTTTATAGGTAATTGTTTATTTAACTTTATGTTTTTAATAAAGTCAATTGCTATGATTTAATTGATATTCAGGTAAAGACAAATTTATTGATTGTTTAAAATTGAAAAAGAAAGTTTTGTACCAGAAACATGATTTAGGAAATGCACACTATGTAAGATGATTAGCAATTCTTTCATGATTTGTTAAATTGATATAGTCTCGCTTTTGATGTGAGCATGGTCATGGATAGGTAAAGTAAGTAATATTTGAGCGAAATCAGCTTTGTGGTGTTTAAGGGAAGTAATTAAAATATAGAGCAGGTTGGAGGTAGGTTAAGCCAGAGGGGAAATGTTTAGAAATTGTAGAAAGGTTCACGATGTGGTGGTAGATATAGGTTCTCCAACTGGCTGTATAGACTAAATATTTCTGCGCTGACCAGCATGATTATCTTCTGCTTCTGGCACTGGAGACATCTACTGTGACAATTGGCTTTCCTTCAAACCTCTCTGCAGGCAGCATCGTCCTGTCCTTAGCATAGTGTGTGAAAAAGAATGGAAAGTGTAAGAATGGGTTGTGCTGATTATTCTTCTCTATTGAAGGCGGCTTGCAGTGTTAGTCGCCAGGTGTAGCTTCAATTTTCCTTCCTTAGAGGGAAGTAACTTGAAAGGTTGCCCACCAAGTTGCCCCCTTTCAATTCCCTAAAAAGAGGCTGGTTGATGGATTGTTCACCTGGATAGTATTATAATAACAAGTAGGTATGTGTTGAGTGTTGTTTGCCTTATAGGAAAAAGTACTGATTGGAGCAATCAACATTATTCAAAATGTTTTCAAGAGACATTAAATGATATTTTTGAATCAAACATAATGTGTACAGTTTTATAGTGCTTACAAACATTTTTCACATTTAAAGTTTTGATCAATTGTAATATTTTTTCCGAATATTATATTATATTCCAATTATCATGGAGGTAATGAAGTTACATATTTTGATTTTATATTTTTCTACTTTAAAAAAATTTGGTTTAACTACTCTTATATTGTCCTTCTCCTCTTATGACTTTTCAAACAGCTAAATTTTGGAAATTATATGATTTATTGAAAAAATTACCAAAGCAATCATTTCTTGTTTTTAGGCAAATTATCTGACAAAATTTGTTCTGAACATGTTTTCTCTCTTTTAATGTGTAAATAAAATGGAAGCAATTTGATTGTTGCGGCAAATGGATACTTATTTAAGGTTATTGTTATTAATTCAGATGGGTAATAGAGGATCTTGGATCTTTTAAAACTTGGTTGGCACAACGGTCACAGCCCAGACCTATCGACTAAAACTAAATACCACTCAGTCAGCCAGCACGTGATGAGGTACTATTACTAATACTCTAAATAGTTACTAAAGTTAGATATAATATAATTAACTTACTTATCAATATTATTATACACTAGGGATTGACTCTAACATAAATAGTGGTCCCGATGTAGACACTAGCCTAAAATGGCCGCCATTCTACACTGCACCGGCGATCGCGGAAAGCCAAATGTTTACGCACCATTTAACCCGGGGTCGACTGACCCTACCCAATTTGACTATTAAGCCATTATTTTTTGGGGGGTTTAAACTAGGAACAAAAAGGTATATACAATGATGAATCCGCTTTAAATGTGATACTTGCAGACTTCCAACAGGTCCAGTTCCGACTGTGGTGCACAACTGACTCATCTTTCGTGCGTGACCCGACCTCTGAGCTCGCAGGGTTGGGGAACCCGCAAGGCATCATCCGCTGCCCCTGCATTTGTGGCCCCGGGCAACTGGTAGGGCACCGGATGCGGATGCGGCACCCCAAGTGCAGGGGGAATTGTGGTGGGCAGATCACCACATTGTTTATAACAATGATAAACATTCGGGCATTGGCATTTTGTTTTGTCTAGACGTTATAAAGCAATATCTCTAATTAAATTTTTATTTTATTTATTCCTGGAGATGTCTGAAATTATTTCCCAATTTAACTGTGTTATAATATGTAGCTTCTAAATCGTAGCTAAAATATCTTTTTGCTTTAGGTTGCAACAACTTGATGGCTATAATAGCTCTTGGATTGTGTTCTGTGAAGAAAGGACTAGATTCAACTTAGCTCAGCTCATTCAAGTATTAAATAAACAAGATGATAACAAAGTAAGTTGAAATCCGTAAAACATAATTTAGAGTTTCAATTTTGGTTTTAAATTGTATGATTTTTATTATGTTCCTATTTTAATTATATGAAACATGTACTGTGTACATACACATTGTAATATTTCAACTTTGTGTTGAGTGTTATTGAACACAAATACAAAAATAATGCAATGTGTAAGTGGGGTTATGTTAAACTATGAATTTAATTTTTAGAATCTAATAGTTTTTATATCATGTATCAAGCTTTAAATAAAATAAATTAGAGTTCAGGCTCCAATCTGTACTCACCAAGCAGACTGCCGTGACACGTGAATGATAGGATATACTCAATTATTTTTCTACACACACATGTTTAAAGTTTTGAAACCTTCTTTTTAATTACCAGAGTTCTCATGAATTTTGAATTTAACAAAAATATCTCAATTGACATTCAGATACTTAACAACTAGACAAGAAATAACATATCAACATTTTGTGAAACTACTAATCCTATACATGAGATTTACATAAAAAGAATTCAGTTCTTTCTCCAAAGTTCAGATACATTTTACATAGAATATTTGTTTAATTATTTTTTACTCACGAATCAGTTTCTTATGAATGTAACACACTTTTTCTAATAACCTTTGCACTGTATGATGACTTGTAAAGTTGTTTGTTTGAAACGCTCCATGTCGATTTTTGTTCAGAGCGATCTGAAGATGCGTCCTACCTCTAAGGAACGCTAAGCTGGAAGTGTTCTCTCGGTTGTAAAACGGAACGCTCGACTGCTTTGCCTAGCTTGCATAGGACAATTCCTAGAATTTTTGTACTTTTCCGTTTCTAATGGCACCGTAGTTTTAGTTGTTGTGTAACACTTGCGCTTTTGTCAATTGTAGCCTAGAGGGTGTACATTACATTCATAATAGCGCTTAATTTAAATTTATTGATTTTCAATTATTTGTTTTAAATGTTTTTTGTTCAAAGTTTTTTATATTTGTTATTAGTCATTTCAATTTTTATGTGAACTTCTTAATTATTAATATATGAATCTAATTCCTTAATAACTTAATTTATTACTAATTTGTATTTTATTGGTTGGAGATGTCCCAAGCTTACAAATGTTTAGAATCGATTGATTAGACCAGTGTAGTATTAATGTTCACAGTGAAGGTAATTTGTTACAAAAAATAGACTTGTCAGTAAAATTAGGTTAAAGTTAGTTATACAAGTTCACAACTAAAAAAACAAAAATAAAACAAATATTTTGTAAATAATAAACTAGAAATTGAAAATAAAAGAGTATGAAATTGACATTAGATTATTATGTATATATTCAAGGACGGATTTAGACTTTTGCCCCCTATGGTACACCGATTCCTAATCTTCCCTTCCTCTCTTCTCACACCACTTGGTATTCTATTAATACGGATAATTACACTAAAAATAAATAAATAACAAAATATTCATGATGCAGATCTTGTTTATTGATTAACTAAATATTTAAGTCAGGATATGTTTAACAGAAATTCATAATTTTCAATGAATAACACAAAAATAATGTCATTATATGTACATTATGTCTTTAAAGACGTACAGTGGAAAAAAAACCAAAACCTTAGGCCTATATAGTTTTGATGGATAATTCAAATATTCAACCGTCATTAGACAGGCACTCACATACAATCACTACATTGAAAAACTATGACTGTTTTAATACCTTGACATTCACTACTGAATGAAGGAGTAGAGGATGGAGGTGGATGGCAGCACAGCAGACAAAGAGTGAGTCAATCTCACTTCCTAGAAATACAGTACATCTTGCAACTATTTATAGTAACAACCCGTGCTTAAACATCACATTTAGAATGAATTAAAAAATAAATGGTAAAGGAAAGTTCATATACTTTAATGCTTATGTCAATCACTTTTTTCAATTTTATATTTATTACTAAAACTAAGTAAATATATGTTTTAAAATAAATATTTCTTAATTTTGTGCTTCCTATTTTTATTTTGTTTTCAAATTAAGCCTCCATTTGAAACTCTGTGCTTGAGGCAGCCATCTAGTTGGCCTATTACCCCTTGACTGTTGGATTGTAAATGTCCGCCTGCCCCCTCCCCTTGTGATGGATTTTTCTGGCTAGCTGATCACTACCTTGCATGGACTAAACTAATTGATAATAAAAATTGACTCATGGTTACTAAGAGCAGTTTCATTATTCACAAACTTTGTTTCTTCATTTATGCATTTAAGCTTTTTTTAAATTTTAAACACTTCCTTTCTTGTGATAGTGACCAAAGCAAGGAACCGCACAAAGAACAATATCACATTCTTTGCCATATATCATGTTTCTCTTCTTTTCGGAACCTTGTGTTTTGTATGTGCACACAAAAAGCATTTTCTCATGGCATCTTTAGTTGTTTCAGTTGATGGAACCAAAGAAGGAAAGTGCCTATCCTTAAGCTTTGTCACCACAACGTGTCCAACTATTTTATTTTCTCTTTCCACACTGTATTTTTCAATCATTTATCCTATAACTTCCAACTACAATTTCTATCAACTAAGTTTTGATAAGATATAGTGTGCGGGAGTTCAAAAGCATCAAATTGAAAAAGTGAAACCAATGTTTTTATATCACTTCAGCGAATGTCTTTCACATTGCAAACTCGAAATCATCATATCGTTTATTATGAACTTATAATACTTTCAGAAACATAAACAGGATCATTTTGATCCTCTTAGTCACTATATAACTACACCGTAAACAAACTGAAAAATATTGCTAAAAACAATGCAGAGAAATGTGAATATTGTACTTTATACAACAACGAAATCTCGTAGTTGGTTCAATGCTGATAGATGTCAGTAGTATACAAATAAGCACAAAAGTTTCAATAAACAGCACGAAACACGTCAACATGTCTAGAACATATAGATAGTACATCGTGGAGTACTATCACATTTACAAGAGGTTAAGAAATAAGTCCCTCCCTGTGTATTTTTAATAGAATTTCACAATTTCAAATTTAACTGACAAGCAATTTGACCTAAAACTGTCACTTAGCCTTTTAAAAAAAAATTACAGTGGAAACTAATTTCTAACCATGAAATTTAGAAACAAATATTTGTTAATAAAGAAGATAGGCGACATTCTAACATCAAATTCACGATTTACTTGATGTTAATAATGTATAAAAGTGATTCCACATTGAACATCATAATGATTGTTTTAGTTTTTATTCAAATATAACAGTTTTGATAGTTTTAATACCAGTGTAAATAGTACTTTATATAAATAACAGTTGAAATATGTAAATATAATTGGAATAACATTACCTAACTTCTCCTAGGCCTTACATATTAATACCTAAATCACAAGGTATGATAAATTACTGTAGGTAAGGTTAGTTTCATCTTCTACTTTCTCATATGCTAGTGTAGAAAAAGTTATGTAATGGGCGAAAAGTTTTTTTGTGAATATATAAGGTCCCATGGAAAAAGATTTATTTTATTTTATGAATGATGAGTGTCTGTCGTATGTGCAGTAACTTACAGCCCAAACGTTTCAGCCAAATTAAACAAATTTTGATATTAGGATATATTTCAGTCATATCTTGGAAATTCCTTTTCATTTTTTGATAACTCTAAATTTTGGTAGCTGCCATTAGAAATAAGCCTCAAAATTATGATTTATCTCGATTTGTCTCTATACAAGCCGCCATGAATGTAGTCCATTGTTAATAGCTATAAGGGGAGCAAGAGTAGTGTGCAGTTGTCAATTCGAACAACACCCTGCATGAAGGTAGCTGGTCATCGAGGCTTTTGACGTCTTGCAATGCTAATAGAGTTGTGTAAATAAGTAGTTTTATAATATTTGAGTTGTTTTTTTTTATGAGACACGATAGTTTTTTGTTTTGATAATGTATACATGTTCAGTGTAACAGATACATTAATATTATGTGTCATTTAAACTTAAACATGTACCTATAAAAGAAATTTATAACAAATTTGGTTGAAAATAATATACTATTCTCACATTGTATATTACGTTTAAGTCCTTTGTTTGGATGCATATACTGCTTTGAAATCTAATAAATTTTCTTAATAATATAAATTATTAGCTTGGTTAAGAAAATTTATTAAGCACTGTTATTAACTTATAACAACAACAAAGGAACAACGGTGAATGAAACTAACTATAAAATCTGCATAAATCGAACAGATTACTTGACTTTGTCATCCATGGATGCACTGATGTTGTTTATCACCTTCGAGAAATGATATATATATATATATATATATATAATATTTCGTACTTCCCATAAAGGATAGCGATAAAAGTTTGAAGAAATAATCGTAGCATAATCTGGAAGTACTATAAACAAAGAGGCGAACACACAGCTCAGGTATTGACTCGGCAGAAAGTTTCCATAATAATAACTATTTTCATATCATTTGTTTTATTCATTAAATTTAAAAAAAAATTAATATTAAACATTAGTACTAGAAAGACTGATTAGTACATTCTTGATTATAATGCTGATACATTTAAAGTGTACAAAGTGTATATTAGAAATTATTTACTTCTTTATTAGTAATGTCAGAGACAAGGGTGTATACTGCTTGTCTGAAGTAATGCTTACCATCGAATCAGAGATACTGACATATTTATTTTTAACATTTTTTGTCTTAACAGTAATTAATTTTTCAGTTCAGGAATATTTCTCAAAAAACAAAAATGAATCTTGACTGCCATCATTAAAAGCTCAGTTTTAATTTTTCTACTTAAATATATAAATAAGTTTTAAAACTACCAAACTTACATTTTCAATTAAATACATTATTAATGAAATACACTTATTACATAGTTTTATTTTATTAATATTTCAATTAAGGTTTGTCCACCATTTATTTACATATTTTTATGTGAACTCTTTTTTCTTTATTTTGTTATCATTCTGTTTGTATCATACTTGCCGGACACTCTGTATATGAATAAGCAAAAGTATTTTCCAACATTTTTATTCACTTAATAAATTTTGTGGTTTCTCATTTTATTTGTATTGTAATAGCATGAAAGAAAGAGAAAAGAAATGAACATTGTTCATGTATATATTTGTTTAAATAAATTGCTTTAACTTTGATTTATTTCAGGAATTGTGGCTCGGTCATGGACTATACGATACTGAGCCCAGCATTATTCACCATTTTGCCTTTGCTGAGAACCCTCGTCACTTCAAATATCCCTTGTTTGCGGCTGGATTTGTTATGTCGACTAAGCTTCTCAACAGGTAATAGACATTTCAAGTTGTGACAAGAAAAAGGTAGATATGAATTTATTTATATTATGAAACCTTTATGGCTGGATATCATTAACAACTTTAAATATTTAATATTACCCAAATAATATCTAGTATCAAAGCTATGCCATTATAAAATTTTATTTTATTTTCATTTAACAATGTATAACCCCTTTTAATTCAACATAATTAAAATGAGGACCTCTTCCGATTGTGTAAAATATGATATACTTTTGGTCTGGGTGGGGTGGAGGTCATTTTATTGCTTAAATCCGTATTAGGTACACTTTTAAGTTACACAAAAAATGTTAACATATTTGAAGATGAGTGTAATTAGATGTTAACAATTTAAGTTGCAAAACAGTATCTTTTAAAAAAGAATATAGTTCTGTATCTATTGCTTGGGAGGTCAATGTTCGTATTAACATTTTTCACAATAACTTTGCTATTTATTTTGATAGAGAGTTTAGGTTGGTAACATTACATACAAAATTAAAATCTGCATATTTTTGTCTAATTTACTGAGCATACAAGATATGAACAAAAAAACCGCTTGAAATGACTACCATTTTGATATTTTAAATTTGAGTTTTGACTTCTTCTTGTTATGTAAAAGCAATAAACCTATCGGTCATCATCACCTTATATAAAAAAAGAAAAAAAAGTGTACAGAGATCTCTACCCTTCAATTATTTTAATAGTATCAGTGTCTGAAAAAAACAAAAATAGGTCAAGAGAAACCTGATAGGAAAAAAGAAAGAAAGAGATCTAACCCAGACTAGATGAAAAAGGTCTAGATCCAGCTGCGTTAACCATGGGATTGGTAAGCCTGTATTCACTTAATTGAGCCCCTTGAGGGGATCACTTTTAAATTTCAATAGGAATACTACAGTCTTCTATAACGAATTTCATGTTCCTATCTTAATTTTTCTTGTGACTATTGTGATTACATACAGATAGATGATAATGATTATAGACAGACTGCATTTTAAAAATTACATTTCCAGTTTCCTTATGCATTGAAATATGATAATTATGGAATTACCAAACTTACCCTACTACTTTGTATACTGGGCAAGTAAACAGAGATGAATTTGATGTGTTGATATGTCTATTCTTTTGGTTGTTACATAACCTTGAAGTTTATACGCCTAAGTTTATTCTAAAAAACTCTCACTGTAGGCAACAGTCTTTCGAGCATCTTCTTCAAGTTTATCACACAACCACCATTTTCAACTTCTCTTTTCATTGCCTTAGGGGCTTACCTTTATTGAGTACATGCTTAGCAATTCCAAGGGAATTTATCTGGTTTGCTCTACCACACCAGATGGATGGCCTAGTCCATGAAAACTTTGTTCTTTATGAACAGCCTATCTGGATCTACTCCTTTTTTACATGTAGTCTTGAGTTATATCCCAGTCTTTCATGAGTTATATAGTGAGAAAAATACGCGACTGCTCAGAAATTCCTTAGCGAATTAAATATCTGATATTAAGAAGGCTGATAGTTAAGACTGCTTAATATATTTATTGAGTCGCCTTAATAGGTACATGAACGAATAGTTAAAAAAATAGTCACTTAAATTATAACCATTTAGAAAAGGAATTACATCAACACTACATTTATTAATAAATTTTAGCATTTAGATTCAATTCCCAACGTTAGTTTTGTAGTGTTTAACAATACTTTTTTTCACAATTTGTTTCAGATTAGCAAAGCGAGCACATGAGAGCAAATCTGACTTTTCCATTGATGCTGCTCATGAGCTAGCTATGTTTACACAGTTACCTCTACTTCATCTGCCGTTATCTTTCTGCCTTCAAAACAACTCTGAATGTGCTTCATATCCATTACCTTTCAGTCCATGTGTAAGTAGTTTTTAGAAAAAAAACAGTTTCATTTAGTTAAATTTTATATAAGAAAAGTTCATAAATCTGTGATAACAGAAAAATGGGAACGTACCCTAATTAAATTTTATCATTCTTATTTAAGTGAAAATGGTTGGAAGTTGGAAAGGACAGGTTATAAAAAATCTAAAATGGCTGTTAAACTGTGTCTCTTAAAAATGCTATTGGAGTCTAAGTTTGATCTCAATTCAAAATTAAAGTATGATATCAACAAGTTGACAGAGGAAGAACTTCGTCTGGAACCTCTAGGTAAAGATAAAGAAGAACAACTATATTGGTGTCAGTTTGATCCTGCTATTATTATTTGTGTTTATAAGGAGAATACGGAGGAGGAGTTATGGAATCTTATTGCTAAAGTCCGTGAAGGATTAATTTCATTAATATCACAACTGTCATCAGATGAAGAATTAATTGATGTAATTTCTACAAATAAGGACAGTAGTAGTCAAAAAATTGAAACACCAATAACTGATACAGGACAACAAGTAGTCATAATGTATCTGATAATGATATTAATACCGATATTTCAAGTTAAATAAATCAGCCGATAAAAAAAAAAAAAAATGATTGCTAAATTTTTTATTAAATAAATTATATATTTTTATTGTTGATTTTGTTTTGTTCCATAAAAATATTTAAGTAAACATTTTTAAGGAAAGTTATCAGGAGATATTATAACAATTCAAAAATATATAATTTAAATTTCTTAAGTTTATTTATAAAAAATAAAAAATAAATAAAAATTAGATATAGGCCTAAGTTATATGGAGTTTATTCAAATATTTCATTTATTCTAAATTTATTTCATTATTTAATATATATTAATTTTCATCTAAATTAATTCACTAATATATATACAAGTACAAACATATACAGTCATATACAAGTACAAAAAAAATCTAATAGGCCAGTGAATAAATAACATATGAGTGAAACAACAGTAAACCAGATGATTAAAAACAACAGTTAAAAAAAGAAAGAAAATTATTATTCAGTTAGTTTTGAGGTTGGAAGAAGGACAGTTGAGTTAGTCTGGAGAATTTAATAAGTACAGTTGATATATATAAATATAATGTGTTAAATGAAAATAAGAAGATGGAAGTATTAATTGGAATGGAATTTTAAAGTGGTTATTGAAGGAAAACAGAAGAAAAAGGTAAAAAACATTGTTATAAACAATTACCAAAAAGTGGGATTATATTGAAAAAAAAAACATTGAAGTAAAGGGTGAGACTTGTAATTATTGTTCAAATATATATATATTTTTTTTTTGATTGAGTGAATGATGAGTGGACTCGAACCATAGATTAAATTTGTTTTATATTTGTATATATATTAAATATATATACATATTTTTTCATTCATTAAGGCATTCAACGTTTTATTGATTGATTTTTTTTTTTTTTTTTTGTTATGTTTGATTTGTCATTTTTTTTTTATTCATATTAACATTTGGAAGAAGCCGGCACTGACCTGGAACCCCGAGAAAGACAATAACAATTGAAACAAAAATATGTATATGTATAATTGTAGAAACATTACAAATTGTTAGAGTAACATAATTAAAATAAAAAGTTGTATTACAAACCATACATTGACTATCTGGTATTTTGTGTAATTTGTTGTTTTATATGTAGAACAATATATGTCCGGAGTGAGTATATTCAGAACATTAAATGTTTTTAATGTTTTGCGCATGGTGTTTGACAATGTGATCAATAAATAAATATTTATTTGTGAGATAATATTAGATAGAAAAAACTCAAACACAAAATCTCACAAAATTACGTTTACAATCAAACACATTTTAAAGACAAAGTCGCCATCCTCAGTGATACATGAGCTACAATAATAAAACTATAACTAAACTAGCACTGCGCCAACCTCCGTTTTTATACAAAATTAAAGGGGCATGGCCTAAATCTACTTTCTAATATTAACATGTTAACAAGTGCCTCACATCATTCTAAATAACTTAAAGTTAACATCTAACTAATACAATATTCTTAAGTAATCTTATATCTAACAATACATTTTATATTTTACTTTAATATAGAATTTTGTATCGGCCCTAATTAATTATTTACAGTTATATTACGGTAATTGTTAATATGAAAAGTTTCCCATGCATCTATTGTGTTTAATTTAGTAACATTTTTCAACAACATTGAGTTTTCTATTTTGAAATAATATTTTTCCTCTAAACAATGTTTAGCCATAGCTGATTTATCAGGCCAATATTTGAAGTGGGCAAAGTGTTCTTTTGCTCTTATCATGACATTTCGTTTTGTTTGGCCTATATATTTTTTCGGACATATTTCTCAGTTTATACAATAAATCCCTGTTTTATCTTGTTCTTTAATTTTATCTTTTGGATTTCCCAAAACTTTACAAAGATTATTCTTGGCTGACATTGCTACATTTAAATTTGCATACTTTCTTCGTGATTTTTTTACAATATTTTACATTGGAGGAGCAAATCCAGTTTTAGCACACAGTTGTCGAGGTATACTGCCCACAAGAGTACTTCTCGATTCCTTAATTTTTTAAATTTTGCTTTCTTTATTATATTATCTATTATTATTATTTTTTATATTCATTAACTCACTCCAGTCACTTCACTATCACTTAAATTGCTATTAGTTAACTACTCCTTTACCATTTTTATAGTTACAGCAATTGAAACACTCGGATAAAGAGACACAACATTTAACGAAACTAAGTATTCACTAGGGCTCAATTCAATATTTTGCACTATTTTCACAAACTCATAAGTATTCTTCACGTAGGAGGAGGAGTCAATTCTTGGAGGCGTTGCAATAACCATTTTGAAATTAGATAAGTTGGCGAGTTAATTCCTGACACTATAGGTCGCATTTTCTTTCCTTCTTTATGGATTTTAGACAAACTATATATCCTGTAAAGATGGATTCGAAACCGTGAGTTGTCTTCTAAAATTATTATTCATAAACTTTTACAATTTTTCAAGTTTCAGTAACGGTCTTAGTAATTTTAAAATTGTATTTTTGTTATACAAGGTATATGGTCGTTCGGTGATCATTTCTTAAATAATATTTGTATATTACATTTTATTCATAATAACAATTGCATTACTCTTAACCGCTTTTAGGTAAGACACTTCTTTAATTCTTTTATAATTATTCCGTAGTGTTTATTTATATCTGATGCTATTTTTATTTTAGAACTCGTTTCTTCCAATTTTTCTTTATATCAGTTTGCACACTTGTTTTTATGTCAAATTTTTCAGATCTTAATGCAGTTTCAACATCCACTAATAAAGTTTCATGATCTTTTTTTATTTTCAATATTCAACTTTAGGCCTTTGTACAATAAAATTAATTCCTCTTGATTAGATTCCTTATTACTCCAACTATGCAACAACTTTTGTCTACCAAATTGATCATTATATTTTTATTTTTCTGATTCATTTTTATTTCCCTATTTCGTTTTGCACAATGATTGTAATTTCTTATTTAGATTTTGAATTTTTATGTTATATTTATGTTTTATTACAGATATAATTTTTGCCAGGATAAGAGTAAAAGAACACTTTCCCCACTTCAGATATAATAGGCCTGGGCAAAATACATTAAAAAACTCCTCCGAACCAGCCCATAGTAAAATTATTTCTTATTCAATTATTTAATGAGTTATATTCAGCACAATGGCCTTGCCATAGATTCTCCATTATTCGGAATATTGGTTACAATATTCCTGCATAAAATAAAAAAAGAATACATCTTCACAAACAGGAATCTATTCCATAAAACATAGTATACTATCACAGATATGTACACGACATACTATGTTTTTTTAACAGGATCAGCAGGCAATTATCATAGTTCAACAAATATCTCAATAAAATCCATCCCTCATTATCATTCACCATAGAATCAGAAACAAATAACAATCAATCAAACAATAAAAATATTTTATTTGTTGTAGTAAAATTACAATGTTATAACAAAAGTCAAAACATAACTTAACATTTTAAATAATCCTTTACAAAAAGGTTATTTAGAACTTAACATATTATATCAAAACAAAATAAGTTATAGATAGTTATTTAATTTTTCATTTCATTCACCCTCACCTGCCACTGACAAACGCCATGATACATAAGCAAGGGTCATATTTCAAACTTACAATTAAATTCAATCAGCACATTCATCTACATCAATCTACCATCAACTTAAAATTGACTTTTTACACAAAATAGATATTCACACATTACAGTTTTTACAATAAATCGACTAAAAGGCTAATATAAAATATTAAAATCCCAGATTGCCACAAAATATACCATACCAAAATATAATTAAACAGTTAAAATTACAAAGAGGCCCCCTATATAAGTAAACGAAACAACAAATCAATTATAACAACAGGGAAATATATAAAACATCAAGATACGGTATTTAAATAACATGTTAAGTGTAAATATATATTAATACATTTTCATAATAAATTAACAATTTAAGATGCCCATACATTCAGACAAGGAATAGAAACAATTATTCATTAAAAAGTATTGCAAGTCCCTTTTAAATTTGATTTAGGAAGATAGTCTTCTAATATCCATGTTGTGGAACTTAACCCCAGTAAAATTGACACCTCTCTTAGTTTTTCCCTGGGTACACTTTTCAGGTCTAAAATTCTTCTTACTGCGAACATTGTTTTAATAAAAACTGCAGACTCTAGGGAATTTGTCCTCAATTCTCTTTACAAAGATAATGCACTCATAGATAAAAATGTATGGAAATGGTAATATGTTAAATTCCTTAAATAAACGCTTACAAGATAATGAAATGATTGCTGGCACACATGACTCTCTTTTGATTCAAAAATATAATATCACTAAATGCAGAATTTCCCCATTAAATGATGCCATATTGTAAGAGAAAGAAGTAAAAATATATATACTGTATGAATAACATGAATATATAAAACAACATCCTATTCTTGTTCTTATAGTGTATATGATTGAATTCAATTTTCTTGACATAAAATCATGTGCTTCTTCCATTTCAAATGTTCTTTACTTTGGACACCAAGAAAAGAAGCACTGTCAATGCGATTCAAAGGTTTGCCCATAATGTCATTGGTAGAAAAATTCTCAATAGGTTTCCTTGTATAGTGAAATAGATAAGTTAGATTTATCTATAATTAATGAAAGGTTATTTCTTACAAAAACAAAACATGATTACAAGGTTAAAATTGAATCTCTTATCAATTTCTGTCACTCTAATTGATGTATGCCTGATAACTAAACTGCTATCATTATAACATAACAGTTTTAATTATCTAAAACTTGCCAAAGTAAATGATAAACATAGCTTCAAAACATACAGAAAGCCTACTTTGACCAACCTCACAATCCATGCTTTATTCATCATCATTCTTACAAACTAGCTTGTTAGAACAGTTTAATTCATTAAGCTTTAATCATTCCAATTTACAAAAACAATTTCAAAAGAGAAATAAACAGTAACGAAAGCATATTGCAAAAGCCTCTGAAAACATAGAAGGAAATAAACAAACTAAATATAATTCTATCTTCAAAGTCGGACGTCAAATACTATACACCTACTGAACAAGATCATCATGACTTTGGACCCATAATCAAAAAACTAAAGTATATACGTTATCATGTAATGATTGTGACAAATATTAAAATTGGACCAACTGGCTGGAATTTTAGAACTTGTTTCAGAGAACATCTCCCTTATAGTAATAAAATCCCAACCATATCTACCTATCCTGAACACTTGATTCAATGGAAGAGTGCACCATCTATTCTAACTATGCAGAAAAGCCAGCCAGATTACTACATAATAAATCGAGAACTTTGTATATAATTGTATCTCTGACACAATCCCCAAACTAAACGAACATCTCAACTAATAATGTGATCTACCTGCAAAATACCAGTCCACAAAGCCACTCAGAAGTGGAATGTCACATTCTTTTTTGAAAAAAAAACCTGTTACAGTATAATGTACCTAATCATTTTAAGATTAAATGTCCATTCATGTATGTATTGCGTGTATTTTATATTATGTTCTCGATTGTGATGTGTAGTGTGTTGTTAAGTTTGCTCAGCCTGATGGAGTCGTCTTGACGAAACATCTGTTACTACATGTTCGTACAATAAAGACTGCCATTTTTCACACCAAGGTAAAATAGTATATTAAAATTATTGTTTTAAAAGAAGTTCACCGAGATCTAGAAGTAGTCGGACTAGTAGAAGAGGACATGGATGACAGAAATCAGTTTAGGGGAAAAGTTGCGGAGGTGAAGGATCTGACAGCAAAAGAAACCAATAGTAAAAAGATGGTCATATTAAAAGAGTAAATACAAAGACGAAACCAAAGTATGATTTGATGTTAGAAAAAATTGAGGTTATGTTAACATAGTCCATAATTGGCTGAAATGAATGTAAAATCAAAGACGAAGAAAACTGTAGTTAATGTTAACTGTTAGTTACAGAGATACATTAACTACATGCTGTATTTTTGTTTACAGGGAAAACCAGTGCCTAAAGAAGATATTTATTTTGCAGTGAAAACGTGCCTTAAATTTCATAATGACAGAATACCAATAGTAAAGAATACTTGGGGAAGATTTGCAGAACATATTGAGTATTTTAGTCAACATAAAGGTCAGTGGCTACTACTATAAACACCTTTCTCCCATAAGAAATACACAAAGAATTTTTTTTTTAAAATTATTATTATTTTGATAAAATTTGTTATTTACAAGGATTGAGATGCGGAAGAAATATTTGACATTAGCATTCTTGTTTATTTGTAAGAGGGTCGTATAGTAAGTAAAACCTATTCAATATACAAATGTAAGAAAGCAATTATTTTGAGATATGTTCAGAATATATCCACATACCAAATTTGATTAAAATTTAATCATGTGTTTGTTTGCTCATATGACAGACAAAGAGTTGACATATAAACATAATTCACAAAACCACTTTTTGGACTCAAGGGATATGAAAACAGATATATCTATGTATATGTGAGAAAGAAAAATTCTCTAAGTAATTTATACTGTTTCACATATTATATGTAATAGAGAGTATAGAAAAATCTATCTAATGGGGCCAAAAAATCCATGTCTAATTTTGCAGATCTGTTTTGTTGTCCACTGAGTCCAATAAAGTATTTTTTGAATTGATGTTGGTCAATCCAAAACTGTCATATGTGTTATGCTCTACAGTGAAATGTGTGGATTAGTTTTAATGAAATTTAGTTTATGGGAATATTTTGGCTATATCTCAGGACAGCTTTTTCATTACTCAAAATTTTTGGGTACCTGGAATAAGAAAAAACAATTTTTTTCTCTCAAAATTGGGATTAAAATTGATAAAATGTTGGTCAAGTAAAGTCTCTAAGGAACTAAATAAAGCAAATAGGTTGCCATTTTCTCAAAGAAACAGCCAGTTATTGGTAAAAAACCAAAGCTATGGAGCTGTTATAAAAATTGTCATTTCTCAAAATTGACTCTACCAATTTCGTTCAAATTTTAGTGAAATGTGAAGAATTATTACCCATACCTATGTTCAACATCGCAAGATAAAAAATAGTATGGATCTGGAATAATTAGCAAAAATAAAAATTAACCTAGACTTTTGTTATTTAAAGATCTATTTTAATCAAGTACGATTTATGCTGTGGGCTTGCTTATGTCACAAACTAAGCCAGTTTTAGCCCTTATTTAAATATATAATAATTTTTTCAAAGATGGCATCTAAAGTTCACCACCACATTTTAATTGACAAGAAAAAGGGAAAGTTTGTACAGTCTTTTTACACTATTTATTTAAATAAGATTACTTATAAACTGTTGACCATCAAATTTAATTTAATTTTAAAATTAATTTGATTTTGTTTTAACATTTATTTAAAACAATTTTTAATTGAAATCAACACAGGATTGAATACGTGAGGCTAATGATTTTATTATGACAGTCAATCTGTTGAAATGAGTAAGCCTGTTGGATAAACGAGGAGAGAATTAAACTTATTAACTAACAATTAAATTACCTTTAATGGTTTCCGCCAGGTGACTTCTTTTTTATAAACACTGACGCGTTTCAAAGACTGTGCTTCATCTTTAGAGTTCTTTTTCTTTTCACTCAGTCGAGATCGTTATCACATTAAAATTAAAATAAAACAAAATCACACGGACATTACACATATATATTTAATAATTTATACATCGCTTATAACGCGGCACTTGTGATGCGCATCATTTGGATGTCCTAGGACAACTCATATTGTTCTATGTAGATTGTAAATTGTCCTTCAACTAAAGATGAAGCACAGTCTTTGAGACGCGTCAGTGTTTATAATAAAGAAGTCACCTGTCGGAAACCATTAAAGGTAATTTAATTGTTAGTTAAAACAATAGTGACTTGGATACTAATAACATGATTCTTAAACTTATTACTTTGATTGACATTATAATCCTTGAGGTTACACAAATGTATATGTTTTCAGATGACAGCATCCCCACAACAGCTGTCAGTGTGGCAAATACAGAAAGAGGACATTGTAGTAAGACTTTTGCAATCTTTAAACTGGTTTTACAAAGAACGAGAGAATTACCCAATTTACGTTGGCTTATTTTAGCTGATGATGATACACTACTCAGGTTTGTTTGCTAGAACATTTCAAAATGCTTAAAGACAATGTTTATGTAATTAACACTTTGGGAACTGTGTTCGCAATCTGATGTTATGTAAGGGATTTAATAAAAGGGATTTAATAACTGTCATGTCCAATACTGCCCAAAATGTTCATTTTGACTGTTGGCTTTATAATGTTAATGGGCTTCACAATTCATTCTTTATCTTTTTCAATTTACATAAATTCACTTAATTGTGAAATTGTCCTTAGTAGCATCTTGTCCATTGTGAATCTAGTTGAGATAACATGTTGACATTGGGTGATTTACAAAGTAAACAATAGGTCTTTTAGTTCCGTTTTTTACTTAACTCATGTATAGTTTGTTAATCACAAAAATGTTGACCAAACTTTTTTCACTGATCTTCACTTTTCATGGCTTCAGAGAACTGAAAAAGTGATTATTGACATGCCATCCATCCGTCGTTGTTGTCTATATATAAGCACAATAGAGGATACAAATATTCATTTAAACAGTTTCTTAATGGTAAACTTGAATTATGCATGTAATGATAACTCACCTGTATACGATGACAGTTGTGAAGTTATTGTCAAATATATAATTTTGAACCTCAGAAGAAAAGGTGATATTCGAATAATTTCTAGATTTGGCAAGGTTGATCACATAAAATGTGCTTAGTTACTGGAGGCTTCATCCCATATGTAAAGCTTTGAAGCCCCCCCCCCCAGGGCCGAGACACTGCCATCAGCGTAGAAAATAAAGATGGTTTAATATAAACATATCTACAAGACTCATTAGGATCTAGTCCACATCGAGAAAGTAATGATATATTACAATTATCAGGTTCAGAAAACCGATGTAAGAACTGTTTTAAACACACTTACCCTACTGGATAAGACAATTACCCCTTGATCTACCAATACAATTTAATATTTCCAAAAAGGCCTAAGAAACCAACTTTTGAGCAATACATTTAGAGTATGGACATTTTTTATTCCATTGTATGATGGCATCCATCAACTTTTCTTCTAAATTGTTAACCAAATATTTTTATTTAGAAAAAACTCATTGCCACGCGAGGATTTAAAGGAGTTATTTCTAAATCTTGAATTGTAATCTTGGATTTGATATTGAAAATGACAGTAAAATAACAGGTTTACGAGTTTAATATTGGAATAAAAACAATTTTAGCATTGATGGTCATCTTTTTTTAATTAAAATTTTGTTGCTATATCCTCCCCCCCTCACCCCCCTTATAACCTACATTATTTGTAACAAATGTGTTAAATTTCATAGTTCTGAGTTGAATATAATAAATTTTGAAGCTTAATTTACCTAAAAATGTTTAGGACAGGACTATTTATTATGTTTCTGCCTACCCAATTCCCAAAGTGTTAACACCACTTTAAGTAAAACAAGCATGTAATTTTCTAATCTAATGTGTATGAAATATATGGCTTAAAATAATTCTTACAATTTTAATTCTCTGACATTTCATGGAATTAAAGTTTTATTTTTTATATTGGTATCATCGTGAAACTTGTGTAAAGGTAATTACAAACTATATAAGCAATTTTGAGTACGGTATGTACAGAGAGACACAATAGAAAGGTAACCAAAATCATTTCATTATTAGAAGTGTGATTAGACTGCCAGATTGGTAGAACTGTTTTGAATTGATTTTCTTTTTAACTGCTGATTTTATTGTTACCAGAACATTTAAACAGTTGTTATAATTTTAGTTTTCCCTTGATTTTAGTTAGAGCGAAGGAAGTTAATTTTTGTTTCTAAAATAAATCTATAGTTAATAATGCCTTAATACAACATAACATGACATTTTTTGGCCTGTTAAAGAATATTTTCCCAACTATAGTGCTAGAAGAAATATTAGACCAGAAAAAATTGTGAAGAATTCCATTACATAAAAAGCCTCGTCTTTTGTTTTTATGGATCTTCTAAATTTCAGCAGTGTTTTGTAGTACGCATCAGAATTAATAATCAATACACATTTCATAAAATCAATCATCAAGATGCATTTATTATCCCAAAAAAATTGGCTATTATTTTTTAGATAAAACGTACTTGCTTAAGCTTTTTTGGTTTCGGAGATGATGATTGTTCCCATTGTATTAACTACGATTTTGACTTGACTTTTGTGTACTAAACTAGTCATTTGAGAACTCTAATGAGATTACACTTCCTCTACTTGGACAAAATGCTGCAATAAAGTTAGAACTGAAGCTATGCGTTTTTGTTTGTGTATATTGGTCACCAGTTCTTTGTAGTAAAATCTATCTCCTGAGAGTGATACACATCAACCACAACAACTATAACACAGGATAGTAGGTGGTTACATCAATACATCGGGCAAATATTTGATTATATTCAGTACTACGGTTATGGAGACTGTCTAAGTATAAGTGTCGAACATTGTTTTTTGATTTTATTATTAGTTTTCTTTGTCATACTATTATAAATTACTAATCGTGAAACAACATAAAAATGAAATTCTGAAACCATAGTTAGCCAATATTCATCGCATTCACTTGTACTACTAAAACATCTGTCATTATTTTGTCAAGAACATTCATTTATCCATCCCTAAACAAACAACACCATTACATAACTTTACCGTAACTCATAATGTGTGGTCCATAAACCTCAACAAGTTGCCCATGAATTTTAGCAGCAATATTGTTACCACGAAAAAACATATCACAGCACAAACCTCACAGTAGCCGGGATTATTTATTGTAGCATCTACTTTAAATAGTTCTTACACCGGTAATGTTTCACATTTTTGAGCTTATTGTTTTCAAAGTCTAAGTCAAAGTATAGTAGATATCAAAGAAATCGTTTGGTAATTCCCCATTATGATGTCAGTAACCTGTAGACAACCCCTGTTATGATCAAGAAATATTAGTGGTTTATCTTTCATTACATTAGCCTATTGGCAAAATATTGGACTTTTGATTGATGACTTAATACGTAACAAAATGTGTGATATTCAAAGCAAGATATATAAATCACATAATAGATTATTTGTATATAAAATAGTCAGGAACATGTGTATAACTATAAGAACATTTTAGCTTTAAGAGCTTAAATGATAAACGGATAATATGGTCCATCTCTAAGCTCTGTTAGTTCAAATCATAGAAAGAAGATTTGATAACACTGTTCAGACCAAAACCTTTATATTGTTTCTGTCGACTAAGGTAAAATCCTTCTAGAAACTTCCAAATCCAAATGATGTCATCGTTGATAAAAAAAAAGTAGAAAATTTGCGTTTTGGAAAGACTCAAGGTAAAAGACACTTCTCAAGACAACTCCAAATTCATATCTACATACAAATTTGTCTTAAACCAAAATAATATTGAATTATGTTAATTTATGAAAAACAATTTTTTTTTTAAATTTAAAAAGGCGAATGGACAATTTAATTTATGTTAAATAAGTTAAAAGTGGGTAACATAAATTTATTTCTTTGACTCTTCAACACTTTACGATTACTCATCATCGCACTTAGCACAACACCTATTAGCCGACCAAGTTAACATAATATGTGGGAAATAGGCTATGTGAAAGACGGATTGACAGATAATTTGCGTATGCCTTAAAGTTATTATGTGAATTCATTCTTGTAATCAAAGAAAAAAAGCATCAGGAAGGTAGGAAGTATTTCCTGGGATCCCCTTATTATCCTATCCTACAAAAATATAGTAAATATTTCGTGCCATTCTTAGATATTCAAGTAGCCTAACCAGTACGCCCAGTATGCATTCGAATATTTCTAGAATGTGCCTAATATAATTGTAAAAAATAAATATTGAGTGCAACTAGGCAAAATCATAAGATAAGTGAGAAGCAGTCTGTCACGAAGTTGTAACTTTAGGAATTAAATGTAGCTAAGTAATAATTTGTGTACTAGTTTACTTGGAATGGGTTGTACCGTCAAGTCAGCCTAGGGAAGCAAGTAGAAGGGAGGACACATCCCTTACACCAAATGCACTTCTAGTCTGACTACTGTACAGTATATAGAATATCACAGTTCAATATTAATTATTTAAACAGGTGATTATAATGTATTAATATCCAAAATCTAAAATGTACATAGCAAATTTTTACATTGATGCTCTAAACAGACGTGCAAAATTTCTGCATAATGCCAACTAGTTGTTAATTTATTGTTCGTGTTTTTTTTATTCCAATTTCCTGGATTGTTAAATTATTAATATTTGTATCATTTACTAATCTTCAAACAATCATTTATTTTGAGATACAATCTGACTCCAGTTTCCACATAAGTGATTGGTGAAGACAAGAAGTTTTTTTTACATTACACAATTAAATCACACTACCCGTATACAAAAACTCATAACATTTCATTTATAAAACGTTTTACATATCTTTAAAATAATCATCATTTCTGCGTCGTTAAAATGTATAATCACGTTATCACTCAATACATCCACTGTCAGTCTGACTCAAACGTGAACGTTTTATAAATGAAATGTTATGTCGTTTTGTTTACATGTAGTGTGATTTAATTGTGTAATGCAGCGGTTCTCAAATTTTTTACTTCGAGCCCCCCTGTATAATCCAGCTGTAAGCCAAGTTCCCCCTACATGTAAGCGTACTATATATTATAGGTGACTCGCTTTTGACATTTTACAGTCAATTTTTATTTAGTTAAGTTTTGCACATTCTATACATACTCTAATGGGGTAATAGGTTTAATCGTAATCAAACAACAAATTCTATACAAACAATTACAATTTACTTAGGTATTTTAGCTACTATAGTGTTATTTGTAACTCGAAGCAATAATAATAAAAAGAGCTTCAGTGTGAAAAGTGTGAAGGATCTGCTTGTTTCTTTCTACGCATAGTTTCTTGAAACGTGGTGGCGGTTTTGAGCGATATTTTTACTCTTCATGGCAGCTAGAAAAGAAAACCCAGTTTCACAAGAATAAGTTATGGCGAATGGAGTGAGTATTTTCAATGCCCTTTCACTCAAAATTGGGTGTTCCTTTTGTACACCAATCCAGAAGGATGTGAGAGAAGATTCTTTAAACTTCATTTCAAGCCCAGTGTCACCTTGGAGGTCAATGAGATTTTCTTTTTCCATCATGTTGAGGGAGCACTCATCGACTGAGGGTTTGAATGGGTTTTGAATCCATGTTAACCATCCAGGTTCTTATCAAAATATTTTTCAAAATGAGATTTGAGGATTTCTAAGTGTTTAAGAAAGCATTTTTTTTTGCATTGGTTGGAATAGTTTTGAGATCCATTTCTTCAATTATTTTAAGATTAGGAAATAGCTCCAAATTGTCACTTTTCAGACCGCCCTCGTACAAACTTAGGCCTAGCTTCTTTACAAAGCTTTTCACTTTTTCAGTCTAATTGCAGAAGGTTTGCATCTTTTTTCTGTAAAGACTTTTTCAATACATTTATTTTCTCAAAGATATCTGCCATGTACGATAATTGCAGCAAAAAATCTGAGTCAGTGAAAAACGTTGAGTTTTGGGGTTTTCGTCAAGCAAAAGTGCGAGGACATGTCTAAGCTCAAATATTCTGTTCAAAGCCTTTTCTCTCAGTCTGGATAGCCAGCGAGCTTCAGTATGAAACAGTAAACTGTGTGTCCTGAGCCCATATCTTCACAGAGAATTTAAAAAACTCGAGACTTTAAAGGCTGCTCTTTAATGAGATTGGCTGTTGTAACGATCACATGTATAACTTCATCAAGTTCCAGGGTCATACCTTTTGCTGCTAAAACCCCTCTATGAATTATGCAGTATGTCCATCTAGCTTTTGGAGCTACCTTTTTGATCAACCCTTGAAGTCCAGTGTACTTTCCTGACATAACCCGAGATCCATCTGTGCAAATTCTTGCACATTTACGTCAAGACATGTTATTATCCTTCAAAAATGTATCAATCATTCGTAAAATGCTTTCACCAGTGGTATCGGCTGAAAACTTCTCGCAAAAAAGCAACTCTTCCCGCATCGCCTCATCATCGACAAATCTTATATAACATATTAAATGTGCATCTCTATGAAGATCGGTAGCTTCATCAACTTGTATGGCAAAATAGGAAATTTTCACCTCTTCCATCAATTGCATGTAAAGTTCTTCCAAAATGTCAGCTATATGTCTTGATACCGTATCATTTGACATTGGTATGGCCATTAACTGTTGAGCCACAGATTCTCCAAACATAGTTGAAACCATATCGATTGCTGCTGGTAATATCAGGTCTTCTCCAATAGCGTGCGGTTTTTTCTTCTGAGCGATTCTGTGAGAAACCTGATAAGATGCCAACAAAGCCGTTGATATTGTCAAGATGTCTTTTCAGTTTGTTTGGTTTCATGCTGTCAGAGGCCAGGACGGCTAGACAGATTACTCTGTCATTACTCTAGACAGACACTCTGGGGCCGTTCTTGGTCATTTATGATTGTTTTTGTAAAACCTAGTCATAAATAACTGTTGTCATACTTTGGCTACGCTTGGTTCACTTAGAAAAGGAGTGGTTACACTTGCCGTGTCGCCGGGATCCTCATTTTGACCTTGACTGTCACTGACACCACTACTTGTACCTGCCTTCACTGATGCATCTCTACTTCCACCACTTGTTACAAGAAATCTTCTCATTTCGATAAGTTATTGATATCTAGCCATCAACAAATAAAGTTAGTTTGTAAATATACTTTTACTCAACCAAAAATTTGCGCTTTACCAAAGTATCTATGAAAATAACCACAAAACATGGAGAACTGCTATGTTAAAAACGTGGAGCTGCCCTAACTGCAGTAGACCCGAAGGTAGGCGGTAGGGGTAGGAGTGGTGGGGGTTTCGGGAAAGTCTGGGGGCGATCGGTCACGATCGTTCTTCACGTCATTGTGAAACCACAACAACCAGGCATGCTAGGTGCTAGCTACCGCAAAAGTCATCTCCTGCTCTGTACTGAAAACATGTCGGTTTACACACACATTATTTTACTGCCGATAAACTAAAAAAGAAATAAAATGTTTGGCACTCTTGCTCGGCACGTTGACTAAAAATTATACACTTGTTGTAATTTTTAAAATAAAAGGTTTGCTTTATTATTTTGTTAGTAAATTTTTCAACCAAGCTTTGGGCCCCCTCTGAGCCTTCATTGCGGCCCCCCTTGGGGGTCATGCCCCACACTTTGAGAACCGCTGGTGTAATGTAAAAGAAACTTCTTGTCTTCGACAATGACAGTGTGATGTTGAAACTGTGTATCTAAAAATAAGTGATTGTAGGTTAGTAAATAATACAAATGGTAATTTACTAATAGCTGAATATATGTCTGCTCTCTTCCAGTGTTTCAAGACTACAGAATCTTCTAACTTGTTGGAAAGATGAAGATGTTGTTTTAGGAGAACGTTATGGCTATAATGTTCACACTAATTTGGGCTATAACTACTTAACAGGAGGCGGTGGTATCGCAATAAGCATTGCTTTGTTACCAACTATCGTAGAGAACTGCCAATGCCTTGCGGATGACACACCTGATGATATGTTTTTAGGTTTCTGTTTGGCAAGGCTGGATATACAAGTTGTACATTCTCCTTTGTTCCACCAAGTAAGTTAAACTGTAAAGTGATATCTAATCTGTAGTAATATTATAAAAGGTAATATCAGAAAATACTCAACTGATTTTGAACATTTGCTTGTCATAATTCTTCCCAATAGAAATAGGGGGGGGGGGGGCTGGTTGGAAAGTTATTAACTTGAAATGAAAGAACACTATTGAGTGCAGTTCCATCTCCTGGCTCCTAGGCCTCCTCTGATTCCATCCTTAGATTTAGAATCATCTCTATTAACAACTTCACCTCATCCATGGGTTGTAGCTACCTTTACTCTAATCTTTTCTTATGTACCGATATCAACAATATAAATGGTTTTGAGAAGAAATATTACAACATCATATGGTCATAGATAATTTCTATTGTGGCCAAATTATTTTTTATTTCATGACCAAATTCTGAACATAAAGGAAATGATGAAAAATGTGAAAATAAATTTCTTTCAATCTATAAACAGTAATTCAAAATTGCACCACAATATTTCGTGAACTTTTTCTAGAGACAAAAATGTTTATGTAAACATAGGTCTGGAACCGCTTCATTTTCCGACTGTCAACAATTTTGTGTTTTGACATAACAAAATATATCTTTGGAAGTGGATACGATATTTAGAGCAGATTTGGTTTATGCGTGATTTATGCAATTTGTTTTCCAGTATACCTGAAAATCAGAACGTTATTTTGTACATTTTAAAAATGCCAGACATTTAAAATGTTTAGTGTCGAATATCTCTTATCATTAACATTTCAAAACGTTTACAAGAAAAACAACATCTTCCCTCGTAACAAAAACAAAACGTTACAAAAAAAGTTTTGTAAGTCAAAGGATATCTGAGTTATCGACAAAAAACTATAAAATATTTAAATAAGTATTAAAACATCAGTCAGCATTTTTAAAGTGTGAAGGCAACCACTTAAATTTTTGGTAACTTTCTGGGCAAAGGATTATATTATTATTATCATCAATTATCATATTTCCTTAACATTTTGGTTTAAGCTAATTTTGGGTAGGCTATTGTAGACAATTACCAAGAAATTATATATTTTTTTTTATTTTTTCAAAACCTCTGTTATATTTTGACCTACAAAAAAATTAAAAAACACATTTTGTTTTTCATTTAAAGAAGAAAGTTATATGTTTCTTATAAATATTTTGTTTACAATACATTTTGTATATTAAATCATTTTAAGATATTAAACATTTTTGGTTTTCTGGTATACTGGTAAAAGGTTATATAAATAATACATATACCAAATAATAACTTAATATCATATCTACTTCCAAAGATAAAACTATGGTCGATAAACCATAAAAATTAAGCATTTCCGGACTTACGTTTATTATAAACATTTCCCCCTTTTTTAGCTCTAAAATCAGCTCCCGAAATATTGCTGTGCAATTTTGAATCGTTCCTGTATAATAAGTAGGAGTAATTTACAAATGTATTGCTTTTGTTGCAGGCCAGACCAGCTGATTATGCTGGAAATTATTTAGCCACTCAACTTCCTGTTTCCTTTCATAAACATTGGATGCTTGATCCTGTTGCTATGTATGAAGAATGGTTTGCTTCTGAAGACAGTCATCTTCCATTACATGTAGAACTTTAAAATAGAAAGTTATATGCCAAAGTTTTATATTTTTATATACACAAATAATGTATTAGTATGTAATATAAATGTATTTTATATTTGTGACATATATCACTTAATAATGCCAAAAATATCACTATTTATTAAATATAATTTTATACTTTTTTTTTTTTTTTTTTTTTTTTAAAGATTGTAGACAAGAATATATATGTTATGATATTTATTACAGTTTATATCTTTTATAGTTTATAGATTGTACCTTTTTATGACTTGCTTAAAATCTTTTAGAAATTAATGTTAATAATAATTATTGTTTAAACGGACGGTTGTAATTGTTCTGCACCTTTTGAAGTACATATAGGTTGTATTAGAATTTTTTTTTTTTTTTTTTTAATTAGTTTAATTATAAAAAACACACCATGATTACAAATATAATTATGTTTTAAGATAAATAAACAAAAAATTTGTATTAAAAATTAATGATAAACTTTTTATGATTTTCCAAAAGTTGAAAATAGGCAGTCTTCTGTAATTAATTTCACACAAATTATAAGAGAAATTTTCAATTTGAAAATACCACGGAAAATGTTGAGTTTCTTCTTTCTTCATAAATTATTTCATATTATTCATGCATTTATTCAACTGCTATTTCTCTCAAGAGTTTTCAAAATTATTTTTTCAAGGATTGTTCCTTCTACTGTGCATTTTTTTATACCGCAATCACTGGTTTGTAAAATGTCGACCATTAAATTTAATTCTGTTTCTATTAAGCTATAGAAACATTCATAAAACAAAAATTTACTTTTTGGCCTAAATAAAATTCAAGGGTTACAGTACCCTTATGATTTTGCAAAGTTTGAAAATTGGCTATTTTCTCGAATTAATTACTCAGCTTAAGGGCGTTTCACAGCTTACAATACCTTTTTAAAACGCCTGTAGCTCCGTAACTATTCATCCTAATGAAATGAACATTTACATGATAAAAGAAAAAAGTTCAAATTTTACTGTGGTTTTTTCAAAACGAATATATCTCTTAAAGTTTCTGAGTAATTAATGCGAGAAAACAGGCAATTTTCAAACTTTGCAAAATGGTAAGGTCCCCCTTGCAGTTTTTTTAGGCAAAAAAATGAGTTTTTGAATTTTGATTGTTTTTATAGCTTAATAGAAGCAGAATTAAATTTGGATTCGAGGAGTGCTATTGAAATTTCAAAATTTTAAATATTTTTTCATTTTTATCGATTTTTTTGTAAAAAATTTCAACATTTAACAACATGAATTATATGTACACCATAAGATGCAGAATTGAATGTAGAGTAAACCCTGTAAGAAACATTTTGAAAAATGAAAGGGTTTACGAGTAATTGCGTTTTAAAGTTTTTTCAAAAAAGATCAAAAATATTTTACACCAATGATATGGGTATCAGAAGATGCAGAATGGAAAGGAAAATAAACCCTGAAAAAATCACTTTGACATCTCAAATGGTTTACGAGTTATTACAATTGATATGTCAATAAAAATATCAGATTTTAACATTTCACGTTTCACCGCTTGCAATACCTTTTTAAAACGCCTGTAGCTCCTTAACTATTTATTCCAAAGATATGAACATTTACATGATAAAAGAAAAAAGTTCAAATTTTACTGTGGTTTTTCAAAACGAATATATCTCTTATAGTTTCTGAGTAATTAATGCGAGAAAACAGGCAATTTTCAAACTTTGCAAAATGGTAAGGTCCCTTGCAGTTTTTTTAGGCAAAAAAGTGAGTTTTTGAATTTTGATTGTTTTTATAGCTTAATAGAAGCAGAATTAAATTTGGATTCGAGGAGTGCTATTGAAATTTCAAAATTTTAAATATTTTTTTCATTTTTATCGATTTTTTTGTAAAAATTTTCAACATTTAACAACATGAATTATATGTACACCATAAGATGCAGAATTGAATGTAGAGTAAACCCTGTAAGAAACATTTTGAAAAATGAAAGGGTTTACGAGTAATTGCGTTTTAAAGTTTTTTCAAAAAAGATCAAATATATTTTACACCAATGATATGGGTATCAGAAGATGCAGAATGGAAAGGAAAATAAACCCTGAAAAAATCACTTTGACATCTCAAATGGTTTACGAGTTATTACAATTGATATGTCAATAAAATATCAGATTTTAACATTTCACGTTTCACCGCTTGCAATACCTTTTTAAAACGCCTGTAGCTCCTTAACTATTTATCCCAAAGATATGAACATTTACATGATAAAAGAAAAAAGTTCAAATTTTAGTGTGGTTTTTTCAAAACGAATATATCTCTTATAGTTTCTGAGTAATTAATGCGAGAAAACAGGCAATTTTCAAACTTTGCAAAATGGTAGGTACCCCCCTTGCAGTTTTTTTAGGCAAAAAAGTGAGTTTTTGAATTTTGATTGTTTTTATAGCTTAATAGAAGCAGAATTAAATTTGGATTCGAGGAGTGCTATTGAAATTTCAAAATTTTTAATATTTTTTTCATTTTTATCGATTTTTTTTGTAAAAATTTCAACATTTAACAACATGAATTATATGTACACTATAAGATGCAGAATTGAATGTAGAGTAAACCCTGTAAGAAACATTTTGAAAAATGAAAGGGTTTACGAGTAATTGCGTTTTAAAGTTTTTTCAAAAAAGATCAAAAATATTTTACACCAATGATATGGGTATCAGAAGATGCAGAATGGAAAGGAAAATAAACCCTGAAAAAATCACTTTGACATCTCAAATGGTTTAGGAGTTATTAATATTGATATGTCAATAAAAATATCAGATTTTAACATTTCACGTTTCACCGCTTGTAATACCTTTTTAAAACGCCTGTAGCTCCTTAACTATTTATCCCAAAGATATGAACATTTACATGATAAAAGGAAACAGTTCAAATTTTACTGTGGTTTTTTCAAAACGAATATATCTCTTATAGTTTCTGAGTAATTAATGCGAGAAAACAGGCAATTTTCAAACTTTGCAAAATGGTAAGGTACCCCCTTGCAGTTTTTTTAGGCAAAAAAGTGAGTTTTTGAATTTTGATTGTTTTTATAGCTTAATAGAAGCAGAATTAAATTTGGATTCGAGGAGTGCTATTGAAATTTCAAAATTTTTAATATTTTTTTCATTTTTATCGATTTTTTTGTAAAAATTTTCAACATTTAACAACATGAATTATATGTACACCATAAGATGCAGAATTGAATGTAGAGTAAACCCTGTAAGAAACATTTTGAAAAATGAAAGGGTTTACGAGTAATTGCTTTTTAAAGTTTTTTCAAAAAAGATCAAATATATTTTACACCAATGATATGGGTATCAGAAGATGCAGAATGGAAAGGAAAATAAACCCTGAAAAAATCACTTTGACATCTCAAATGGTTTACGAGTTATTACAATTGATATGTCAATAAAATATCAGATTTTAACATTTCACGTTTCACCGCTTGCAATACCTTTTTAAAACGCCTGTAGCTCCTTAACTATTTATCCCAAAGATATGAACATTTACATGATAAAAGAAAAAAGTTCAAATTTTAGTGTGGTTTTTTCAAAACGAATATATCTCTTATAGTTTCTGAGTAATTAATGCGAGAAAACAGGCAATTTTCAAACTTTGCAAAATGGTAGGTGCCCCCCTTGCAGTTTTTTTAGGCAAAAAAGTGAGTTTTTGAATTTTGATTGTTTTTATAGCTTAATAGAAGCAGAATTAAATTTGGATTCGAGGAGTGCTATTGAAATTTCAAAATTTTTAATATTTTTTCATTTTTATCGATTTTTTTGTAAAAATTTTCAACATTTAACAACATGAATTATATGTACACCATAAGATGCAGAATTGAATGTAGAGTAAACCCTGTAAGAAACATTTTGAAAAATGAAAGGGTTTACGAGTAATTGCGTTTTAAAGTTTTTTCAAAAAAGATCAAAAATATTTTACACCAATGATATGGGTATTAGAAGATGCAGAATGGAAAGGAAAATAAACCCTGAAAAAATCACTTTGACATCTCAAATGGTTTACGAGTTATTAATATTGATATGTCAATAAAAATATCAGATTTTAACATTTCACGTTTCACCGCTTGCAATATCTTTTTAAAACGCCTGTAGCTCCTTAACTATTTATCCCAATGATATGAACATTTACATGATAAAAGAAAAAAGTTCAAATTTTACTGTGGTTTTTTTAAAACGAATATATCTCTTATAGTTTCTGAGTAATTAATGCGAGAAAACAGGCAATTTTCAAACTTTGCAAAATGGTAGGACCCCCCTTGCAGTTTTTTTAGGCAAAAAAGTGAGTTTTTGAATTTTGATTGTTTTTATAGCTTAATAGAAGCAGAATTAAATTTGGATTCGAGGAGTGCTATTGAAATTTCAAAATTTTAAATATTTTTTCATTTTTATCGATTTTTTTGTAAAAATTTTCAACATTTAACAACATGAATTATATGTACACCATAAGATGCAGAATTGAATGTAGAGTAAACCCTGTAAGAAACATTTTGAAAAATGAAAGGGTTTACGAGTAATTGCGTTTTAAAGTTTTTTCAAAAAAGATCAAATATATTTTACACCAATGATATGGGTATCAGAAGATGCAGAATGGAAAGGAAAATAAACCCTGAAAAAATCACTTTGACATCTCAAATGGTTTACGAGTTATTACAATTGATATGTCAATAAAATATCAGATTTTAACATTTCACGTTTCACCGCTTGCAATACCTTTTTAAAACGCCTGTAGCTCCTTAACTATTTATCCCAAAGATATGAACATTTACATGATAAAAGAAAAAAGTTCAAATTTTACTGTGGTTTTTTTAAAACGAATATATCTCTTATAGTTTCTGAGTAATTAATGCGAGAAAACAGGCAATTTTCAAACTTTGCAAAATGGTAAGGTCCCCCTTGCAGTTTTTTTAGGCAAAAAAGTGAGTTTTTGAATTTTGATTGTTTTTATAGCTTAATAGAAGCAGAATTAAATTTGGATTCGAGGAGTGCTATTGAAATTTCAAAATTTTAAATATTTTTTCATTTTTATCGATTTTTTTGTAAAAATTTTCAACATTTAACAACATGAATTATATGTACACCATAAGATGCAGAATTGAATGTAGAGTAAACCCTGTAAGAAACATTTTGAAAAATGAAAGGGTTTACGAGTAATTGCGTTTTAAAGTTTTTTCAAAAAAGATCAAAAATATTTTACACCAATGATATGGGTATCAGAAGATGCAGAATGGAAAGGAAAATAAACCCTGAAAAAATCACTTTGACATCTCAAATGGTTTACGAGTTATTACAATTGATATGTCAATAAAAATATCAGATTTTAACATTTCACGTTTCACCGCTTGCAATATCTTTTTAAAACGCCTGTAGCTCCTTAACTATTTATCCCAATGATATGAACATTTACATGATAAAAGAAAAAAGTTCAAATTTTACTGTGGTTTTTTTAAAACGAATATATCTCTTATAGTTTCTGAGTAATTAATGCGAGAAAACAGGCAATTTTCAAACTTTGCAAAATGGTAAGGTACCCCCCTTGCAGTTTTTTTAGGCAAAAAAGTGAGTTTTTGAATTTTGATTGTTTTTATAGCTTAATAGAAGCAGAATTAAATTTGGATTCGAGGAGTGCTATTGAAATTTCAAAATTTTTAATATTTTTTTCATTTTTATCGATTTTTTTGTAAAAATTTTCAACATTTAACAACATGAATTATATGTACACCATAAGATGCAGAATTGAATGTAGAGTAAACCCTGTAAGAAACATTTTGAAAAATGAAAGGGTTTACGAGTAATTGCGTTTTAAAGTTTTTTCAAAAAAGATCAAATATATTTTACACCAATGATATGGGTATCAGAAGATGCAGAATGGAAAGGAAAATAAACCCTGAAAAAATCACTTTGACATCTCAAATGGTTTACGAGTTATTACAATTGATATGTCAATAAAATATCAGATTTTAACATTTCACGTTTCACCGCTTGCAATACCTTTTTAAAACGCCTGTAGCTCCTTAACTATTTATCCCAAAGATATGAACATTTACATGATAAAAGAAAAAAGTTCAAATTTTACTGTGGTTTTTTTAAAACGAATATATCTCTTATAGTTTCTGAGTAATTAATGCGAGAAAACAGGCAATTTTCAAACTTTGCAAAATGGTAAGGTCCCCCTTGCAGTTTTTTTAGGCAAAAAAGTGAGTTTTTGAATTTTGATTGTTTTTATAGCTTAATAGAAGCAGAATTAAATTTGGATTCGAGGAGTGCTATTGAAATTTCAAAATTTTAAATATTTTTTCATTTTTATCGATTTTTTTGTAAAAATTTTCAACATTTAACAACATGAATTATATGTACACCATAAGATGCAGAATTGAATGTAGAGTAAACCCTGTAAGAAACATTTTGAAAAATGAAAGGGTTTACGAGTAATTGCGTTTTAAAGTTTTTTCAAAAAAGATCAAAAATATTTTACACCAATGATATGGGTATCAGAAGATGCAGAATGGAAAGGAAAATAAACCCTGAAAAAATCACTTTGACATCTCAAATGGTTTACGAGTTATTACAATTGATATGTCAATAAAAATATCAGATTTTAACATTTCACGTTTCACCGCTTGCAATATCTTTTTAAAACGCCTGTAGCTCCTTAACTATTTATCCCAATGATATGAACATTTACATGATAAAAGAAAAAAGTTCAAATTTTACTGTGGTTTTTTTAAAACGAATATATCTCTTATAGTTTCTGAGTAATTAATGCGAGAAAACAGGCAATTTTCAAACTTTGCAAAATGGTAAGGTACCCCCCTTGCAGTTTTTTTAGGCAAAAAAGTGAGTTTTTGAATTTTGATTGTTTTTATAGCTTAATAGAAGCAGAATTAAATTTGGATACGAGGAGTGCTATTGAAATTTCAAAATTTTAAATATTTTTTCATTTTTATCGATTTTTTGTAAAAATTTTCAACATTTAACAACATGAATTATATGTACACCATAAGATGCAGAATTGAATGTAGAGTAAACCCTGTAAGAAACATTTTGAAAAATGAAAGGGTTTACGAGTAATTGCGTTTTAAAGTTTTTTCAAAAAAGATCAAAAATATTTTACACCAATGATATTGGTATCAGAAGATGCAGAATGGAAAGGAAAATAAACCCTGAAAAAATCACTTTGACATCTCAAATGGTTTACGAGTTATTACAATTGATATGTCAATAAAAATATCAGATTTTAACATTTCACGTTTCACCGCTTGCAATACCTTTTTAAAACGCCTGTAGCTCCTTAAATATTTATCCCAAAGATATGAACATTTACATGATAAAAGAAAAAAGTTCAAATTTTACTGTGGTTTTTTTAAAACGAATATATCTCTTATAGTTTCTGAGTAATTAATGCGAGAAAACAGGCAATTTCAAACTTTGCAAAATGGTAAGGTACCCCCCTTGCAGTTTTTTTAGGCAAAAAAGTGAGTTTTTGAATTTTGATTGTTTTTATAGCTTAATAGAAGCAGAATTAAATTTGGATTCGAGGAGTGCTATTGAAATTTCAAAATTTTTAATATTTTTTTCATTTTTATGGATTTTTTTGTAAAAATTTCAACATTTAACAACATGAATTATATGTACACCATAAGATGCAGAATTGAATGTAGAGTAAACCCTGTAAGAAACATTTTGAAAAATGAAAGGGTTTACGAGTAATTGCGTTTTAAAGTTTTTTCAAAAAAGATCAAAAATATTTTACACCAATGATATGGGTATCAGAATGCAGAATGGAAAGGAAAATAAACCCTGAAAAAATCACTTTGACATCTCAAATGGTTTACGAGTTATTAATATTAGATATGTCAATAAAAATATCAGATTTTAACATTTCACGTTTCACCGCTTGCAATATCTTTTTAAAACGCCTGTAGCTCCTTAACTATTTATCCCAATGATATGAACATTTACATGATAAAAGAAAAAAGTTCAAATTTTACTGTGGTTTTTTTAAAACGAATATATCTCTTATAGTTTCTGAGTAATTAATGCGAGAAAACAGGCAATTTTCAAACTTTGCAAAATGGTAAGGTCCCCCTTGCAGTTTTTTTAGGCAAAAAAGTGAGTTTTTGAATTTTGATTGTTTTTATAGCTTAATAGAAGCAGAATTAAATTTGGATTCGAGGAGTGCTATTGAAATTTCAAAATTTTAAATATTTTTTCATTTTTATCGATTTTTTTGTAAAAATTTTCAACATTTAACAACATGAATTATATGTACACCATAAGATGCAGAATTGAATGTAGAGTAAACCCTGTAAGAAACATTTTGAAAAATGAAAGGGTTTACGAGTAATTGCGTTTTAAAGTTTTTTCAAAAAAGATCAAAAATATTTTACACCAATGATATGGGTATCAGAAGATGCAGAATGGAAAGGAAAATAAACCCTGAAAAAATCACTTTGACATCTCAAATGGTTTAGGAGTTATTAATATTGATATGTCAATAAAAATATCAGATTTTAACATTTCACGTTTCACCGCTTGTAATACCTTTTTAAAACGCCTGTAGCTCCTTAACTATTTATCCCAAAGATATGAACATTTACATGATAAAAGGAAACAGTTCAAATTTTACTGTGGTTTTTTCAAAACGAATATATCTCTTATAGTTTCTGAGTAATTAATGCGAGAAAACAGGCAATTTTCAAACTTTGCAAAATGGTAAGGTACCCCCCTTGCAGTTTTTTTAGGCAAAAAAGTGAGTTTTTGAATTTTGATTGTTTTTATAGCTTAATAGAAGCAGAATTAAATTTGGATTCGAGGAGTGCTATTGAAATTTAAAAATTTTTAATATTTTTTTCATTTTTATCGATTTTTTTGTAAAAATTTTCAACATTTAACAACATGAATTATATGTACACCATAAGATGCAGAATTGAATGTAGAGTAAACCCTGTAAGAAACATTTTGAAAAATGAAAGGGTTTACGAGTAATTGCGTTTTAAAGTTTTTTCAAAAAAGATCAAATATATTTTACACCAATGATATGGGTATCAGAAGATGCAGAATGGAAAGGAAAATAAACCCTGAAAAAATCACTTTGACATCTCAAATGGTTTACGAGTTATTACAATTGATATGTCAATAAAATATCAGATTTTAACATTTCACGTTTCACCGCTTGCAATACCTTTTTAAAACGCCTGTAGCTCCTTAACTATTTATCCCAAAGATATGAACATTTACATGATAAAAGAAAAAAGTTCAAATTTTACTGTGGTTTTTTTAAAACGAATATATCTCTTATAGTTTCTGAGTAATTAATGCGAGAAAACAGGCAATTTTCAAACTTTGCAAAATGGTAAGGTCCCCCTTGCAGTTTTTTTAGGCAAAAAAGTGAGTTTTTGAATTTTGATTGTTTTTATAGCTTAATAGAAGCAGAATTAAATTTGGATTCGAGGAGTGCTATTGAAATTTCAAAATTTTAAATATTTTTTCATTTTTATCGATTTTTTTGTAAAAATTTTCAACATTTAACAACATGAATTATATGTACACCATAAGATGCAGAATTGAATGTAGAGTAAACCCTGTAAGAAACATTTTGAAAAATGAAAGGGTTTACGAGTAATTGCGTTTTAAAGTTTTTTCAAAAAAGATCAAAAATATTTTACACCAATGATATGGGTATCAGAAGATGCAGAATGGAAAGGAAAATAAACCCTGAAAAAATCACTTTGACATCTCAAATGGTTTACGAGTTATTACAATTGATATGTCAATAAAAATATCAGATTTTAACATTTCACGTTTCACCGCTTGCAATATCTTTTTAAAACGCCTTTAGCTCCTTAACTATTTATCCCAATGATATGAACATTTACATGATAAAAGAAAAAAGTTCAAATTTTACTGTGGTTTTTTTAAAACGAATATATCTCTTATAGTTTCTGAGTAATTAATGCGAGAAAACAGGCAATTTTCAAACTTTGCAAAATGGTAAGGTACCCCCCTTGCAGTTTTTTTAGGCAAAAAAGTGAGTTTTTGAATTTTGATTGTTTTTATAGCTTAATAGAAGCAGAATTAAATTTGGATACGAGGAGTGCTATTGAAATTTCAAAATTTTAATAATTTTTTCATTTTTATCGATTTTTTGTAAAAATTTTCAACATTTAACAACATGAATTATATGTACACCATAAGATGCAGAATTGAATGTAGAGTAAACCCTGTAAGAAACATTTTGAAAAATGAAAGGGTTTACGAGTAATTGCGTTTTAAAGTTTTTTCAAAAAAGATCAAAAATATTTTACACCAATGATATTGGTATCAGAAGATGCAGAATGGAAAGGAAAATAAACCCTAAAAAAATCACTTTGACATCTCAAATGGTTTACGAGTTATTACAATTGATATGTCAATAAAAATATCAGATTTTAACATTTCACGTTTCACCGCTTGCAATACCTTTTTAAAACGCCTGTAGCTCCTTAACTATTTATCCCAAAGATATGAACATTTACATGATAAAAGAAAAAAGTTCAAATTTTACTGTGGTTTTTTTAAAACGAATATATCTCTTATAGTTTCTGAGTAATTAATGCGAGAAAACAGGCAATTTCAAACTTTGCAAAATGGTAAGGTACCCCCCTTGCAGTTTTTTTAGGCAAAAAAGTGAGTTTTTGAATTTTGATTGTTTTTATAGCTTAATAGAAGCAGAATTAAATTTGGATTCGAGGAGTGCTATTGAAATTTCAAAATTTTTAATATTTTTTTCATTTTTATGGATTTTTTTGTAAAAATTTCAACATTTAACAACATGAATTATATGTACACCATAAGATGCAGAATTGAATGTAGAGTAAACCCTGTAAGAAACATTTTGAAAAATGAAAGGGTTTACGAGTAATTGCGTTTTAAAGTTTTTTCAAAAAAGATCAAAAATATTTTACACCAATGATATGGGTATCAGAAGATGCAGAATGGAAAGGAAAATAAACCCTGAAAAAATCACTTTGACATCTCAAATGGTTTACGAGTTATTACAATTGATATGTCAATAAAAATATCAGATTTTAACATTTCACGTTTCACCGCTTGCAATACCTTTTTAAAACGCCTGTAGCTCCTTAACTATTTATCCCAAAGATATGAACATTTACATGATAAAAGAAAAAAGTTTAAATTTTACTGTGGTTTTTTTAAAACGAATATATCTCTTATAGTTTCTGAGTAATTAATGCGAGAAAACAGGCAATTTTCAAACTTTGCAAAATGGTAAGGTACCCCCCTTGCAGTTTTTTTAGGCAAAAAAGTGAGTTTTTTAATTTTGATTGTTTTTATAGCTTAATAGAAGCAGAATTAAATATGGATTCGAGGAGTGCTATTGAAATTTCAAAATTTTTTATATTTTTTTCATTTTTATCGATTTTTTTTGTAAAAATTTCAACATTTAACAACATGAATTATATGTACACTATAAGATGCAGAATTGAATGTAGAGTAAACCCTGTAAGAAACATTTTGAAAAATGAAAGGGTTTACGAGTAATTGCGTTTTAAAGTTTTTTCAAAAAAGATCAAATATATTTTACACCAATGATATGGGTATCAGAAGATGCAGAATGGAAAGGAAAATAAACCCTGAAAAAATCACTTTGACATGTCAAATGGTTTACGAGTTATTACAATTGATATGTCAATAAAAATATCAGATTTTAACATTTCACGTTTCACCGCTTGCAATACCTTTTTAAAACGCCTGTAGCTCCTTAACTATTTATCCCAAAGATATGAACATTTACATGATAAAAGAAAAAAGTTTAAATTTTACTGTGGTTTTTTTAAAACGAATATATCTCTTATAGTTTCTGAGTAATTAGTGCGAGAAAACAGGCAATTTTCAAACTTTGCAAAATGGTAAGGTACCCCCCTTGCAGTTTTTTTAGGCAAAAAAGTGAGTTTTTTAATTTTGATTGTTTTTATAGCTTAATAGAAGCAGAATTAAATATGGATTCGAGGAGTGCTATTGAAATTTCAAAATTTTTTATATTTTTTTCATTTTTATCGATTTTTTTTGTAAAAATTTCAACATTTAACAACATGAATTATATGTACACTATAAGATGCAGAATTGAATGTAGAGTAAACCCTGTAAGAAACATTTTGAAAAATGAAAGGGTTTACGAGTAATTGCGTTTTAAAGTTTTTTCAAAAAAGATCAAATATATTTTACACCAATGATATGGGTATCAGAAGATGCAGAATGGAAAGGAAAATAAACCCTGAAAAAATCACTTTGACATCTCAAATGGTTTACGAGTTATTACAATTGATATGTCAATAAAATATCAGATTTTAACATTTCACGTTTCACCGCTTGCAATACCTTTTTAAAACGCCTGTAGCTCCTTAACTATTTATCCCAAAGATATGAACATTTACATGATAAAAGAAAAAAGTTCAAATTTTAGTGTGGTTTTTTCAAAACGAATATATCTCTTATAGTTTCTGAGTAATTAATGCGAGAAAACAGGCAATTTTCAAACTTTGCAAAATGGTAGGTACCCCCCTTGCAGTTTTTTTAGGCAAAAAAGTGAGTTTTTGAATTTTGATTGTTTTTATAGCTTAATAGAAGCAGAATTAAATTTGGATTCGAGGAGTGCTATTGAAATTTCAAAATTTTTAATATTTTTTTCATTTTTATCGATTTTTTTGTAAAAATTTTCAACATTTAACAACATGAATTATATGTACACCATAAGATGCAGAATTGAATGTAGAGTAAACCCTGTAAGAAACATTTTGAAAAATGAAAGGGTTTACGAGTAATTGCGTTTTAAAGTTTTTTCAAAAAAGATCAAATATATTTTACACCAATGATATGGGTATCAGAAGATGCAGAATGGAAAGGAAAATAAACCCTGAAAAAATCACTTTGACATCTCAAATGGTTTACGAGTTATTACAATTGATATGTCAATAAAATATCAGATTTTAACATTTCACGTTTCACCGCTTGCAATACCTTTTTAAAACGCCTGTAGCTCCTTAACTATTTATCCCAAAGATATGAACATTTACATGATAAAAGAAAAAAGTTCAAATTTTACTGTGGTTTTTTTAAAACGAATATATCTCTTATAGTTTCTGAGTAATTAATGCGAGAAAACAGGCAATTTTCAAACTTTGCAAAATGGTAAGGTACCCCCTTGCAGTTTTTTTAGGCAAAAAAGTGAGTTTTTTAATTTTGATTGTTTTTATAGCTTAATAGAAGCAGAATTAAATTTGGATTCGAGGAGTGCTATTGAAATTTCAAAATTTTAAATATTTTTTCATTTTTATCGATTTTTTTGTAAAAATTTTCAACATTTAACAACATGAATTATATGTACACCATAAGATGCAGAATTGAATGTAGAGTAAACCCTGTAAGAAACATTTTGAAAAATGAAAGGGTTTACGAGTAATTGCGTTTTAAAATTTTTTCAAAAAAGATCAAATATATTTTACACCAATGATATGGGTATCAGAAGATGCAGAAAGGAAAGGAAAATAAACCCTGAAAAAATCACTTTGACATCTCAAATGGTTTACGAGTTATTACAATTGATATGTCAATAAAATATCAGATTTTAACATTTCACGTTTCACCGCTTGCAATACCTTTTTAAAACGCCTGTAGCTCCTTAACTATTTATCCCAAAGATATGAACATTTACATGATAAAAGAAAAAAAGTTCAAATTTTACTGTGGTTTTTTCAAAACGAATATATCTCTTATAGTTTCTGAGTAATTAATGCGAGAAAACAGGCAATTTTCAAACTTTGCAAAATGGTAAGGTCCCCCCTTGCAGTTTTTTTAGGCAAAAAAGTGAGTTTTTGAATTTTGATTGTTTTTATAGCCTAATAGAAGCAGAATTAAATTTGGATTCGAGGAGTGCTATTGAAATTTCAAAATTTTTTATATTTTTTTCATTTTTATCGATTTTTTTTGTAAAAATTTCAACATTTAACAACATGAATTATATGTACACCATAAGATGCAGAATTGAATGTAGAGTAAACCCTGTAAGAAACATTTTGAAAAATGAAAGGGTTTACGAGTAATTGCGTTTTAAAGTTTTTTCAAAAAAGATCAAAAATATTTTACACCAATGATATGGGTATCAGAAGATGCAGAATGGAAAGGAAAATAAACCCTGAAAAAATCAATTTGACATCTCAAATGGTTTACGAGTTATTACAATTGATATGTCAATAAAAATATCAGATTTTAACATTTCACGTTTCACCGCTTGCAATACCTTTTTAAAACGCCTGTAGCTCCTTAACTATTTATCCCAAAGATATGAACATTTACATGATAAAAGAAAAAAGTTTACATTTTACTGTGGTTTTTTTAAAACGAATATATCTCTTATAGTTTCTGAGTAATTAATGCGAGAAAACAGGCAATTTTCAAACTTTGCAAAATGGTAAGGTACCCCCCTTGCAGTTTTTTTAGGCAAAAAAGTGAGTTTTTTAATTTTGATTGTTTTTATAGCTTAATAGAAGCAGAATTAAATATGGATTCGAGGAGTGCTATTGAAATTTCAAAATTTTTTATATTTTTTTCATTTTTATCGATTTTTTTTGTAAAAATTTCAACATTTAACAACATGAATTATATGTACACTATAAGATGCAGAATTGAATGTAGAGTAAACCCTGTAAGAAACATTTTGAAAAATGAAAGGGTTTACGAGTAATTGCGTTTTAAAGTTTTTTCAAAAAAGATCAAATATATTTTACACCAATGATATGGGTATCAGAAGATGCAGAATGGAAAGGAAAATAAACCCTGAAAAAATCACTTTGACATCTCAAATGGTTTACGAGTTATTACAATTGATATGTCAATAAAATATCAGATTTTAACATTTCACGTTTCACCGCTTGCAATACCTTTTTAAAACGCCTGTAGCTCCTTAACTATTTATCCCAAAGATATGAACATTTACATGATAAAAGAAAAAAGTTCAAATTTTAGTGTGGTTTTTTCAAAACGAATATATCTCTTATAGTTTCTGAGTAATTAATGCGAGAAAACAGGCAATTTTCAAACTTTGCAAAATGGTAGGTACCCCCCTTGCAGTTTTTTTAGGCAAAAAAGTGAGTTTTTGAATTTTGATTGTTTTTATAGCTTAATAGAAGCAGAATTAAATTTGGATTCGAGGAGTGCTATTGAAATTTCAAAATTTTAAATATTTTTTCATTTTTATCGATTTTTTTGTAAAAATTTTCAACATTTAACAACATGAATTATATGTACACCATAAGATGCAGAATTGAATGTAGAGTAAACCCTGTAAGAAACATTTTGAAAAATGAAAGGGTTTACGAGTAATTGCGTTTTAAAGTTTTTTCAAAAAAGATCAAAAATATTTTACACCAATGATATGGGTATCAGAAGATGCAGAATGGAAAGGAAAATAAACCCTGAAAAAATCACTTTGACATCTCAAATGGTTTACGAGTTATTAATATTGATATGTCAATAAAAATATCAGATTTTAACATTTCACGTTTCACCGCTTGCAATATCTTTTTAAAACGCCTGTAGCTCCTTAACTATTTATCCCAATGATATGAACATTTACATGATAAAAGAAAAAAGTTCAAATTTTACTGTGGTTTTTTTAAAACGATTATATCTCTTATAGTTTCTGAGTAATTAATGCGAGAAAACAGGCAATTTTCAAACTTTGCAAAATGGTAAGGTCCCCCCCCCTTGCAGTTTTTTTAGGCAAAAAAGTGAGTTTTTGAATTTTGATTGTTTTTATAGCTTAATAGAAGCAGAATTAAATTTGGATTCGAGGAGTGCTATTGAAATTTCAAAATTTTTTATATTTTTTTCATTTTTATCGATTTTTTTTGTAAAAATTTCAACATTTAACAACATGAATTATATGTACACCATAAGATGCAGAATTGAATGTAGAGTAAACCCTGTAAGAAACATTTTGAAAAATGAAAGGGTTTACGAGTAATTGCGTTTTAAAGTTTTTTCAAAAAAGATCAAAAATATTTTACACCAATGATATGGGTATCAGAAGATGCAGAATGGAAAGGAAAATAAACCCTGAAAAAATCAATTTGACATCTCAAATGGTTTACGAGTTATTACAATTGATATGTCAATAAAAATATCAGATTTTAACATTTCACGTTTCACCGCTTGCAATACCTTTTTAAAACGCCTGTAGCTCCTTAACTATTTATCCCAAAGATATGAACATTTACATGATAAAAGAAAAAAGTTTAAATTTTACTGTGGTTTTTTTAAAACGAATATATCTCTTATAGTTTCTGAGTAATTAATGCGAGAAAACAGGCAATTTTCAAACTTTGCAAAATGGTAGGACCCCCCTTGCAGTTTTTTTAGGCAAAAAAGTGAGTTTTTGAATTTTGATTGTTTTTATAGCTTAATAGAAGCAGAATTAAATTTGGATTCGAGGAGTGCTATTGAAATTTCAAAATTTTAAATATTTTTTCATTTTTATCGATTTTTTTGTAAAAATTTTCAACATTTAACAACATGAATTATATGTACACCATAAGATGCAGAATTGAATGTAGAGTAAACCCTGTAAGAAACATTTTGAAAAATGAAAGGGTTTACGAGTAATTGCGTTTTAAAGTTTTTTCAAAAAAGATCAAAAATATTTTACACCGATGATATGGGTATCAGAAGATGCAGAATGGAAAGGAAAATAAACCCTGAAAAAATCACTTTGACATCTCAAATGGTTTACGAGTTATTACAATTGATATGTCAATAAAAATATCAGATTTTAACATTTCACGTTTCACCGCTTGCAATATCTTTTTAAAACGCCTGTAGCTCCTTAACTATTTATTCCAAAGATATGAACATTTACATGATAAAAGAAAAAAGTTCAAATTTTACTGTGGTTTTTTTAAAACGAATATATCTCTTATAGTTTCTGAGTAATTAATGCGAGAAAACAGGCAATTTTCAAACTTTGCAAAATGGTAAGGTACCCCCCTTGCAGTTTTTTTAGGCAAAAAAGTGAGTTTTTGAATTTTGATTGTTTTTATAGCTTAATAGAAGCAGAATTAAATTTGGATACGAGGAGTGCTATTGAAATTTCAAAATTTTAAATATTTTTTCATTTTTATCGATTTTTTGTAAAAATTTTCAACATTTAACAACATGAATTATATGTACACCATAAGATGCAGAATTGAATGTAGAGTAAACCCTGTAAGAAACATTTTGAAAAATGAAAGGGTTTACGAGTAATTGCGTTTTAAAGTTTTTTCAAAAAAGATCAAATATATTTTACACCAATGATATGGGTATCAGAAGATGCAGAATGGAAAGGAAAATAAACCCTGAAAAAATCACTTTGACATCTCAAATGGTTTACGAGTTATTACAATTGATATGTCAATAAAATATCAGATTTTAACATTTCACGTTTCACCGCTTGCAATACCTTTTTAAAACGCCTGTAGCTCCTTAACTATTTATCCCAAAGATATGAACATTTACATGATAAAAGAAAAAAGTTCAAATTTTACTGTGGTTTTTTTAAAACGAATATATCTCTTATAGTTTCTGAGTAATTAATGCGAGAAAACAGGCAATTTTCAAACTTTGCAAAATGGTAAGGTACCCCCTTGCAGTTTTTTTAGGCAAAAAAGTGAGTTTTTTAATTTTGATTGTTTTTATAGCTTAATAGAAGCAGAATTAAATTTGGATTCGAGGAGTGCTATTGAAATTTCAAAATTTTAAATATTTTTTCATTTTTATCGATTTTTTTGTAAAAATTTTCAACATTTAACAACATGAATTATATGTACACCATAAGATGCAGAATTGAATGTAGAGTAAACCCTGTAAGAAACATTTTGAAAAATGAAAGGGTTTACGAGTAATTGCGTTTTAAAATTTTTTCAAAAAAGATCAAATATATTTTACACCAATGATATGGGTATCAGAAGATGCAGAAAGGAAAGGAAAATAAACCCTGAAAAAATCACTTTGACATCTCAAATGGTTTACGAGTTATTACAATTGATATGTCAATAAAATATCAGATTTTAACATTTCACGTTTCACCGCTTGCAATACCTTTTTAAAACGCCTGTAGCTCCTTAACTATTTATCCCAAAGATATGAACATTTACATGATAAAAGAAAAAAAGTTCAAATTTTACTGTGGTTTTTTCAAAACGAATATATCTCTTATAGTTTCTGAGTAATTAATGCGAGAAAACAGGCAATTTTCAAACTTTGCAAAATGGTAAGGTCCCCCCTTGCAGTTTTTTTAGGCAAAAAAGTGAGTTTTTGAATTTTGATTGTTTTTATAGCCTAATAGAAGCAGAATTAAATTTGGATTCGAGGAGTGCTATTGAAATTTCAAAATTTTTTATATTTTTTTCATTTTTATCGATTTTTTTTGTAAAAATTTCAACATTTAACAACATGAATTATATGTACACCATAAGATGCAGAATTGAATGTAGAGTAAACCCTGTAAGAAACATTTTGAAAAATGAAAGGGTTTACGAGTAATTGCGTTTTAAAGTTTTTTCAAAAAAGATCAAAAATATTTTACACCAATGATATGGGTATCAGAAGATGCAGAATGGAAAGGAAAATAAACCCTGAAAAAATCAATTTGACATCTCAAATGGTTTACGAGTTATTACAATTGATATGTCAATAAAAATATCAGATTTTAACATTTCACGTTTCACCGCTTGCAATACCTTTTTAAAACGCCTGTAGCTCCTTAACTATTTATCCCAAAGATATGAACATTTACATGATAAAAGAAAAAAGTTTACATTTTACTGTGGTTTTTTTAAAACGAATATATCTCTTATAGTTTCTGAGTAATTAATGCGAGAAAACAGGCAATTTTCAAACTTTGCAAAATGGTAAGGTACCCCCCTTGCAGTTTTTTTAGGCAAAAAAGTGAGTTTTTTAATTTTGATTGTTTTTATAGCTTAATAGAAGCAGAATTAAATATGGATTCGAGGAGTGCTATTGAAATTTCAAAATTTTTTATATTTTTTTCATTTTTATCGATTTTTTTTGTAAAAATTTCAACATTTAACAACATGAATTATATGTACACTATAAGATGCAGAATTGAATGTAGAGTAAACCCTGTAAGAAACATTTTGAAAAATGAAAGGGTTTACGAGTAATTGCGTTTTAAAGTTTTTTCAAAAAAGATCAAATATATTTTACACCAATGATATGGGTATCAGAAGATGCAGAATGGAAAGGAAAATAAACCCTGAAAAAATCACTTTGACATCTCAAATGGTTTACGAGTTATTACAATTGATATGTCAATAAAATATCAGATTTTAACATTTCACGTTTCACCGCTTGCAATACCTTTTTAAAACGCCTGTAGCTCCTTAACTATTTATCCCAAAGATATGAACATTTACATGATAAAAGAAAAAAGTTCAAATTTTAGTGTGGTTTTTTCAAAACGAATATATCTCTTATAGTTTCTGAGTAATTAATGCGAGAAAACAGGCAATTTTCAAACTTTGCAAAATGGTAGGTACCCCCCTTGCAGTTTTTTTAGGCAAAAAAGTGAGTTTTTGAATTTTGATTGTTTTTATAGCTTAATAGAAGCAGAATTAAATTTGGATTCGAGGAGTGCTATTGAAATTTCAAAATTTTAAATATTTTTTCATTTTTATCGATTTTTTTGTAAAAATTTTCAACATTTAACAACATGAATTATATGTACACCATAAGATGCAGAATTGAATGTAGAGTAAACCCTGTAAGAAACATTTTGAAAAATGAAAGGGTTTACGAGTAATTGCGTTTTAAAGTTTTTTCAAAAAAGATCAAAAATATTTTACACCAATGATATGGGTATCAGAAGATGCAGAATGGAAAGGAAAATAAACCCTGAAAAAATCACTTTGACATCTCAAATGGTTTACGAGTTATTAATATTGATATGTCAATAAAAATATCAGATTTTAACATTTCACGTTTCACCGCTTGCAATATCTTTTTAAAACGCCTGTAGCTCCTTAACTATTTATCCCAATGATATGAACATTTACATGATAAAAGAAAAAAGTTCAAATTTTACTGTGGTTTTTTTAAAACGATTATATCTCTTATAGTTTCTGAGTAATTAATGCGAGAAAACAGGCAATTTTCAAACTTTGCAAAATGGTAAGGTCCCCCTTGCAGTTTTTTTAGGCAAAAAAGTGAGTTTTTGAATTTTGATTGTTTTTATAGCTTAATAGAAGCAGAATTAAATTTGGATTCGAGGAGTGCTATTGAAATTTCAAAATTTTTTATATTTTTTTCATTTTTATCGATTTTTTTTGTAAAAATTTCAACATTTAACAACATGAATTATATGTACACCATAAGATGCAGAATTGAATGTAGAGTAAACCCTGTAAGAAACATTTTGAAAAATGAAAGGGTTTACGAGTAATTGCGTTTTAAAGTTTTTTCAAAAAAGATCAAAAATATTTTACACCAATGATATGGGTATCAGAAGATGCAGAATGGAAAGGAAAATAAACCCTGAAAAAATCAATTTGACATCTCAAATGGTTTACGAGTTATTACAATTGATATGTCAATAAAAATATCAGATTTTAACATTTCACGTTTCACCGCTTGCAATACCTTTTTAAAACGCCTGTAGCTCCTTAACTATTTATCCCAAAGATATGAACATTTACATGATAAAAGAAAAAAGTTTAAATTTTACTGTGGTTTTTTTAAAACGAATATATCTCTTATAGTTTCTGAGTAATTAATGCGAGAAAACAGGCAATTTTCAAACTTTGCAAAATGGTAAGGTACCCCCTTGCAGTTTTTTTAGGCAAAAAAGTGAGTTTTTGAATTTTGATTGTTTTTATAGCCTAATAGAAGCAGAAATAAATTTGGATTCGAGGAGTGCTATTGAAATTTCAAAATTTTTTATATTTTTTTCATTTTTATCGATTTTTTTTGTAAAAATTTCAACATTTAACAACATGAATTATATGTACACCATAAGATGCAGAATTGAATGTAGAGTAAACCCTGTAAGAAACATTTTGAAAAATGAAAGGGTTTACGAGTAATTGCGTTTTAAAGTTTTTTCAAAAAAGATCAAAAATATTTTACACCAATGATATGGGTATCAGAAGATGCAGAATGGAAAGGAAAATAAACCCTGAAAAAATCAATTTGACATCTCAAATGGTTTACGAGTTATTACAATTGATATGTCAATAAAAATATCAGATTTTAACATTTCACGTTTCACCGCTTGCAATACCTTTTTAAAACGCCTGTAGCTCCTTAACTATTTATCCCAAAGATATGAACATTTACATGATAAAAGAAAAAAGTTTACATTTTACTGTGGTTTTTTTAAAACGAATATATCTCTTATAGTTTCTGAGTAATTAATGCGAGAAAACAGGCAATTTTCAAACTTTGCAAAATGGTAAGGTACCCCCCTTGCAGTTTTTTTAGGCAAAAAAGTGAGTTTTTTAATTTTGATTGTTTTTATAGCTTAATAGAAGCAGAATTAAATATGGATTCGAGGAGTGCTATTGAAATTTCAAAATTTTTTATATTTTTTTCATTTTTATCGATTTTTTTTGTAAAAATTTCAACATTTAACAACATGAATTATATGTACACTATAAGATGCAGAATTGAATGTAGAGTAAACCCTGTAAGAAACATTTTGAAAAATGAAAGGGTTTACGAGTAATTGCGTTTTAAAGTTTTTTCAAAAAAGATCAAATATATTTTACACCAATGATATGGGTATCAGAAGATGCAGAATGGAAAGGAAAATAAACCCTGAAAAAATCACTTTGACATCTCAAATGGTTTACGAGTTATTACAATTGATATGTCAATAAAATATCAGATTTTAACATTTCACGTTTCACCGCTTGCAATACCTTTTTAAAACGCCTGTAGCTCCTTAACTATTTATCCCAAAGATATGAACATTTACATGATAAAAGAAAAAAGTTCAAATTTTAGTGTGGTTTTTTCAAAACGAATATATCTCTTATAGTTTCTGAGTAATTAATGCGAGAAAACAGGCAATTTTCAAACTTTGCAAAATGGTAGGTACCCCCCTTGCAGTTTTTTTAGGCAAAAAAGTGAGTTTTTGAATTTTGATTGTTTTTATAGCTTAATAGAAGCAGAATTAAATTTGGATTCGAGGAGTGCTATTGAAATTTCAAAATTTTAAATATTTTTTCATTTTTATCGATTTTTTTGTAAAAATTTTCAACATTTAACAACATGAATTATATGTACACCATAAGATGCAGAATTGAATGTAGAGTAAACCCTGTAAGAAACATTTTGAAAAATGAAAGGGTTTACGAGTAATTGCGTTTTAAAGTTTTTTCAAAAAAGATCAAAAATATTTTACACCAATGATATGGGTATCAGAAGATGCAGAATGGAAAGGAAAATAAACCCTGAAAAAATCACTTTGACATCTCAAATGGTTTACGAGTTATTAATATTGATATGTCAATAAAAATATCAGATTTTAACATTTCACGTTTCACCGCTTGCAATATCTTTTTAAAACGCCTGTAGCTCCTTAACTATTTATCCCAATGATATGAACATTTACATGATAAAAGAAAAAAGTTCAAATTTTACTGTGGTTTTTTTAAAACGATTATATCTCTTATAGTTTCTGAGTAATTAATGCGAGAAAACAGGCAATTTTCAAACTTTGCAAAATGGTAAGGTCCCCCTTGCAGTTTTTTTAGGCAAAAAAGTGAGTTTTTGAATTTTGATTGTTTTTATAGCTTAATAGAAGCAGAATTAAATTTGGATTCGAGGAGTGCTATTGAAATTTCAAAATTTTTTATATTTTTTTCATTTTTATCGATTTTTTTTGTAAAAATTTCAACATTTAACAACATGAATTATATGTACACCATAAGATGCAGAATTGAATGTAGAGTAAACCCTGTAAGAAACATTTTGAAAAATGAAAGGGTTTACGAGTAATTGCGTTTTAAAGTTTTTTCAAAAAAGATCAAAAATATTTTACACCAATGATATGGGTATCAGAAGATGCAGAATGGAAAGGAAAATAAACCCTGAAAAAATCAATTTGACATCTCAAATGGTTTACGAGTTATTACAATTGATATGTCAATAAAAATATCAGATTTTAACATTTCACGTTTCACCGCTTGCAATACCTTTTTAAAACGCCTGTAGCTCCTTAACTATTTATCCCAAAGATATGAACATTTACATGATAAAAGAAAAAAGTTTAAATTTTACTGTGGTTTTTTTAAAACGAATATATCTCTTATAGTTTCTGAGTAATTAATGCGAGAAAACAGGCAATTTTCAAACTTTGCAAAATGGTAGGACCCCCCTTGCAGTTTTTTTAGGCAAAAAAGTGAGTTTTTGAATTTTGATTGTTTTTATAGCTTAATAGAAGCAGAATTAAATTTGGATTCGAGGAGTGCTATTGAAATTTCAAAATTTTAAATATTTTTTCATTTTTATCGATTTTTTTGTAAAAATTTTCAACATTTAACAACATGAATTATATGTACACCATAAGATGCAGAATTGAATGTAGAGTAAACCCTGTAAGAAACATTTTGAAAAATGAAAGGGTTTACGAGTAATTGCGTTTTAAAGTTTTTTCAAAAAAGATCAAAAATATTTTACACCGATGATATGGGTATCAGAAGATGCAGAATGGAAAGGAAAATAAACCCTGAAAAAATCACTTTGACATCTCAAATGGTTTACGAGTTATTACAATTGATATGTCAATAAAAATATCAGATTTTAACATTTCACGTTTCACCGCTTGCAATATCTTTTTAAAACGCCTGTAGCTCCTTAACTATTTATTCCAAAGATATGAACATTTACATGATAAAAGAAAAAAGTTCAAATTTTACTGTGGTTTTTTTAAAACGAATATATCTCTTATAGTTTCTGAGTAATTAATGCGAGAAAACAGGCAATTTTCAAACTTTGCAAAATGGTAAGGTACCCCCCCTTGCAGTTTTTTTAGGCAAAAAAGTGAGTTTTTGAATTTTGATTGTTTTTATAGCTTAATAGAAGCAGAATTAAATTTGGATACGAGGAGTGCTATTGAAATTTCAAAATTTTAAATATTTTTTCATTTTTATCGATTTTTTGTAAAAATTTTCAACATTTAACAACATGAATTATATGTACACCATAAGATGCAGAATTGAATGTAGAGTAAACCCTGTAAGAAACATTTTGAAAAATGAAAGGGTTTACGAGTAATTGCGTTTTAAAATTTTTTCAAAAAAGATCAAATATATTTTACACCAATGATATGGGTATCAGAAGATGCAGAAAGGAAAGGAAAATAAACCCTGAAAAAATCACTTTGACATCTCAAATGGTTTACGAGTTATTACAATTGATATGTCAATAAAATATCAGATTTTAACATTTCACGTTTCACCGCTTGCAATACCTTTTTAAAACGCCTGTAGCTCCTTAACTATTTATCCCAAAGATATGAACATTTACATGATAAAAGAAAAAAAGTTCAAATTTTACTGTGGTTTTTTCAAAACGAATATATCTCTTATAGTTTCTGAGTAATTAATGCGAGAAAACAGGCAATTTTCAAACTTTGCAAAATGGTAAGGTACCCCCCTTGCAGTTTTTTTAGGCAAAAAAGTGAGTTTTTGAATTTTGATTGTTTTTATAGCTTAATAGAAGCAGAATTAAATTTGGATTCGAGGAGTGCTATTGAAATTTCAAAATTTTTAATATTTTTTTCATTTTTATCGATTTTTTTTGTAAAAATTTCAACATTTAACAACATGAATTATATGTACACTATAAGATGCAGAATTGAATGTAGAGTAAACCCTGTAAGAAACATTTTGGAAAATGAAAGGGTTTACGAGTAATTGCGTTTTAAAGTTTTTTCAAAAAAGATCAAAAATATTTTACACCAATGATATTGGTATCAGAAGATGCAGAATGGAAAGGAAAATAAACCCTGAAAAAATCACTTTGACATCTCAAATGGTTTAGGAGTTATTAATATTGATATGTCAATAAAAATATCAGATTTTAACATTTCACGTTTCACCGCTTGTAATACCTTTTTAAAACGCCTGTAGCTCCTTAACAATTTATCCCAAAGATATGAACATTTACATGATAAAAGGAAAAAGTTCAAATTTTACTGTGGTTTTTTCAAAACGAATATATCTCTTATAGTTTCTGAGTAATTAATGCGAGAAAACAGGCAATTTTCAAACTTTGCAAAATGGTAAGGTACCCCCTTGCAGTTTTTTTAGGCAAAAAAGTGAGTTTTTGAATTTTGATTGTTTTTATAGCTTAATAGAAGCAGAATTAAATTTGGATTCGAGGAGTGCTATTGAAATTTCAAAATTTTAAATATTTTTTCATTTTTATCGATTTTTTTGTAAAAATTTTCAACATTTAACAACATGAATTATATGTACACCATAAGATGCAGAATTGAATTTAGAGTAAACCCTGTAAGAAACATTTTGAAAAATGAAAGGGTTTACGAGTAATTGCGTTTTAAAATTTTTTCAAAAAAGATCAAATATATTTTACACCAATGATATGGGTATCAGAAGATGCAGAAAGGAAAGGAAAATAAACCCTGAAAAAATCACTTTGACATCTCAAATGGTTTACGAGTTATTACAATTGATATGTCAATAAAATATCAGATTTTAACATTTCACGTTTCACCGCTTGCAATACCTTTTTAAAACGCCTGTAGCTCCTTAACTATTTATCCCAAAGATATGAACATTTACATGATAAAAGAAAAAAGTTTAAATTTTACTGTGGTTTTTTTAAAACGAATATATCTCTTATAGTTTCTGAGTAATTAATGCGAGAAGACAGGCAATTTTCAAACTTTGCAAAATGGTAAGGTACCCCCTTGCAGTTTTTTTAGGCAAAAAAGTGAGTTTTTGAATTTTGATTGTTTTTATAGCTTAATAGAAGCAGAATTAAATTTGGATTCGAGGAGTGCTATTGAAATTTCAAAATTTTAAATATTTTTTCATTTTTATCGATTTTTTTGTAAAAATTTTCAACATTTAACAACATGAATTATATGTACACCATAAGATGCAGAATTGAATGTAGAGTAAACCCTGTAAGAAACATTTTGAAAAATGAAAGGGTTTACGAGTAATTGCGTTTTAAAGTTTTTTTAAAAAAGATCAAAAATATTTTACACCAATGATATGGGTATCAGAAGATGCAGAATGGAAAGGAAAATAAACCCTGAAAAAATCACTTTGACATCTCAAATGGTTTAGGAGTTATTAATATTGATATGTCAATAAAAATATCAGATTTTAACATTTCACGTTTCACCGCTTGTAATACCTTTTTAAAACGCCTGTAGCTCCTTAACAATTTATCCCAAAGATATGAACATTTACATGATAAAAGGAAAAAGTTCAAATTTTACTGTGGTTTTTTCAAAACGAATATATCTCTTATAGTTTCTGAGTAATTAATGCGAGAAAACAGGCAATTTTCAAACTTTGCAAAATGGTAAGGTACCCCCTTGCAGTTTTTTTAGGCAAAAAAGTGAGTTTTTGAATTTTGATTGTTTTTATAGCTTAATAGAAGCAGAATTAAATTTGGATTCGAGGAGTGCTATTGAAATTTCAAAATTTTTAATATTTTTTTCATTTTTATCGATTTTTTTTGTAAAAATTTCAACATTTAACAACATGAATTATATGTACACCATAAGATGCAGAATTGAATGTAGAGTAAACCCTGTAAGAAACATTTTGAAAAATGAAAGGGTTTACGAGTAATTGCGTTTTAAAGTTTTTTCAAAAAAGATCAAAAATATTTTACACCAATGATATTGGTATCAGAAGATGCAGAATGGAAAGGAAAATAAACCCTGAAAAAATCACTTTGACATCTCAAATGGTTTAGGAGTTATTAATATTGATATGTCAATAAAAATATCAGATTTTAACATTTCACGTTTCACCGCTTGTAATACCTTTTTAAAACGCCTGTAGCTCCTTAACAATTTATCCCAAAGATATGAACATTTACATGATAAAAGGAAAAAGTTCAAATTTTACTGTGGTTTTTTCAAAACGAATATATCTCTTATAGTTTCTGAGTAATTAATGCGAGAAAACAGGCAATTTTCAAACTTTGCAAAATGGTAAGGTACCCCCTTGCAGTTTTTTTAGGCAAAAAAGTGAGTTTTTGAATTTTGATTGTTTTTATAGCTTAATAGAAGCAGAATTAAATTTGGATTCGAGGAGTGCTATTGAAATTTCAAAATTTTAAATATTTTTTCATTTTTATCGATTTTTTTGTAAAAATTTTCAACATTTAACAACATGAATTATATGTACACCATAAGATGCAGAATTGAATGTAGAGTAAACCCTGTAAGAAACATTTTGAAAAATGAAAGGGTTTACGAGTAATTGCGTTTTAAAGTTTTTTCAAAAAAGATCAAAAATATTTTACACCAATGATATGGGTATCAGAAGTTGCAGAATGGAAAGGAAAATAAACCCTGAAAAAATCACTTTGACATCTCAAATGGTTTACGAGTTATTACAATTTTATTGATATGTCAATAAAAATATCAGATTTTAACATTTCACGTTTCACCGCTTGTAATACCTTTTTAAAACGCCTGTAGCTCCTTAACTATTTATTCCAAAGATATGAACATTTACATGATAAAAGATAAAAGTTCAAATTTTACTGTGGTTTTTTCAAAACGAATATATCTCTTAAAGTTTCTGAGTAATTAATGCGAGAAAACAGGCAATTTTCAAACTTTGCAAAATGGTAAGGTCCCCCCTTGCAGTTTTTTTAGGCAAAAAAGTGAGTTTTTGAATTTTGATTGTTTTTATAGCCTAATAGAAGCAGAATTAAATTTGGATTCGAGGAGTGCTATTGAAATTTCAAAATTTTTTATATTTTTTTCATTTTTATCGATTTTTTTTGTAAAAATTTCAACATTTAACAACATGAATTATATGTACACCATAAGATGCAGAATTGAATGTAGAGTAAACCCTGTAAGAAACATTTTGAAAAATGAAATGGTTTACGAGTAATTGCGTTTTAAAGTTTTTTCAAAAAAGATCAAAAATATTTTACACCAATGATATGGGTATCAGAAGATGCAGAATGGAAAGGAAAATAAACCCTGAAAAAATCACTTTGACATCTCAAATGGTTTACGAGTTATTACAATTGATATGTCAATAAAAATATCAGATTTTAACATTTCACGTTTCACCGCTTGTAATACCTTTTTAAAACGCCTGTAGCTCCTTAACAATTTATCCCAAAGATATGAACATTTACATGATAAAAGGAAAAAGTTCAAATTTTACTGTGGTTTTTTCAAAACGAATATATCTCTTATAGTTTCTGAGTAATTAATGCGAGAAAACAGGCAATTTTCAAACTTTGCAAAATGGTAAGGTACCCCCTTGCAGTTTTTTTAGGCAAAAAAGTGAGTTTTTTAATTTTGATTGTTTTTATAGCTTAATAGAAGCAGAATTAAATTTGGATTCGAGGAGTGCTATTGAAATTTCAAAATTTTAAATATTTTTTCATTTTTATCGATTTTTTTGTAAAAATTTTCAACATTTAACAACATGAATTATATGTACACCATAAGATGCAGAATTGAATGTAGAGTAAACCCTGTAAGAAACATTTTGAAAAATGAAAGGGTTTACGAGTAATTGCGTTTTAAAATTTTTTCAAAAAAGATCAAATATATTTTACACCAATGATATGGGTATCAGAAGATGCAGAAAGGAAAGGAAAATAAACCCTGAAAAAATCACTTTGACATCTCAAATGGTTTACGAGTTATTACAATTGATATGTCAATAAAATATCAGATTTTAACATTTCACGTTTCACCGCTTGCAATACCTTTTTAAAACGCCTGTAGCTCCTTAACTATTTATCCCAAAGATATGAACATTTACATGATAAAAGAAAAAAAGTTCAAATTTTACTGTGGTTTTTTCAAAACGAATATATCTCTTATAGTTTCTGAGTAATTAATGCGAGAAAACAGGCAATTTTCAAACTTTGCAAAATGGTAAGGTCCCCCCTTGCAGTTTTTTTAGGCAAAAAAGTGAGTTTTTGAATTTTGATTGTTTTTATAGCCTAATAGAAGCAGAATTAAATTTGGATTCGAGGAGTGCTATTGAAATTTCAAAATTTTTTATATTTTTTTCATTTTTATCGATTTTTTTTGTAAAAATTTCAACATTTAACAACATGAATTATATGTACACCATAAGATGCAGAATTGAATGTAGAGTAAACCCTGTAAGAAACATTTTGAAAAATGAAAGGGTTTACGAGTAATTGCGTTTTAAAATTTTTTCAAAAAAGATCAAAAATATTTTACACCAATGATATGGGTATCAGAAGATGCAGAATGGAAAGGAAAATAAACCCTGAAAAAATCAATTTGACATCTCAAATGGTTTACGAGTTATTACAATTGATATGTCAATAAAAATATCAGATTTTAACATTTCACGTTTCACCGCTTGCAATACCTTTTTAAAACGCCTGTAGCTCCTTAACTATTTATCCCAAAGATATGAACATTTACATGATAAAAGAAAAAAGTTTACATTTTACTGTGGTTTTTTTAAAACGAATATATCTCTTATAGTTTCTGAGTAATTAATGCGAGAAAACAGGCAATTTTCAAACTTTGCAAAATGGTAAGGTACCCCCCTTGCAGTTTTTTTAGGCAAAAAAGTGAGTTTTTTAATTTTGATTGTTTTTATAGCTTAATAGAAGCAGAATTAAATATGGATTCGAGGAGTGCTATTGAAATTTCAAAATTTTTTATATTTTTTTCATTTTTATCGATTTTTTTTGTAAAAATTTCAACATTTAACAACATGAATTATATGTACACTATAAGATGCAGAATTGAATGTAGAGTAAACCCTGTAAGAAACATTTTGAAAAATGAAAGGGTTTACGAGTAATTGCGTTTTAAAGTTTTTTCAAAAAAGATCAAATATATTTTACACCAATGATATGGGTATCAGAAGATGCAGAATGGAAAGGAAAATAAACCCTGAAAAAATCACTTTGACATCTCAAATGGTTTACGAGTTATTACAATTGATATGTCAATAAAATATCAGATTTTAACATTTCACGTTTCACCGCTTGCAATACCTTTTTAAAACGCCTGTAGCTCCTTAACTATTTATCCCAAAGATATGAACATTTACATGATAAAAGAAAAAAGTTCAAATTTTAGTGTGGTTTTTTCAAAACGAATATATCTCTTATAGTTTCTGAGTAATTAATGCGAGAAAACAGGCAATTTTCAAACTTTGCAAAATGGTAGGTACCCCCCTTGCAGTTTTTTTAGGCAAAAAAGTGAGTTTTTGAATTTTGATTGTTTTTATAGCTTAATAGAAGCAGAATTAAATTTGGATTCGAGGAGTGCTATTGAAATTTCAAAATTTTAAATATTTTTTCATTTTTATCGATTTTTTTGTAAAAATTTTCAACATTTAACAACATGAATTATATGTACACCATAAGATGCAGAATTGAATGTAGAGTAAACCCTGTAAGAAACATTTTGAAAAATGAAAGGGTTTACGAGTAATTGCGTTTTAAAGTTTTTTCAAAAAAGATCAAAAATATTTTACACCAATGATATGGGTATCAGAAGATGCAGAATGGAAAGGAAAATAAACCCTGAAAAAATCACTTTGACATCTCAAATGGTTTACGAGTTATTAATATTGATATGTCAATAAAAATATCAGATTTTAACATTTCACGTTTCACCGCTTGCAATATCTTTTTAAAACGCCTGTAGCTCCTTAACTATTTATCCCAATGATATGAACATTTACATGATAAAAGAAAAAAGTTCAAATTTTACTGTGGTTTTTTTAAAACGATTATATCTCTTATAGTTTCTGAGTAATTAATGCGAGAAAACAGGCAATTTTCAAACTTTGCAAAATGGTAAGGTCCCCCTTGCAGTTTTTTTAGGCAAAAAAGTGAGTTTTTGAATTTTGATTGTTTTTATAGCTTAATAGAAGCAGAATTAAATTTGGATTCGAGGAGTGCTATTGAAATTTCAAAATTTTTTATATTTTTTTCATTTTTATCGATTTTTTTTGTAAAAATTTCAACATTTACCAACATGAATTATATGTACACCATAAGATGCAGAATTGAATGTAGAGTAAACCCTGTAAGAAACATTTTGAAAAATGAAAGGGTTTACGAGTAATTGCGTTTTAAAGTTTTTTCAAAAAAGATCAAAAATATTTTACACCAATGATATGGGTATCAGAAGATGCAGAATGGAAAGGAAAATAAACCCTGAAAAAATCAATTTGACATCTCAAATGGTTTACGAGTTATTACAATTGATATGTCAATAAAAATATCAGATTTTAACATTTCACGTTTCACCGCTTGCAATACCTTTTTAAAACGCCTGTAGCTCCTTAACTATTTATCCCAAAGATATGAACATTTACATGATAAAAGAAAAAAGTTTAAATTTTACTGTGGTTTTTTTAAAACGAATATATCTCTTATAGTTTCTGAGTAATTAATGCGAGAAAACAGGCAATTTTCAAACTTTGCAAAATGGTAGGACCCCCCTTGCAGTTTTTTTAGGCAAAAAAGTGAGTTTTTGAATTTTGATTGTTTTTATAGCTTAATAGAAGCAGAATTAAATTTGGATTCGAGGAGTGCTATTGAAATTTCAAAATTTTAAATATTTTTTCATTTTTATCGATTTTTTTGTAAAAATTTTCAACATTTAACAACATGAATTATATGTACACCATAAGATGCAGAATTGAATGTAGAGTAAACCCTGTAAGAAACATTTTGAAAAATGAAAGGGTTTACGAGTAATTGCGTTTTAAAGTTTTTTCAAAAAAGATCAAAAATATTTTACACCGATGATATGGGTATCAGAAGATGCAGAATGGAAAGGAAAATAAACCCTGAAAAAATCACTTTGACATCTCAAATGGTTTACGAGTTATTACAATTGATATGTCAATAAAAATATCAGATTTTAACATTTCACGTTTCACCGCTTGCAATATCTTTTTAAAACGCCTGTAGCTCCTTAACTATTTATTCCAAAGATATGAACATTTACATGATAAAAGAAAAAAGTTCAAATTTTACTGTGGTTTTTTTAAAACGAATATATCTCTTATAGTTTCTGAGTAATTAATGCGAGAAAACAGGCAATTTTCAAACTTTGCAAAATGGTAAGTACCCCCCTTGCAGTTTTTTTAGGCAAAAAAGTGAGTTTTTGAATTTTGATTGTTTTTATAGCTTAATAGAAGCAGAATTAAATTTGGATACGAGGAGTGCTATTGAAATTTCAAAATTTTAAATATTTTTTCATTTTTATCGATTTTTTGTAAAAATTTTCAACATTTAACAACATGAATTATATGTACACCATAAGATGCAGAATTGAATGTAGAGTAAACCCTGTAAGAAACATTTTGAAAAATGAAAGGGTTTACGAGTAATTGCGTTTTAAAATTTTTTCAAAAAAGATCAAATATATTTTACACCAATGATATGGGTATCAGAAGATGCAGAAAGGAAAGGAAAATAAACCCTGAAAAAATCACTTTGACATCTCAAATGGTTTACGAGTTATTACAATTGATATGTCAATAAAATATCAGATTTTAACATTTCACGTTTCACCGCTTGCAATACCTTTTTAAAACGCCTGTAGCTCCTTAACTATTTATCCCAAAGATATGAACATTTACATGATAAAAGAAAAAAAGTTCAAATTTTACTGTGGTTTTTTCAAAACGAATATATCTCTTATAGTTTCTGAGTAATTAATGCGAGAAAACAGGCAATTTTCAAACTTTGCAAAATGGTAAGGTACCCCCCTTGCAGTTTTTTTAGGCAAAAAAGTGAGTTTTTGAATTTTGATTGTTTTTATAGCTTAATAGAAGCAGAATTAAATTTGGATTCGAGGAGTGCTATTGAAATTTCAAAATTTTTAATATTTTTTTCATTTTTATCGATTTTTTTTGTAAAAATTTCAACATTTAACAACATGAATTATATGTACACTATAAGATGCAGAATTGAATGTAGAGTAAACCCTGTAAGAAACATTTTGGAAAATGAAAGGGTTTACGAGTAATTGCGTTTTAAAGTTTTTTCAAAAAAGATCAAAAATATTTTACACCAATGATATTGGTATCAGAAGATGCAGAATGGAAAGGAAAATAAACCCTGAAAAAATCACTTTGACATCTCAAATGGTTTAGGAGTTATTAATATTGATATGTCAATAAAAATATCAGATTTTAACATTTCACGTTTCACCGCTTGTAATACCTTTTTAAAACGCCTGTAGCTCCTTAACAATTTATCCCAAAGATATGAACATTTACATGATAAAAGGAAAAAGTTCAAATTTTACTGTGGTTTTTTCAAAACGAATATATCTCTTATAGTTTCTGAGTAATTAATGCGAGAAAACAGGCAATTTTCAAACTTTGCAAAATGGTAAGGTACCCCCTTGCAGTTTTTTTAGGCAAAAAAGTGAGTTTTTGAATTTTGATTGTTTTTATAGCTTAATAGAAGCAGAATTAAATTTGGATTCGAGGAGTGCTATTGAAATTTCAAAATTTTAAATATTTTTTCATTTTTATCGATTTTTTTGTAAAAATTTTCAACATTTAACAACATGAATTATATGTACACCATAAGATGCAGAATTGAATTTAGAGTAAACCCTGTAAGAAACATTTTGAAAAATGAAAGGGTTTACGAGTAATTGCGTTTTAAAATTTTTTCAAAAAAGATCAAATATATTTTACACCAATGATATGGGTATCAGAAGATGCAGAAAGGAAAGGAAAATAAACCCTGAAAAAATCACTTTGACATCTCAAATGGTTTACGAGTTATTACAATTGATATGTCAATAAAATATCAGATTTTAACATTTCACGTTTCACCGCTTGCAATACCTTTTTAAAACGCCTGTAGCTCCTTAACTATTTATCCCAAAGATATGAACATTTACATGATAAAAGAAAAAAGTTTAAATTTTACTGTGGTTTTTTTAAAACGAATATATCTCTTATAGTTTCTGAGTAATTAATGCGAGAAGACAGGCAATTTTCAAACTTTGCAAAATGGTAAGGTACCCCCTTGCAGTTTTTTTAGGCAAAAAAGTGAGTTTTTGAATTTTGATTGTTTTTATAGCTTAATAGAAGCAGAATTAAATTTGGATTCGAGGAGTGCTATTGAAATTTCAAAATTTTAAATATTTTTTCATTTTTATCGATTTTTTTGTAAAAATTTTCAACATTTAACAACATGAATTATATGTACACCATAAGATGCAGAATTGAATGTAGAGTAAACCCTGTAAGAAACATTTTGAAAAATGAAAGGGTTTACGAGTAATTGCGTTTTAAAGTTTTTTCAAAAAAGATCAAAAATATTTTACACCAATGATATGGGTATCAGAAGATGCAGAATGGAAAGGAAAATAAACCCTGAAAAAATCACTTTGACATCTCAAATGGTTTACGAGTTATTAATATTGATATGTCAATAAAAATATCAGATTTTAACATTTCACGTTTCACCGCTTGCAATATCTTTTTAAAACGCCTGTAGCTCCTTAACTATTTATCCCAATGATATGAACATTTACATGATAAAAGAAAAAAGTTCAAATTTTACTGTGGTTTTTTTAAAACGATTATATCTCTTATAGTTTCTGAGTAATTAATGCGAGAAAACAGGCAATTTTCAAACTTTGCAAAATGGTAAGGTCCCCCTTGCAGTTTTTTTAGGCAAAAAAGTGAGTTTTTGAATTTTGATTGTTTTTATAGCTTAATAGAAGCAGAATTAAATTTGGATTCGAGGAGTGCTATTGAAATTTCAAAATTTTTTATATTTTTTTCATTTTTATCGATTTTTTTTGTAAAAATTTCAACATTTACCAACATGAATTATATGTACACCATAAGATGCAGAATTGAATGTAGAGTAAACCCTGTAAGAAACATTTTGAAAAATGAAAGGGTTTACGAGTAATTGCGTTTTAAAGTTTTTTCAAAAAAGATCAAAAATATTTTACACCAATGATATGGGTATCAGAAGATGCAGAATGGAAAGGAAAATAAACCCTGAAAAAATCAATTTGACATCTCAAATGGTTTACGAGTTATTACAATTGATATGTCAATAAAAATATCAGATTTTAACATTTCACGTTTCACCGCTTGCAATACCTTTTTAAAACGCCTGTAGCTCCTTAACTATTTATCCCAAAGATATGAACATTTACATGATAAAAGAAAAAAGTTTAAATTTTACTGTGGTTTTTTTAAAACGAATATATCTCTTATAGTTTCTGAGTAATTAATGCGAGAAAACAGGCAATTTTCAAACTTTGCAAAATGGTAGGACCCCCCTTGCAGTTTTTTTAGGCAAAAAAGTGAGTTTTTGAATTTTGATTGTTTTTATAGCTTAATAGAAGCAGAATTAAATTTGGATTCGAGGAGTGCTATTGAAATTTCAAAATTTTAAATATTTTTTCATTTTTATCGATTTTTTTGTAAAAATTTTCAACATTTAACAACATGAATTATATGTACACCATAAGATGCAGAATTGAATGTAGAGTAAACCCTGTAAGAAACATTTTGAAAAATGAAAGGGTTTACGAGTAATTGCGTTTTAAAGTTTTTTCAAAAAAGATCAAAAATATTTTACACCGATGATATGGGTATCAGAAGATGCAGAATGGAAAGGAAAATAAACCCTGAAAAAATCACTTTGACATCTCAAATGGTTTACGAGTTATTACAATTGATATGTCAATAAAAATATCAGATTTTAACATTTCACGTTTCACCGCTTGCAATATCTTTTTAAAACGCCTGTAGCTCCTTAACTATTTATTCCAAAGATATGAACATTTACATGATAAAAGAAAAAAGTTCAAATTTTACTGTGGTTTTTTTAAAACGAATATATCTCTTATAGTTTCTGAGTAATTAATGCGAGAAAACAGGCAATTTTCAAACTTTGCAAAATGGTAAGGTACCCCCCTTGCAGTTTTTTTAGGCAAAAAAGTGAGTTTTTGAATTTTGATTGTTTTTATAGCTTAATAGAAGCAGAATTAAATTTGGATACGAGGAGTGCTATTGAAATTTCAAAATTTTAAATATTTTTTCATTTTTATCGATTTTTTGTAAAAATTTTCAACATTTAACAACATGAATTATATGTACACCATAAGATGCAGAATTGAATGTAGAGTAAACCCTGTAAGAAACATTTTGAAAAATGAAAGGGTTTACGAGTAATTGCGTTTTAAAATTTTTTCAAAAAAGATCAAATATATTTTACACCAATGATATGGGTATCAGAAGATGCAGAAAGGAAAGGAAAATAAACCCTGAAAAAATCACTTTGACATCTCAAATGGTTTACGAGTTATTACAATTGATATGTCAATAAAATATCAGATTTTAACATTTCACGTTTCACCGCTTGCAATACCTTTTTAAAACGCCTGTAGCTCCTTAACTATTTATCCCAAAGATATGAACATTTACATGATAAAAGAAAAAAAGTTCAAATTTTACTGTGGTTTTTTCAAAACGAATATATCTCTTATAGTTTCTGAGTAATTAATGCGAGAAAACAGGCAATTTTCAAACTTTGCAAAATGGTAAGGTACCCCCCTTGCAGTTTTTTTAGGCAAAAAAGTGAGTTTTTGAATTTTGATTGTTTTTATAGCTTAATAGAAGCAGAATTAAATTTGGATTCGAGGAGTGCTATTGAAATTTCAAAATTTTTAATATTTTTTTCATTTTTATCGATTTTTTTTGTAAAAATTTCAACATTTAACAACATGAATTATATGTACACTATAAGATGCAGAATTGAATGTAGAGTAAACCCTGTAAGAAACATTTTGGAAAATGAAAGGGTTTACGAGTAATTGCGTTTTAAAGTTTTTTCAAAAAAGATCAAAAATATTTTACACCAATGATATTGGTATCAGAAGATGCAGAATGGAAAGGAAAATAAACCCTGAAAAAATCACTTTGACATCTCAAATGGTTTAGGAGTTATTAATATTGATATGTCAATAAAAATATCAGATTTTAACATTTCACGTTTCACCGCTTGTAATACCTTTTTAAAACGCCTGTAGCTCCTTAACAATTTATCCCAAAGATATGAACATTTACATGATAAAAGGAAAAAGTTCAAATTTTACTGTGGTTTTTTCAAAACGAATATATCTCTTATAGTTTCTGAGTAATTAATGCGAGAAAACAGGCAATTTTCAAACTTTGCAAAATGGTAAGGTACCCCCTTGCAGTTTTTTTAGGCAAAAAAGTGAGTTTTTGAATTTTGATTGTTTTTATAGCTTAATAGAAGCAGAATTAAATTTGGATTCGAGGAGTGCTATTGAAATTTCAAAATTTTAAATATTTTTTCATTTTTATCGATTTTTTTGTAAAAATTTTCAACATTTAACAACATGAATTATATGTACACCATAAGATGCAGAATTGAATTTAGAGTAAACCCTGTAAGAAACATTTTGAAAAATGAAAGGGTTTACGAGTAATTGCGTTTTAAAATTTTTTCAAAAAAGATCAAATATATTTTACACCAATGATATGGGTATCAGAAGATGCAGAAAGGAAAGGAAAATAAACCCTGAAAAAATCACTTTGACATCTCAAATGGTTTACGAGTTATTACAATTGATATGTCAATAAAATATCAGATTTTAACATTTCACGTTTCACCGCTTGCAATACCTTTTTAAAACGCCTGTAGCTCCTTAACTATTTATCCCAAAGATATGAACATTTACATGATAAAAGAAAAAAGTTTAAATTTTACTGTGGTTTTTTTAAAACGAATATATCTCTTATAGTTTCTGAGTAATTAATGCGAGAAGACAGGCAATTTTCAAACTTTGCAAAATGGTAAGGTACCCCCTTGCAGTTTTTTTAGGCAAAAAAGTGAGTTTTTGAATTTTGATTGTTTTTATAGCTTAATAGAAGCAGAATTAAATTTGGATTCGAGGAGTGCTATTGAAATTTCAAAATTTTAAATATTTTTTCATTTTTATCGATTTTTTTGTAAAAATTTTCAACATTTAACAACATGAATTATATGTACACCATAAGATGCAGAATTGAATGTAGAGTAAACCCTGTAAGAAACATTTTGAAAAATGAAAGGGTTTACGAGTAATTGCGTTTTAAAGTTTTTTTAAAAAAGATCAAAAATATTTTACACCAATGATATGGGTATCAGAAGATGCAGAATGGAAAGGAAAATAAACCCTGAAAAAATCACTTTGACATCTCAAATGGTTTAGGAGTTATTAATATTGATATGTCAATAAAAATATCAGATTTTAACATTTCACGTTTCACCGCTTGTAATACCTTTTTAAAACGCCTGTAGCTCCTTAACAATTTATCCCAAAGATATGAACATTTACATGATAAAAGGAAAAAGTTCAAATTTTACTGTGGTTTTTTCAAAACGAATATATCTCTTATAGTTTCTGAGTAATTAATGCGAGAAAACAGGCAATTTTCAAACTTTGCAAAATGGTAAGGTACCCCCTTGCAGTTTTTTTAGGCAAAAAAGTGAGTTTTTGAATTTTGATTGTTTTTATAGCTTAATAGAAGCAGAATTAAATTTGGATTCGAGGAGTGCTATTGAAATTTCAAAATTTTTAATATTTTTTTCATTTTTATCGATTTTTTTGTAAAAATTTCAACATTTAACAACATGAATTATATGTACACTATAAGATGCAGAATTGAATGTAGAGTAAACCCTGTAAGAAACATTTTGAAAAATGAAAGGGTTTACGAGTAATTGCGTTTTAAAGTTTTTTCAAAAAAGATCAAAAATATTTTACACCAATGATATTGGTATCAGAAGATGCAGAATGGAAAGGAAAATAAACCCTGAAAAAATCACTTTGACATCTCAAATGGTTTAGGAGTTATTAATATTGATATGTCAATAAAAATATCAGATTTTAACATTTCACGTTTCACCGCTTGTAATACCTTTTTAAAACGCCTGTAGCTCCTTAACAATTTATCCCAAAGATATGAACATTTACATGATAAAAGGAAAAAGTTCAAATTTTACTGTGGTTTTTTCAAAACGAATATATCTCTTATAGTTTCTGAGTAATTAATGCGAGAAAACAGGCAATTTTCAAACTTTGCAAAATGGTAAGGTACCCCCTTGCAGTTTTTTTAGGCAAAAAAGTGAGTTTTTGAATTTTGATTGTTTTTATAGCTTAATAGAAGCAGAATTAAATTTGGATTCGAGGAGTGCTATTGAAATTTCAAAATTTTTAATATTTTTTTCATTTTTATCGATTTTTTTTGTAAAAATTTCAACATTTAACAACATGAATTATATGTACACCATAAGATGCAGAATTGAATGTAGAGTAAACCCTGTAAGAAACATTTTGAAAAATGAAAGGGTTTACGAGTAATTGCGTTTTAAAGTTTTTTCAAAAAAGATCAAAAATATTTTACACCAATGATATTGGTATCAGAAGATGCAGAATGGAAAGGAAAATAAACCCTGAAAAAATCACTTTGACATCTCAAATGGTTTAGGAGTTATTAATATTGATATGTCAATAAAAATATCAGATTTTAACATTTCACGTTTCACCGCTTGTAATACCTTTTTAAAACGCCTGTAGCTCCTTAACAATTTATCCCAAAGATATGAACATTTACATGATAAAAGGAAAAAGTTCAAATTTTACTGTGGTTTTTTCAAAACGAATATATCTCTTATAGTTTCTGAGTAATTAATGCGAGAAAACAGGCAATTTTCAAACTTTGCAAAATGGTAAGGTACCCCCTTGCAGTTTTTTTAGGCAAAAAAGTGAGTTTTTGAATTTTGATTGTTTTTATAGCTTAATAGAAGCAGAATTAAATTTGGATTCGAGGAGTGCTATTGAAATTTCAAAATTTTAAATATTTTTTCATTTTTATCGATTTTTTTGTAAAAATTTTCAACATTTAACAACATGAATTATATGTACACCATAAGATGCAGAATTGAATGTAGAGTAAACCCTGTAAGAAACATTTTGAAAAATGAAAGGGTTTACGAGTAATTGCGTTTTAAAGTTTTTTCAAAAAAGATCAAAAATATTTTACACCAATGATATGGGTATCAGAAGTTGCAGAATGGAAAGGAAAATAAACCCTGAAAAAATCACTTTGACATCTCAAATGGTTTACGAGTTATTACAATTTTATTGATATGTCAATAAAAATATCAGATTTTAACATTTCACGTTTCACCGCTTGTAATACCTTTTTAAAACGCCTGTAGCTCCTTAACTATTTATTCCAAAGATATGAACATTTACATGATAAAAGATAAAAGTTCAAATTTTACTGTGGTTTTTTCAAAACGAATATATCTCTTAAAGTTTCTGAGTAATTAATGCGAGAAAACAGGCAATTTTCAAACTTTGCAAAATGGTAAGGTCCCCCCTTGCAGTTTTTTTAGGCAAAAAAGTGAGTTTTTGAATTTTGATTGTTTTTATAGCCTAATAGAAGCAGAATTAAATTTGGATTCGAGGAGTGCTATTGAAATTTCAAAATTTTTTATATTTTTTTCATTTTTATCGATTTTTTTTGTAAAAATTTCAACATTTAACAACATGAATTATATGTACACCATAAGATGCAGAATTGAATGTAGAGTAAACCCTGTAAGAAACATTTTGAAAAATGAAAGGGTTTACGAGTAATTGCGTTTTAAAGTTTTTTCAAAAAAGATCAAAAATATTTTACACCAATGATATGGGTATCAGAAGATGCAGAATGGAAAGGAAAATAAACCCTGAAAAAATCAATTTGACATCTCAAATGGTTTACGAGTTATTACAATTGATATGTCAATAAAAATATCAGATTTTAACATTTCACGTTTCACCGCTTGCAATACCTTTTTAAAACGCCTGTAGCTCCTTAACTATTTATCCCAAAGATATGAACATTTACATGATAAAAGAAAAAAGTTTAAATTTTACTGTGGTTTTTTTAAAACGAATATATCTCTTATAGTTTCTGAGTAATTAATGCGAGAAAACAGGCAATTTTCAAACTTTGCAAAATGGTAAGGTACCCCCCTTGCAGTTTTTTTAGGCAAAAAAGTGAGTTTTTTAATTTTGATTGTTTTTATAGCTTAATAGAAGCAGAATTAAATATGGATTCGAGGAGTGCTATTGAAATTTCAAAATTTTTTATATTTTTTTCATTTTTATCGATTTTTTTTGTAAAAATTTCAACATTTAACAACATGAATTATATGTACACTATAAGATGCAGAATTGAATGTAGAGTAAACCCTGTAAGAAACATTTTGAAAAATGAAAGGGTTTACGAGTAATTGCGTTTTAAAGTTTTTTCAAAAAAGATCAAATATATTTTACACCAATGATATGGGTATCAGAAGATGCAGAATGGAAAGGAAAATAAACCCTGAAAAAATCACTTTGACATCTCAAATGGTTTACGAGTTATTACAATTGATATGTCAATAAAATATCAGATTTTAACATTTCACGTTTCACCGCTTGCAATACCTTTTTAAAACGCCTGTAGCTCCTTAACTATTTTATCCCAAAGATATGAACATTTACATGATAAAAGAAAAAAGTTCAAATTTTAGTGTGGTTTTTTCAAAACGAATATATCTCTTATAGTTTCTGAGTAATTAATGCGAGAAAACAGGCAATTTTCAAACTTTGCAAAATGGTAGGTACCCCCCTTGCAGTTTTTTTAGGCAAAAAAGTGAGTTTTTGAATTTTGATTGTTTTTATAGCTTAATAGAAGCAGAATTAAATTTGGATTCGAGGAGTGCTATTGAAATTTCAAAATTTTTAATATTTTTTTCATTTTTATCGATTTTTTTTGTAAAAATTTCAACATTTAACAACATGAATTATATGTACACTATAAGATGCAGAATTGAATGTAGAGTAAACCCTGTAAGAAACATTTTGAAAAATGAAAGGGTTTACGAGTAATTGCGTTTTAAAGTTTTTTCAAAAAAGATCAAATATATTTTACACCAATGATATGGGTATCAGAAGATGCAGAATGGAAAGGAAAATAAACCCTGAAAAAATCACTTTGACATCTCAAATGGTTTACGAGTTATTACAATTGATATGTCAATAAAATATCAGATTTTAACATTTCACGTTTCACCGCTTGCAATACCTTTTTAAAACGCCTGTAGCTCCTTAACTATTTTATCCCAAAGATATGAACATTTACATGATAAAAGAAAAAAGTTCAAATTTTAGTGTGGTTTTTTCAAAACGAATATATCTCTTATAGTTTCTGAGTAATTAATGCGAGAAAACAGGCAATTTTCAAACTTTGCAAAATGGTAGGTACCCCCCTTGCAGTTTTTTTAGGCAAAAAAGTGAGTTTTTGAATTTTGATTGTTTTTATAGCTTAATAGAAGCAGAATTAAATTTGGATTCGAGGAGTGCTATTGAAATTTCAAAATTTTTTATATTTTTTTCATTTTTATCGATTTTTTTTGTAAAAATTTCAACATTTAACAACATGAATTATATGTACACCATAAGATGCAGAATTGAATGTAGAGTAAACCCTGTAAGAAACATTTTGAAAAATGAAAGGGTTTACGAGTAATTGCGTTTTAAAGTTTTTTCAAAAAAGATCAAAAATATTTTACACCAATGATATGGGTATCAGAAGATGCAGAATGGAAAGGAAAATAAACCCTGAAAAAATCAATTTGACATCTCAAATGGTTTACGAGTTATTACAATTGATATGTCAATAAAAATATCAGATTTTAACATTTCACGTTTCACCGCTTGCAATACCTTTTTAAAACGCCTGTAGCTCCTTAACTATTTATCCCAAAGATATGAACATTTACATGATAAAAGAAAAAAGTTTAAATTTTACTGTGGTTTTTTTAAAACGAATATATCTCTTATAGTTTCTGAGTAATTAATGCGAGAAAACAGGCAATTTTCAAACTTTGCAAAATGGTAGGACCCCCCTTGCAGTTTTTTTAGGCAAAAAAGTGAGTTTTTGAATTTTGATTGTTTTTATAGCTTAATAGAAGCAGAATTAAATTTGGATACGAGGAGTGCTATTGAAATTTCAAAATTTTAAATATTTTTTTCATTTTTATCGATTTTTTGTAAAAATTTTCAACATTTAACAACATGAATTATATGTACACCATAAGATGCAGAATTGAATGTAGAGTAAACCCTGTAAGAAACATTTTGAAAAATGAAAGGGTTTACGAGTAATTGCGTTTTAAAATTTTTTCAAAAAAGATCAAATATATTTTACACCAATGATATGGGTATCAGAAGATGCAGAAAGGAAAGGAAAATAAACCCTGAAAAAATCACTTTGACATCTCAAATGGTTTACGAGTTATTACAATTGATATGTCAATAAAATATCAGATTTTAACATTTCACGTTTCACCGCTTGCAATACCTTTTTAAAACGCCTGTAGCTCCTTAACTATTTATCCCAAAGATATGAACATTTACATGATAAAAGAAAAAAAGTTCAAATTTTACTGTGGTTTTTTCAAAACGAATATATCTCTTATAGTTTCTGAGTAATTAATGCGAGAAAACAGGCAATTTTCAAACTTTGCAAAATGGTAAGGTACCCCCTTGCAGTTTTTTTAGGCAAAAAAGTGAGTTTTTGAATTTTGATTGTTTTTATAGCTTAATAGAAGCAGAATTAAATTTGGATTCGAGGAGTGCTATTGAAATTTCAAAATTTTAAATATTTTTTCATTTTTATCGATTTTTTTGTAAAAATTTTCAACATTTAACAACATGAATTATATGTACACCATAAGATGCAGAATTGAATTTAGAGTAAACCCTGTAAGAAACATTTTGAAAAATGAAAGGGTTTACGAGTAATTGCGTTTTAAAATTTTTTCAAAAAAGATCAAATATATTTTACACCAATGATATGGGTATCAGAAGATGCAGAAAGGAAAGGAAAATAAACCCTGAAAAAATCACTTTGACATCTCAAATGGTTTACGAGTTATTACAATTGATATGTCAATAAAATATCAGATTTTAACATTTCACGTTTCACCGCTTGCAATACCTTTTTAAAACGCCTGTAGCTCCTTAACTATTTATCCCAAAGATATGAACATTTACATGATAAAAGAAAAAAAGTTCAAATTTTACTGTGGTTTTTTCAAAACGAATATATCTCTTATAGTTTCTGAGTAATTAATGCGAGAAAACAGGCAATTTTCAAACTTTGCAAAATGGTAAGGTACCCCCCTTGCAGTTTTTTTAGGCAAAAAAGTGAGTTTTTGAATTTTGATTGTTTTTATAGCTTAATAGAAGCAGAATTAAATTTGGATTCGAGGAGTGCTATTGAAATTTCAAAATTTTTAATATTTTTTTCATTTTTATCGATTTTTTTGTAAAAATTTCAACATTTAACAACATGAATTATATGTACACTATAAGATGCAGAATTGAATGTAGAGTAAACCCTGTAAGAAACATTTTGAAAAATGAAAGGGTTTACGAGTAATTGCGTTTTAAAGTTTTTTCAAAAAAGATCAAAAATATTTTACACCAATGATATTGGTATCAGAAGATGCAGAATGGAAAGGAAAATAAACCCTGAAAAAATCACTTTGACATCTCAAATGGTTTAGGAGTTATTAATATTGATATGTCAATAAAAATATCAGATATTAACATTTCACGATTCACCGCTTGTAATACCTTTTTAAAACGCCTGTAGCTCCTTAACAATTTATCCCAAAGATATGAACATTTACATGATAAAAGGAAAAAGTTCAAATTTTACTGTGGTTTTTTCAAAACGAATATATCTCTTATAGTTTCTGAGTAATTAATGCGAGAAAACAGGCAATTTTCAAACTTTGCAAAATGGTAAGGTACCCCCTTGCAGTTTTTTTAGGCAAAAAAGTGAGTTTTTGAATTTTGATTGTTTTTATAGCTTAATAGAAGCAGAATTAAATTTGGATTCGAGGAGTGCTATTGAAATTTCAAAATTTTAAATATTTTTTCATTTTTATCGATTTTTTTGTAAAAATTTTCAACATTTAACAACATGAATTATATGTACAACATAAGATGCAGAATTGAATGTAGAGTAAACCCTGTAAGAAACATTTTGAAAAATGAAAGGGTTTACGAGTAATTGCGTTTTAAAGTTTTTTTAAAAAAGATCAAAAATATTTTACACCAATGATATGGGTATCAGAAGATGCAGAATGGAAAGGAAAATAAACCCTGAAAAAATCACTTTGACATCTCAAATGGTTTAGGAGTTATTAATATTGATATGTCAATAAAAATATCAGATTTTAACATTTCACGTTTCACCGCTTGCAATATCTTTTTAAAACGCCTGTAGCTCCTTAACTATTTATTCCAAAGATATGAACATTTACATGATAAAAGAAAAAAGTTCAAATTTTACTGTGGTTTTTTTAAAACGAATATATCTCTTATAGTTTCTGAGTAATTAATGCGAGAAAACAGGCAATTTTCAAACTTTGCAAAATGGTAAGTACCCCCCTTGCAGTTTTTTTAGGCAAAAAAGTGAGTTTTTGAATTTTGATTGTTTTTATAGCTTAATAGAAGCAGAATTAAATTTGGATACGAGGAGTGCTATTGAAATTTCAAAATTTTAAATATTTTTTCATTTTTATCGATTTTTTGTAAAAATTTTCAACATTTAACAACATGAATTATATGTACACCATAAGATGCAGAATTGAATGTAGAGTAAACCCTGTAAGAAACATTTTGAAAAATGAAAGGGTTTACGAGTAATTGCGTTTTAAAATTTTTTCAAAAAAGATCAAATATATTTTACACCAATGATATGGGTATCAGAAGATGCAGAAAGGAAAGGAAAATAAACCCTGAAAAAATCACTTTGACATCTCAAATGGTTTACGAGTTATTACAATTGATATGTCAATAAAATATCAGATTTTAACATTTCACGTTTCACCGCTTGCAATACCTTTTTAAAACGCCTGTAGCTCCTTAACTATTTATCCCAAAGATATGAACATTTACATGATAAAAGAAAAAAAGTTCAAATTTTACTGTGGTTTTTTCAAAACGAATATATCTCTTATAGTTTCTGAGTAATTAATGCGAGAAAACAGGCAATTTTCAAACTTTGCAAAATGGTAAGGTACCCCCCTTGCAGTTTTTTTAGGCAAAAAAGTGAGTTTTTGAATTTTGATTGTTTTTATAGCTTAATAGAAGCAGAATTAAATTTGGATTCGAGGAGTGCTATTGAAATTTCAAAATTTTTAATATTTTTTTATTTTTATCGATTTTTTTTGTAAAAATTTCAACATTTAACAACATGAATTATATGTACACTATAAGATGCAGAATTGAATGTAGAGTAAACCCTGTAAGAAACATTTTGGAAAATGAAAGGGTTTACGAGTAATTGCGTTTTAAAGTTTTTTCAAAAAAGATCAAAAATATTTTACACCAATGATATTGGTATCAGAAGATGCAGAATGGAAAGGAAAATAAACCCTGAAAAAATCACTTTGACATCTCAAATGGTTTAGGAGTTATTAATATTGATATGTCAATAAAAATATCAGATTTTAACATTTCACGTTTCACCGCTTGTAATACCTTTTTAAAACGCCTGTAGCTCCTTAACAATTTATCCCAAAGATATGAACATTTACATGATAAAAGGAAAAAGTTCAAATTTTACTGTGGTTTTTTCAAAACGAATATATCTCTTATAGTTTCTGAGTAATTAATGCGAGAAAACAGGCAATTTTCAAACTTTGCAAAATGGTAAGGTACCCCCTTGCAGTTTTTTTAGGCAAAAAAGTGAGTTTTTGAATTTTGATTGTTTTTATAGCTTAATAGAAGCAGAATTAAATTTGGATTCGAGGAGTGCTATTGAAATTTCAAAATTTTAAATATTTTTTCATTTTTATCGATTTTTTTGTAAAAATTTTCAACATTTAACAACATGAATTATATGTACACCATAAGATGCAGAATTGAATTTAGAGTAAACCCTGTAAGAAACATTTTGAAAAATGAAAGGGTTTACGAGTAATTGCGTTTTAAAATTTTTTCAAAAAAGATCAAATATATTTTACACCAATGATATGGGTATCAGAAGATGCAGAAAGGAAAGGAAAATAAACCCTGAAAAAATCACTTTGACATCTCAAATGGTTTACGAGTTATTACAATTGATATGTCAATAAAATATCAGATTTTAACATTTCACGTTTCACCGCTTGCAATACCTTTTTAAAACGCCTGTAGCTCCTTAACTATTTATCCCAAAGATATGAACATTTACATGATAAAAGAAAAAAAGTTCAAATTTTACTGTGGTTTTTTCAAAACGAATATATCTCTTATAGTTTCTGAGTAATTAATGCGAGAAAACAGGCAATTTTCAAACTTTGCAAAATGGTAAGGTACCCCCCTTGCAGTTTTTTTAGGCAAAAAAGTGAGTTTTTGAATTTTGATTGTTTTTATAGCTTAATAGAAGCAGAATTAAATTTGGATTCGAGGAGTGCTATTGAAATTTCAAAATTTTTAATATTTTTTTCATTTTTATCGATTTTTTTGTAAAAATTTCAACATTTAACAACATGAATTATATGTACACTATAAGATGCAGAATTGAATGTAGAGTAAACCCTGTAAGAAACATTTTGAAAAATGAAAGGGTTTACGAGTAATTGCGTTTTAAAGTTTTTTCAAAAAAGATCAAAAATATTTTACACCAATGATATTGGTATCAGAAGATGCAGAATGGAAAGGAAAATAAACCCTGAAAAAATCACTTTGACATCTCAAATGGTTTAGGAGTTATTAATATTGATATGTCAATAAAAATATCAGATATTAACATTTCACGATTCACCGCTTGTAATACCTTTTTAAAACGCCTGTAGCTCCTTAACTAATTATCCCAAAGATATGAACATTTACATGATAAAAGGAAAAAGTTCAAATTTTACTGTGGTTTTTTCAAAACGAATATATCTCTTATAGTTTCTGAGTAATTAATGCGAGAAAACAGGCAATTTTCAAACTTTGCAAAATGGTAAGGTACCCCCTTGCAGTTTTTTTAGGCAAAAAAGTGAGTTTTTGAATTTTGATTGTTTTTATAGCTTAATAGAAGCAGAATTAAATTTGGATTCGAGGAGTGCTATTGAAATTTCAAAATTTTAAATATTTTTTCATTTTTATCGATTTTTTTGTAAAAATTTTCAACATTTAACAACATGAATTATATGTACAACATAAGATGCAGAATTGAATGTAGAGTAAACCCTGTAAGAAACATTTTGAAAAATGAAAGGGTTTACGAGTAATTGCGTTTTAAAGTTTTTTTAAAAAAGATCAAAAATATTTTACACCAATGATATGGGTATCAGAAGATGCAGAATGGAAAGGAAAATAAACCCTGAAAAAATCACTTTGACATCTCAAATGGTTTAGGAGTTATTAATATTGATATGTCAATAAAAATATCAGATTTTAACATTTCACGTTTCACCGCTTGCAATACCTTTTTAAAACGCCTGTAGCTCCTTAACTATTTATCCCAAAGATATGAACATTTACATGATAAAAGAAAAAAGTTTAAATTTTACTGTGGTTTTTTTAAAACGAATATATCTCTTATAGTTTCTGAGTAATTAATGCGAGAAAACAGGCAATTTTCAAACTTTGCAAAATGGTAGGACCCCCCTTGCAGTTTTTTTAGGCAAAAAAGTGAGTTTTTGAATTTTGATTGTTTTTATAGCTTAATAGAAGCAGAATTAAATTTGGATTCGAGGAGTGCTATTGAAATTTCAAAATTTTAAATATTTTTTCATTTTTATCGATTTTTTTGTAAAAATTTTCAACATTTAACAACATGAATTATATGTACACCATAAGATGCAGAATTGAATGTAGAGTAAACCCTGTAAGAAACATTTTGAAAAATGAAAGGGTTTACGAGTAATTGCGTTTTAAAGTTTTTTCAAAAAAGATCAAAAATATTTTACACCGATGATATGGGTATCAGAAGATGCAGAATGGAAAGGAAAATAAACCCTGAAAAAATCACTTTGACATCTCAAATGGTTTACGAGTTATTACAATTGATATGTCAATAAAAATATCAGATTTTAACATTTCACGTTTCACCGCTTGCAATATCTTTTTAAAACGCCTGTAGCTCCTTAACTATTTATTCCAAAGATATGAACATTTACATGATAAAAGAAAAAAGTTCAAATTTTACTGTGGTTTTTTTAAAACGAATATATCTCTTATAGTTTCTGAGTAATTAATGCGAGAAAACAGGCAATTTTCAAACTTTGCAAAATGGTAGGACCCCCCTTGCAGTTTTTTTAGGCAAAAAAGTGAGTTTTTGAATTTTGATTGTTTTTATAGCTTAATAGAAGCAGAATTAAATTTGGATTCGAGGAGTGCTATTGAAATTTCAAAATTTTAAATATTTTTTCATTTTTATCGATTTTTTTGTAAAAATTTTCAACATTTAACAACATGAATTATATGTACACCATAAGATGCAGAATTGAATGTAGAGTAAACCCTGTAAGAAACATTTTGAAAAATGAAAGGGTTTACGAGTAATTGCGTTTTAAAGTTTTTTCAAAAAAGATCAAAAATATTTTACACCGATGATATGGGTATCAGAAGATGCAGAATGGAAAGGAAAATAAACCCTGAAAAAATCACTTTGACATCTCAAATGGTTTACGAGTTATTACAATTGATATGTCAATAAAAATATCAGATTTTAACATTTCACGTTTCACCGCTTGCAATATCTTTTTAAAACGCCTGTAGCTCCTTAACTATTTATTCCAAAGATATGAACATTTACATGATAAAAGAAAAAAGTTCAAATTTTACTGTGGTTTTTTTAAAACGAATATATCTCTTATAGTTTCTGAGTAATTAATGCGAGAAAACAGGCAATTTTCAAACTTTGCAAAATGGTAAGGTACCCCCCTTGCAGTTTTTTTAGGCAAAAAAGTGAGTTTTTTAATTTTGATTGTTTTTATAGCTTAATAGAAGCAGAATTAAATTTGGATACGAGGAGTGCTATTGAAATTTCAAAATTTTAAATATTTTTTCATTTTTATCGATTTTTTGTAAAAATTTTCAACATTTAACAACATGAATTATATGTACAACATAAGATGCAGAATTGAATGTAGAGTAAACCCTGTAAGAAACATTTTGAAAAATGAAAGGGTTTACGAGTAATTGCGTTTTAAAGTTTTTTTAAAAAAGATCAAAAATATTTTACACCAATGATATGGGTATCAGAAGATGCAGAATGGAAAGGAAAATAAACCCTGAAAAAATCACTTTGACATCTCAAATGGTTTAGGAGTTATTAATATTGATATGTCAATAAAAATATCAGATTTTAACATTTCACGTTTCACCGCTTGCAATACCTTTTTAAAACGCCTGTAGCTCCTTAACTATTTATCCCAAAGATATGAACATTTACATGATAAAAGAAAAAAGTTTAAATTTTACTGTGGTTTTTTTAAAACGAATATATCTCTTATAGTTTCTGAGTAATTAATGCGAGAAAACAGGCAATTTTCAAACTTTGCAAAATGGTTGGACCCCCCTTGCAGTTTTTTTAGGCAAAAAAGTGAGTTTTTGAATTTTGATTGTTTTTATAGCTTAATAGAAGCAGAATTAAATTTGGATTCGAGGAGTGCTATTGAAATTTCAAAATTTTAAATATTTTTTCATTTTTATCGATTTTTTTGTAAAAATTTTCAACATTTAACAACATGAATTATATGTACACCATAAGATGCAGAATTGAATGTAGAGTAAACCCTGTAAGAAACATTTTGAAAAATGAAAGGGTTTACGAGTAATTGCGTTTTAAAGTTTTTTCAAAAAAGATCAAAAATATTTTACACCGATGATATGGGTATCAGAAGATGCAGAATGGAAAGGAAAATAAACCCTGAAAAAATCACTTTGACATCTCAAATGGTTTACGAGTTATTACAATTGATATGTCAATAAAATATCAGATTTTAACATTTCACGTTTCACCGCTTGCAATACCTTTTTAAAACGCCTGTAGCTCCTTAACTATTTATCCCAAAGATATGAACATTTACATGATAAAAGAAAAAAAGTTCAAATTTTACTGTGGTTTTTTCAAAACGAATATATCTCTTATAGTTTCTGAGTAATTAATGCGAGAAAACAGGCAATTTTCAAACTTTGCAAAATGGTAAGGTACCCCCCTTGCAGTTTTTTTAGGCAAAAAAGTGAGTTTTTTAATTTTGATTGTTTTTATAGCTTAATAGAAGCAGAATTAAATTTGGATACGAGGAGTGCTATTGAAATTTCAAAATTTTAAATATTTTTTCATTTTTATCGATTTTTTGTAAAAATTTTCAACATTTAACAACATGAATTATATGTACACCATAAGATGCAGAATTGAATGTAGAGTAAACCCTGTAAGAAACATTTTGAAAAATGAAAGGGTTTACGAGTAATTGCGTTTTAAAATTTTTTCAAAAAAGATCAAATATATTTTACACCAATGATATGGGTATCAGAAGATGCAGAAAGGAAAGGAAAATAAACCCTGAAAAAATCACTTTGACATCTCAAATGGTTTACGAGTTATTACAATTGATATGTCAATAAAATATCAGATTTTAACATTTCACGTTTCACCGCTTGCAATACCTTTTTAAAACGCCTGTAGCTCCTTAACTATTTATCCCAAAGATATGAACATTTACATGATAAAAGAAAAAAAGTTCAAATTTTACTGTGGTTTTTTCAAAACGAATATATCTCTTATAGTTTCTGAGTAATTAATGCGAGAAAACAGGCAATTTTCAAACTTTGCAAAATGGTAAGGTACCCCCTTGCAGTTTTTTTAGGCAAAAAAGTGAGTTTTTGAATTTTGATTGTTTTTATAGCTTAATAGAAGCAGAATTAAATTTGGATTCGAGGAGTGCTATTGAAATTTCAAAATTTTTAATATTTTTTTCATTTTTATCGATTTTTTTTGTAAAAATTTCAACATTTAACAACATGAATTATATGTACACTATAAGATGCAGAATTGAATGTAGAGTAAACCCTGTAAGAAACATTTTGGAAAATGAAAGGGTTTACGAGTAATTGCGTTTTAAAGTTTTTTCAAAAAAGATCAAAAATATTTTACACCAATGATATTGGTATCAGAAGATGCAGAATGGAAAGGAAAATAAACCCTGAAAAAATCACTTTGACATCTCAAATGGTTTAGGAGTTATTAATATTGATATGTCAATAAAAATATCAGATTTTAACATTTCACGTTTCACCGCTTGTAATACCTTTTTAAAACGCCTGTAGCTCCTTAACAATTTATTCCAAAGATATGAACATTTACATGATAAAAGAAAAAAGTTCAAATTTTACTGTGGTTTTTTTAAAACGAATATATCTCTTATAGTTTCTGAGTAATTAATGCGAGAAAACAGGCAATTTTCAAACTTTGCAAAATGGTAAGGTACCCCCTTGCAGTTTTTTTAGGCAAAAAAGTGAGTTTTTGAATTTTGATTGTTTTTATAGCTTAATAGAAGCAGAATTAAATTTGGATTCGAGGAGTGCTATTGAAATTTCAAAATTTTAAATATTTTTTCATTTTTATCGATTTTTTTGTAAAAATTTTCAACATTTAACAACATGAATTATATGTACACCATAAGATGCAGAATTGAATTTAGAGTAAACCCTGTAAGAAACATTTTGAAAAATGAAAGGGTTTACGAGTAATTGCGTTTTAAAATTTTTTCAAAAAAGATCAAATATATTTTACACCAATGATATGGGTATCAGAAGATGCAGAAAGGAAAGGAAAATATACCCTGAAAAAATCACTTTGACATCTCAAATGGTTTACGAGTTATTACAATTGATATGTCAATAAAATATCAGATTTTAACATTTCACGTTTCACCGCTTGCAATACCTTTTTAAAACGCCTGTAGCTCCTTAACTATTTATCCCAAAGATATGAACATTTACATGATAAAAGAAAAAAAGTTCAAATTTTACTGTGGTTTTTTCAAAACGAATATATCTCTTATAGTTTCTGAGTAATTAATGCGAGAAAACAGGCAATTTTCAAACTTTGCAAAATGGTAAGGTACCCCCCTTGCAGTTTTTTTAGGCAAAAAAGTGAGTTTTTGAATTTTGATTGTTTTTATAGCTTAATAGAAGCAGAATTAAATTTGGATTCGAGGAGTGCTATTGAAATTTCAAAATTTTTAATATTTTTTTTCATTTTTATCGATTTTTTTGTAAAAATTTCAACATTTAACAACATGAATTATATGTACACTATAAGATGCAGAATTGAATGTAGAGTAAACCCTGTAAGAAACATTTTGAAAAATGAAAGGGTTTACGAGTAATTGCGTTTTAAAGTTTTTTCAAAAAAGATCAAAAATATTTTACACCAATGATATTGGTATCAGAAGATGCAGAATGGAAAGGAAAATAAACCCTGAAAAAATCACTTTGACATCTCAAATGGTTTAGGAGTTATTAATATTGATATGTCAATAAAAATATCAGATATTAACATTTCACGATTCACCGCTTGTAATACCTTTTTAAAACGCCTGTAGCTCCTTAACAATTTATCCCAAAGATATGAACATTTACATGATAAAAGGAAAAAGTTCAAATTTTACTGTGGTTTTTTCAAAACGAATATATCTCTTATAGTTTCTGAGTAATTAATGCGAGAAAACAGGCAATTTTCAAACTTTGCAAAATGGTAAGGTACCCCCTTGCAGTTTTTTTAGGCAAAAAAGTGAGTTTTTGAATTTTGATTGTTTTTATAGCTTAATAGAAGCAGAATTAAATTTGGATTCGAGGAGTGCTATTGAAATTTCAAAATTTTAAATATTTTTTCATTTTTATCGATTTTTTTGTAAAAATTTTCAACATTTAACAACATGAATTATATGTACACCATAAGATGCAGAATTGAATGTAGAGTAAACCCTGTAAGAAACATTTTGAAAAATGAAAGGGTTTACGAGTAATTGCGTTTTAAAGTTTTTTTAAAAAAGATCAAAAATATTTTACACCAATGATATGGGTATCAGAAGATGCAGAATGGAAAGGAAAATAAACCCTGAAAAAATCACTTTGACATCTCAAATGGTTTAGGAGTTATTAATATTGATATGTCAATAAAAATATCAGATTTTAACATTTCACGTTTCACCGCTTGTAATACCTTTTTAAAACGCCTGTAGCTCCTTAACAATTTATCCCAAAGATATGAACATTTACATGATAAAAGGAAAAAGTTCAAATTTTACTGTGGTTTTTTCAAAACGAATATATCTCTTATAGTTTCTGAGTAATTAATGCGAGAAAACAGGCAATTTTCAAACTTTGCAAAATGGTAAGGTACCCCCTTGCAGTTTTTTTAGGCAAAAAAGTGGGTTTTTGAATTTTGATTGTTTTTATAGCTTAATAGAAGCAGAATTAAATTTGGATTCGAGGAGTGCTATTGAAATTTCAAAATTTTAAATATTTTTTCATTTTTATCGATTTTTTTGTAAAAATTTTCAACATTTAACAACATGAATTATATGTACACCATAAGATGCAGAATTGAATTTAGAGTAAACCCTGTAAGAAACATTTTGAAAAATGAAAGGGTTTACGAGTAATTGCGTTTTAAAATTTTTTCAAAAAAGATCAAATATATTTTACACCAATGATATGGGTATCAGAAGATGCAGAAAGGAAAGGAAAATAAACCCTGAAAAAATCACTTTGACATCTCAAATGGTTTACGAGTTATTACAATTGATATGTCAATAAAATATCAGATTTTAACATTTCACGTTTCACCGCTTGCAATACCTTTTTAAAACGCCTGTAGCTCCTTAACTATTTATCCCAAAGATATGAACATTTACATGATAAAAGAAAAAAAGTTCAAATTTTACTGTGGTTTTTTCAAAACGAATATATCTCTTATAGTTTCTGAGTAATTAATGCGAGAAAACAGGCAATTTTCAAACTTTGCAAAATGGTAAGGTACCACCCCCCCCCCCCCCTTGCAGTTTTTTTAGGCAAAAAAGTGAGTTTTTGAATTTTGATTGTTTTTATAGCTTAATAGAAGCAGAATTAAATTTGGATTCGAGGAGTGCTATTGAAATTTCAAAATTTTTAATATTTTTTTTCATTTTTATCGATTTTTTTGTAAAAATTTCAACATTTAACAACATGAATTATATGTACACTATAAGATGCAGAATTGAATGTAGAGTAAACCCTGTAAGAAACATTTTGAAAAATGAAAGGGTTTACGAGTAATTGCGTTTTAAAGTTTTTTCAAAAAAGATCAAAAATATTTTACACCAATGATATTGGTATCAGAAGATGCAGAATGGAAAGGAAAATAAACCCTGAAAAAATCACTTTGACATCTCAAATGGTTTAGGAGTTATTAATATTGATATGTCAATAAAAATATCAGATATTAACATTTCACGATTCACCGCTTGTAATACCTTTTTAAAACGCCTGTAGCTCCTTAACAATTTATCCCAAAGATATGAACATTTACATGATAAAAGGAAAAAGTTCAAATTTTACTGTGGTTTTTTCAAAACGAATATATCTCTTATAGTTTCTGAGTAATTAATGCGAGAAAACAGGCAATTTTCAAACTTTGCAAAATGGTAAGGTACCCCCTTGCAGTTTTTTTAGGCAAAAAAGTGAGTTTTTGAATTTTGATTGTTTTTATAGCTTAATAGAAGCAGAATTAAATTTGGATTCGAGGAGTGCTATTGAAATTTCAAAATTTTAAATATTTTTTCATTTTTATCGATTTTTTTGTAAAAATTTTCAACATTTAACAACATGAATTATATGTACACCATAAGATGCAGAATTGAATGTAGAGTAAACCCTGTAAGAAACATTTTGAAAAATGAAAGGGTTTACGAGTAATTGCGTTTTAAAGTTTTTTTAAAAAAGATCAAAAATATTTTACACCAATGATATGGGTATCAGAAGATGCAGAATGGAAAGGAAAATAAACCCTGAAAAAATCACTTTGACATCTCAAATGGTTTAGGAGTTATTAATATTGATATGTCAATAAAAATATCAGATTTTAACATTTCACGTTTCACCGCTTGTAATACCTTTTTAAAACGCCTGTAGCTCCTTAACAATTTATCCCAAAGATATGAACATTTACATGATAAAAGGAAAAAGTTCAAATTTTACTGTGGTTTTTTCAAAACGAATATATCTCTTATAGTTTCTGAGTAATTAATGCGAGAAAACAGGCAATTTTCAAACTTTGCAAAATGGTAAGGTACCCCCTTGCAGTTTTTTTAGGCAAAAAAGTGAGTTTTTGAATTTTGATTGTTTTTATAGCTTAATAGAAGCAGAATTAAATTTGGATTCGAGGAGTGCTATTGAAATTTCAAAATTTTAAATATTTTTTCATTTTTATCGATTTTTTTGTAAAAATTTTCAACATTTAACAACATGAATTATATGTACACCATAAGATGCAGAATTGAATTTAGAGTAAACCCTGTAAGAAACATTTTGAAAAATGAAAGGGTTTACGAGTAATTGCGTTTTAAAATTTTTTCAAAAAAGATCAAATATATTTTACACCAATGATATGGGTATCAGAAGATGCAGAAAGGAAAGGAAAATAAACCCTGAAAAAATCACTTTGACATCTCAAATGGTTTACGAGTTATTACAATTGATATGTCAATAAAATATCAGATTTTAACATTTCACGTTTCACCGCTTGCAATACCTTTTTAAAACGCCTGTAGCTCCTTAACTATTTATCCCAAAGATATGAACATTTACATGATAAAAGAAAAAAAGTTCAAATTTTACTGTGGTTTTTTCAAAACGAATATATCTCTTATAGTTTCTGAGTAATTAATGCGAGAAAACAGGCAATTTTCAAACTTTGCAAAATGGTAAGGTACCACCCCCCCCCCCCTTGCAGTTTTTTTAGGCAAAAAAGTGAGTTTTTGAATTTTGATTGTTTTTATAGCTTAATAGAAGCAGAATTAAATTTGGATTCGAGGAGTGCTATTGAAATTTCAAAATTTTTAATATTTTTTTCATTTTTATCGATTTTTTTTGTAAAAATTTCAACATTTAACAACATGAATTATATGTACACTATAAGATGCAGAATTGAATGTAGAGTAAACCCTGTAAGAAACATTTTGGAAAATGAAAGGGTTTACGAGTAATTGCGTTTTAAAGTTTTTTCAAAAAAGATCAAAAATATTTTACACCAATGATATGGGTATCAGAAGATGCAGAAAGGAAAGGAAAATATACCCTGAAAAAATCACTTTGACATCTCAAATGGTTTACGAGTTATTACAATTGATATGTCAATAAAATATCAGATTTTAACATTTCACGTTTCACCGCTTGCAATACCTTTTTAAAACGCCTGTAGCTCCTTAACTATTTATCCCAAAGATATGAACATTTACATGATAAAAGAAAAAAAGTTCAAATTTTACTGTGGTTTTTTCAAAACGAATATATCTCTTATAGTTTCTGAGTAATTAATGCGAGAAAACAGGCAATTTTCAAACTTTGCAAAATGGTAAGGTACCCCCTTGCAGTTTTTTTAGGCAAAAAAGTGAGTTTTTGAATTTTGATTGTTTTTATAGCTTAATAGAAGCAGAATTAAATTTGGATTCGAGGAGTGCTATTGAAATTTCAAAATTTTTAATATTTTTTTCATTTTTATCGATTTTTTTTGTAAAAATTTCAACATTTAACAACATGAATTATATGTACACCATAAGATGCAGAATTGAATGTAGAGTAAACCCTGTAAGAAACATTTTGAAAAATGAAAGGGTTTACGAGTAATTGCGTTTTAAAGTTTTTTTAAAAAAGATCAAAAATATTTTACACCAATGATATGGGTATCAGAAGATGCAGAATGGAAAGGAAAATAAACCCTGAAAAAATCACTTTGACATCTCAAATGGTTTAGGAGTTATTAATATTGATATGTCAATAAAAATATCAGATTTTAACATTTCACGTTTCACCGCTTGTAATACCTTTTTAAAACGCCTGTAGCTCCTTAACAATTTATCCCAAAGATATGAACATTTACATGATAAAAGGAAAAAGTTCAAATTTTACTGTGGTTTTTTCAAAACGAATATATCTCTTATAGTTTCTGAGTAATTAATGCGAGAAAACAGGCAATTTTCAAACTTTGCAAAATGGTAAGGTACCCCCTTGCAGTTTTTTTAGGCAAAAAAGTGAGTTTTTGAATTTTGATTGTTTTTATAGCTTAATAGAAGCAGAATTAAATTTGGATTCGAGGAGTGCTATTGAAATTTCAAAATTTTAAATATTTTTTCATTTTTATCGATTTTTTTGTAAAAATTTTCAACATTTAACAACATGAATTATATGTACACCATAAGATGCAGAATTGAATTTAGAGTAAACCCTGTAAGAAACATTTTGAAAAATGAAAGGGTTTACGAGTAATTGCGTTTTAAAATTTTTTCAAAAAAGATCAAATATATTTTACACCAATGATATGGGTATCAGAAGATGCAGAAAGGAAAGGAAAATAAACCCTGAAAAAATCACTTTGACATCTCAAATGGTTTACGAGTTATTACAATTGATATGTCAATAAAATATCAGATTTTAACATTTCACGTTTCACCGCTTGCAATACCTTTTTAAAACGCCTGTAGCTCCTTAACTATTTATCCCAAAGATATGAACATTTACATGATAAAAGAAAAAAAGTTCAAATTTTACTGTGGTTTTTTCAAAACGAATATATCTCTTATAGTTTCTGAGTAATTAATGCGAGAAAACAGGCAATTTTCAAACTTTGCAAAATGGTAAGGTACCACCCCCCCCCCCCCCTTGCAGTTTTTTTAGGCAAAAAAGTGAGTTTTTGAATTTTGATTGTTTTTATAGCTTAATAGAAGCAGAATTAAATTTGGATTCGAGGAGTGCTATTGAAATTTCAAAATTTTTAATATTTTTTTCATTTTTATCGATTTTTTTTGTAAAAATTTCAACATTTAACAACATGAATTATATGTACACTATAAGATGCAGAATTGAATGTAGAGTAAACCCTGTAAGAAACATTTTGGAAAATGAAAGGGTTTACGAGTAATTGCGTTTTAAAGTTTTTTCAAAAAAGATCAAAAATATTTTACACCAATGATATGGGTATCAGAAGATGCAGAAAGGAAAGGAAAATATACCCTGAAAAAATCACTTTGACATCTCAAATGGTTTACGAGTTATTACAATTGATATGTCAATAAAATATCAGATTTTAACATTTCACGTTTCACCGCTTGCAATACCTTTTTAAAACGCCTGTAGCTCCTTAACTATTTATCCCAAAGATATGAACATTTACATGATAAAAGAAAAAAAGTTCAAATTTTACTGTGGTTTTTTCAAAACGAATATATCTCTTATAGTTTCTGAGTAATTAATGCGAGAAAACAGGCAATTTTCAAACTTTGCAAAATGGTAAGGTACCCCCTTGCAGTTTTTTTAGGCAAAAAAGTGAGTTTTTGAATTTTGATTGTTTTTATAGCTTAATAGAAGCAGAATTAAATTTGGATTCGAGGAGTGCTATTGAAATTTCAAAATTTTAAATATTTTTTCATTTTTATCGATTTTTTTGTAAAAATTTTCAACATTTAACAACATGAATTATATGTACACCATAAGATGCAGAATTGAATTTAGAGTAAACCCTGTAAGAAACATTTTGAAAAATGAAAGGGTTTACGAGTAATTGCGTTTTAAAATTTTTTCAAAAAAGATCAAATATATTTTACACCAATGATATGGGTATCAGAAGATGCAGAAAGGAAAGGAAAATAAACCCTGAAAAAATCACTTTGACATCTCAAATGGTTTACGAGTTATTACAATTGATATGTCAATAAAATATCAGATTTTAACATTTCACGTTTCACCGCTTGCAATACCTTTTTAAAACGCCTGTAGCTCCTTAACTATTTATCCCAAAGATATGAACATTTACATGATAAAAGAAAAAAAGTTCAAATTTTACTGTGGTTTTTTCAAAACGAATATATCTCTTATAGTTTCTGAGTAATTAATGCGAGAAAACAGGCAATTTTCAAACTTTGCAAAATGGTAAGGTACCCCCTTGCAGTTTTTTTAGGCAAAAAAGTGAGTTTTTGAATTTTGATTGTTTTTATAGCTTAATAGAAGCAGAATTAAATTTGGATTCGAGGAGTGCTATTGAAATTTCAAAATTTTTAATATTTTTTTCATTTTTATCGATTTTTTTTGTAAAAATTTCAACATTTAACAACATGAATTATATGTACACTATAAGATGCAGAATTGAATGTAGAGTAAACCCTGTAAGAAACATTTTGAAAAATGAAAGGGTTTACGAGTAATTGCGTTTTAAAGTTTTTTCAAAAAAGATCAAAAATATTTTACACCAATGATATTGGTATCAGAAGATGCAGAATGGAAAGGAAAATAAACCCTGAAAAAATCACTTTGACATCTCAAATGGTTTAGGAGTTATTAATATTGATATGTCAATAAAAATATCAGATTTTAACATTTCACGTTTCACCGCTTGTAATACCTTTTTAAAACGCCTGTAGCTCCTTAACAATTTATCCCAAAGATATGAACATTTACATGATAAAAGGAAAAAGTTCAAATTTTACTGTGGTTTTTTCAAAACGAATATATCTCTTATAGTTTCTGAGTAATTAATGCGAGAAAACAGGCAATTTTCAAACTTTGCAAAATGGTAAGGTACCCCCTTGCAGTTTTTTTAGGCAAAAAAGTGAGTTTTTTAATTTTGATTGTTTTTATAGCTTAATAGAAGCAGAATTAAATTTGGATTCGAGGAGTGCTATTGAAATTTCAAAATTTTAAATATTTTTTCATTTTTATCGATTTTTTTGTAAAAATTTTCAACATTTAACAACATGAATTATATGTACACCATAAGATGCAGAATTGAATGTAGAGTAAACCCTGTAAGAAACATTTTGAAAAATGAAAGGGTTTACGAGTAATTGCGTTTTAAAATTTTTTCAAAAAAGATCAAATATATTTTACACCAATGATATGGGTATCAGAAGATGCAGAAAGGAAAGGAAAATAAACCCTGAAAAAATCACTTTGACATCTCAAATGGTTTACGAGTTATTACAATTGATATGTCAATAAAATATCAGATTTTAACATTTCACGTTTCACCGCTTGCAATACCTTTTTAAAACGCCTGTAGCTCCTTAACTATTTATCCCAAAGATATGAACATTTACATGATAAAAGAAAAAAAGTTCAAATTTTACTGTGGTTTTTTCAAAACGAATATATCTCTTATAGTTTCTGAGTAATTAATGCGAGAAAACAGGCAATTTTCAAACTTTGCAAAATGGTAAGGTACCCCTTGCAGTTTTTTTAGGCAAAAAAGTGAGTTTTTGAATTTTGATTGTTTTTATAGCTTAATAGAAGCAGAATTAAATTTGGATTCGAGGAGTGCTATTGAAATTTCAAAATTTTTAATATTTTTTTCATTTTTATCGATTTTTTTGTAAAAATTTTCAACATTTAACAACATGAATTATATGTACACCATAAGATGCAGAATTGAATGTAGAGTAAACCCTGTAAGAAACATTTTGAAAAATGAAAGGGTTTACGAGTAATTGCGTTTTAAAGTTTTTTTAAAAAAGATCAAAAATATTTTACACCAATGATATGGGTATCAGAAGATGCAGAATGGAAAGGAAAATAAACCCTGAAAAAATCACTTTGACATCTCAAATGGTTTACAAGTTATTAATATTGATATGTCAATAAAAATATCAGATTTTAACATTTCACGTTTCACCGCTTGTAATACCTTTTTAAAACGCCTGTAGCTCCTTAACTATTTATCCCAAAGATATGAACATTTACATGATAAAAGGAAAAAGTTCAAATTTTACTGTGGTTTTTTCAAAACGAATATATCTCTTATAGTTTCTGAGTAATTAATGCGAGAAAACAGGCAATTTTCAAACTTTGCAAAATGGTAAGGTACCCCCTTGCAGTTTTTTTAGGCAAAAAAGTGAGTTTTTGAATTTTGATTGTTTTTATAGCTTAATAGAAGCAGAATTAAATTTGGATTCGAGGAGTGCTATTGAAATTTCAAAATTTTTAATATTTTTTTCATTTTTATCGATTTTTTTTGTAAAAATTTCAACATTTAACAACATGAATTATATGTACACTATAAGATGCAGAATTGAATGTAGAGTAAACCCTGTAAGAAACATTTTGAAAAATGAAAGGGTTTACGAGTAATTGCGTTTTAAAGTTTTTTCAAAAAAGATCAAAAATATTTTACACCAATGATATTGGTATCAGAAGATGCAGAATGGAAAGGAAAATAAACCCTGAAAAAATCACTTTGACATCTCAAATGGTTTAGGAGTTATTAATATTGATATGTCAATAAAAATATCAGATTTTAACATTTCACGTTTCACCGCTTGTAATACCTTTTTAAAACGCCTGTAGCTCCTTAACAATTTATCCCAAAGATATGAACATTTACATGATAAAAGGAAAAAGTTCAAATTTTACTGTGGTTTTTTCAAAACGAATATATCTCTTATAGTTTCTGAGTAATTAATGCGAGAAAACAGGCAATTTTCAAACTTTGCAAAATGGTAAGGTACCCCCTTGCAGTTTTTTTAGGCAAAAAAGTGAGTTTTTTAATTTTGATTGTTTTTATAGCTTAATAGAAGCAGAATTAAATTTGGATTCGAGGAGTGCTATTGAAATTTCAAAATTTTAAATATTTTTTCATTTTTATCGATTTTTTTGTAAAAATTTTCAACATTTAACAACATGAATTATATGTACACCATAAGATGCAGAATTGAATGTAGAGTAAACCCTGTAAGAAACATTTTGAAAAATGAAAGGGTTTACGAGTAATTGCGTTTTAAAATTTTTTCAAAAAAGATCAAATATATTTTACACCAATGATATGGGTATCAGAAGATGCAGAAAGGAAAGGAAAATAAACCCTGAAAAAATCACTTTGACATCTCAAATGGTTTACGAGTTATTACAATTGATATGTCAATAAAATATCAGATTTTAACATTTCACGTTTCACCGCTTGCAATACCTTTTTAAAACGCCTGTAGCTCCTTAACTATTTATCCCAAAGATATGAACATTTACATGATAAAAGAAAAAAAGTTCAAATTTTACTGTGGTTTTTTCAAAACGAATATATCTCTTATAGTTTCTGAGTAATTAATGCGAGAAAACAGGCAATTTTCAAACTTTGCAAAATGGTAAGGTACCCCCCTTGCAGTTTTTTTAGGCAAAAAAGTGAGTTTTTGAATTTTGATTGTTTTTATAGCTTAATAGAAGCAGAATTAAATTTGGATTCGAGGAGTGCTATTGAAATTTCAAAATTTTTAATATTTTTTTTCATTTTTATCGATTTTTTTGTAAAAATTTCAACATTTAACAACATGAATTATATGTACACTATAAGATGCAGAATTGAATGTAGAGTAAACCCTGTAAGAAACATTTTGAAAAATGAAAGGGTTTACGAGTAATTGCGTTTTAAAGTTTTTTCAAAAAAGATCAAAAATATTTTACACCAATGATATTGGTATCAGAAGATGCAGAATGGAAAGGAAAATAAACCCTGAAAAAATCACTTTGACATCTCAAATGGTTTAGGAGTTATTAATATTGATATGTCAATAAAAATATCAGATATTAACATTTCACGATTCACCGCTTGTAATACCTTTTTAAAACGCCTGTAGCTCCTTAACAATTTATCCCAAAGATATGAACATTTACATGATAAAAGGAAAAAGTTCAAATTTTACTGTGGTTTTTTCAAAACGAATATATCTCTTATAGTTTCTGAGTAATTAATGCGAGAAAACAGGCAATTTTCAAACTTTGCAAAATGGTAAGGTACCCCCTTGCAGTTTTTTTAGGCAAAAAAGTGAGTTTTTGAATTTTGATTGTTTTTATAGCTTAATAGAAGCAGAATTAAATTTGGATTCGAGGAGTGCTATTGAAATTTCAAAATTTTAAATATTTTTTCATTTTTATCGATTTTTTTGTAAAAATTTTCAACATTTAACAACATGAATTATATGTACACCATAAGATGCAGAATTGAATGTAGAGTAAACCCTGTAAGAAACATTTTGAAAAATGAAAGGGTTTACGAGTAATTGCGTTTTAAAGTTTTTTTAAAAAAGATCAAAAATATTTTACACCAATGATATGGGTATCAGAAGATGCAGAATGGAAAGGAAAATAAACCCTGAAAAAATCACTTTGACATCTCAAATGGTTTAGGAGTTATTAATATTGATATGTCAATAAAAATATCAGATTTTAACATTTCACGTTTCACCGCTTGTAATACCTTTTTAAAACGCCTGTAGCTCCTTAACAATTTATCCCAAAGATATGAACATTTACATGATAAAAGGAAAAAGTTCAAATTTTACTGTGGTTTTTTCAAAACGAATATATCTCTTATAGTTTCTGAGTAATTAATGCGAGAAAACAGGCAATTTTCAAACTTTGCAAAATGGTAAGGTACCCCCTTGCAGTTTTTTTAGGCAAAAAAGTGGGTTTTTGAATTTTGATTGTTTTTATAGCTTAATAGAAGCAGAATTAAATTTGGATTCGAGGAGTGCTATTGAAATTTCAAAATTTTAAATATTTTTTCATTTTTATCGATTTTTTTGTAAAAATTTTCAACATTTAACAACATGAATTATATGTACACCATAAGATGCAGAATTGAATTTAGAGTAAACCCTGTAAGAAACATTTTGAAAAATGAAAGGGTTTACGAGTAATTGCGTTTTAAAATTTTTTCAAAAAAGATCAAATATATTTTACACCAATGATATGGGTATCAGAAGATGCAGAAAGGAAAGGAAAATAAACCCTGAAAAAATCACTTTGACATCTCAAATGGTTTACGAGTTATTACAATTGATATGTCAATAAAATATCAGATTTTAACATTTCACGTTTCACCGCTTGCAATACCTTTTTAAAACGCCTGTAGCTCCTTAACTATTTATCCCAAAGATATGAACATTTACATGATAAAAGAAAAAAAGTTCAAATTTTACTGTGGTTTTTTCAAAACGAATATATCTCTTATAGTTTCTGAGTAATTAATGCGAGAAAACAGGCAATTTTCAAACTTTGCAAAATGGTAAGGTACCACCCCCCCCCCCCCCCTGCAGTTTTTTTAGGCAAAAAAGTGAGTTTTTGAATTTTGATTGTTTTTATAGCTTAATAGAAGCAGAATTAAATTTGGATTCGAGGAGTGCTATTGAAATTTCAAAATTTTTAATATTTTTTTTCATTTTTATCGATTTTTTTGTAAAAATTTCAACATTTAACAACATGAATTATATGTACACTATAAGATGCAGAATTGAATGTAGAGTAAACCCTGTAAGAAACATTTTGAAAAATGAAAGGGTTTACGAGTAATTGCGTTTTAAAGTTTTTTCAAAAAAGATCAAAAATATTTTACACCAATGATATTGGTATCAGAAGATGCAGAATGGAAAGGAAAATAAACCCTGAAAAAATCACTTTGACATCTCAAATGGTTTAGGAGTTATTAATATTGATATGTCAATAAAAATATCAGATATTAACATTTCACGATTCACCGCTTGTAATACCTTTTTAAAACGCCTGTAGCTCCTTAACAATTTATCCCAAAGATATGAACATTTACATGATAAAAGGAAAAAGTTCAAATTTTACTGTGGTTTTTTCAAAACGAATATATCTCTTATAGTTTCTGAGTAATTAATGCGAGAAAACAGGCAATTTTCAAACTTTGCAAAATGGTAAGGTACCCCCTTGCAGTTTTTTTAGGCAAAAAAGTGAGTTTTTGAATTTTGATTGTTTTTATAGCTTAATAGAAGCAGAATTAAATTTGGATTCGAGGAGTGCTATTGAAATTTCAAAATTTTAAATATTTTTTCATTTTTATCGATTTTTTTGTAAAAATTTTCAACATTTAACAACATGAATTATATGTACACCATAAGATGCAGAATTGAATGTAGAGTAAACCCTGTAAGAAACATTTTGAAAAATGAAAGGGTTTACGAGTAATTGCGTTTTAAAGTTTTTTTAAAAAAGATCAAAAATATTTTACACCAATGATATGGGTATCAGAAGATGCAGAATGGAAAGGAAAATAAACCCTGAAAAAATCACTTTGACATCTCAAATGGTTTAGGAGTTATTAATATTGATATGTCAATAAAAATATCAGATTTTAACATTTCACGTTTCACCGCTTGTAATACCTTTTTAAAACGCCTGTAGCTCCTTAACAATTTATCCCAAAGATATGAACATTTACATGATAAAAGGAAAAAGTTCAAATTTTACTGTGGTTTTTTCAAAACGAATATATCTCTTATAGTTTCTGAGTAATTAATGCGAGAAAACAGGCAATTTTCAAACTTTGCAAAATGGTAAGGTACCCCCTTGCAGTTTTTTTAGGCAAAAAAGTGAGTTTTTGAATTTTGATTGTTTTTATAGCTTAATAGAAGCAGAATTAAATTTGGATTCGAGGAGTGCTATTGAAATTTCAAAATTTTAAATATTTTTTCATTTTTATCGATTTTTTTGTAAAAATTTTCAACATTTAACAACATGAATTATATGTACACCATAAGATGCAGAATTGAATTTAGAGTAAACCCTGTAAGAAACATTTTGAAAAATGAAAGGGTTTACGAGTAATTGCGTTTTAAAATTTTTTCAAAAAAGATCAAATATATTTTACACCAATGATATGGGTATCAGAAGATGCAGAAAGGAAAGGAAAATAAACCCTGAAAAAATCACTTTGACATCTCAAATGGTTTACGAGTTATTACAATTGATATGTCAATAAAATATCAGATTTTAACATTTCACGTTTCACCGCTTGCAATACCTTTTTAAAACGCCTGTAGCTCCTTAACTATTTATCCCAAAGATATGAACATTTACATGATAAAAGAAAAAAAGTTCAAATTTTACAGTGGTTTTTTCAAAACGAATATATCTCTTATAGTTTCTGAGTAATTAATGCGAGAAAACAGGCAATTTTCAAACTTTGCAAAATGGTAAGGTACCACCCCCCCCCCCCCCTTGCAGTTTTTTTAGGCAAAAAAGTGAGTTTTTGAATTTTGATTGTTTTTATAGCTTAATAGAAGCAGAATTAAATTTGGATTCGAGGAGTGCTATTGAAATTTCAAAATTTTTAATATTTTTTTCATTTTTATCGATTTTTTTTGTAAAAATTTCAACATTTAACAACATGAATTATATGTACACTATAAGATGCAGAATTGAATGTAGAGTAAACCCTGTAAGAAACATTTTGGAAAATGAAAGGGTTTACGAGTAATTGCGTTTTAAAGTTTTTTCAAAAAAGATCAAAAATATTTTACACCAATGATATGGGTATCAGAAGATGCAGAAAGGAAAGGAAAATATACCCTGAAAAAATCACTTTGACATCTCAAATGGTTTACGAGTTATTACAATTGATATGTCAATAAAATATCAGATTTTAACATTTCACGTTTCACCGCTTGCAATACCTTTTTAAAACGCCTGTAGCTCCTTAACTATTTATCCCAAAGATATGAACATTTACATGATAAAAGAAAAAAAGTTCAAATTTTACTGTGGTTTTTTCAAAACGAATATATCTCTTATAGTTTCTGAGTAATTAATGCGAGAAAACAGGCAATTTTCAAACTTTGCAAAATGGTAAGGTACCCCCTTGCAGTTTTTTTAGGCAAAAAAGTGAGTTTTTGAATTTTGATTGTTTTTATAGCTTAATAGAAGCAGAATTAAATTTGGATTCGAGGAGTGCTATTGAAATTTCAAAATTTTAAATATTTTTTCATTTTTATCGATTTTTTTGTAAAAATTTTCAACATTTAACAACATGAATTATATGTACACCATAAGATGCAGAATTGAATTTAGAGTAAACCCTGTAAGAAACATTTTGAAAAATGAAAGGGTTTACGAGTAATTGCGTTTTAAAATTTTTTCAAAAAAGATCAAATATATTTTACACCAATGATATGGGTATCAGAAGATGCAGAAAGGAAAGGAAAATAAACCCTGAAAAAATCACTTTGACATCTCAAATGGTTTACGAGTTATTACAATTGATATGTCAATAAAATATCAGATTTTAACATTTCACGTTTCACCGCTTGCAATACCTTTTTAAAACGCCTGTAGCTCCTTAACTATTTATCCCAAAGATATGAACATTTACATGATAAAAGAAAAAAAGTTCAAATTTTACTGTGGTTTTTTCAAAACGAATATATCTCTTATAGTTTCTGAGTAATTAATGCGAGAAAACAGGCAATTTTCAAACTTTGCAAAATGGTAAGGTACCCCCCTTGCAGTTTTTTTAGGCAAAAAAGTGAGTTTTTGAATTTTGATTGTTTTTATAGCTTAATAGAAGCAGAATTAAATTTGGATTCGAGGAGTGCTATTGAAATTTCAAAATTTTTAATATTTTTTTCATTTTTATCGATTTTTTTTGTAAAAATTTCAACATTTAACAACATGAATTATATGTACACTATAAGATGCAGAATTGAATGTAGAGTAAACCCTGTAAGAAACATTTTGAAAAATGAAAGGGTTTACGAGTAATTGCGTTTTAAAGTTTTTTCAAAAAAGATCAAAAATATTTTACACCAATGATATTGGTATCAGAAGATGCAGAATGGAAAGGAAAATAAACCCTGAAAAAATCACTTTGACATCTCAAATGGTTTAGGAGTTATTAATATTGATATGTCAATAAAAATATCAGATTTTAACATTTCACGTTTCACCGCTTGTAATACCTTTTTAAAACGCCTGTAGCTCCTTAACAATTTATCCCAAAGATATGAACATTTACATGATAAAAGGAAAAAGTTCAAATTTTACTGTGGTTTTTTCAAAACGAATATATCTCTTATAGTTTCTGAGTAATTAATGCGAGAAAACAGGCAATTTTCAAACTTTGCAAAATGGTAAGGTACCCCCTTGCAGTTTTTTTAGGCAAAAAAGTGAGTTTTTTAATTTTGATTGTTTTTATAGCTTAATAGAAGCAGAATTAAATTTGGATTCGAGGAGTGCTATTGAAATTTCAAAATTTTAAATATTTTTTCATTTTTATCGATTTTTTTGTAAAAATTTTCAACATTTAACAACATGAATTATATGTACACCATAAGATGCAGAATTGAATGTAGAGTAAACCCTGTAAGAAACATTTTGAAAAATGAAAGGGTTTACGAGTAATTGCGTTTTAAAATTTTTTCAAAAAAGATCAAATATATTTTACACCAATGATATGGGTATCAGAAGATGCAGAAAGGAAAGGAAAATAAACCCTGAAAAAATCACTTTGACATCTCAAATGGTTTACGAGTTATTACAATTGATATGTCAATAAAATATCAGATTTTAACATTTCACGTTTCACCGCTTGCAATACCTTTTTAAAACGCCTGTAGCTCCTTAACTATTTATCCCAAAGATATGAACATTTACATGATAAAAGAAAAAAAGTTCAAATTTTACTGTGGTTTTTTCAAAACGAATATATCTCTTATAGTTTCTGAGTAATTAATGCGAGAAAACAGGCAATTTTCAAACTTTGCAAAATGGTAAGGTACCCCTTGCAGTTTTTTTAGGCAAAAAAGTGAGTTTTTGAATTTTGATTGTTTTTATAGCTTAATAGAAGCAGAATTAAATTTGGATTCGAGGAGTGCTATTGAAATTTCAAAATTTTTAATATTTTTTTCATTTTTATCGATTTTTTTGTAAAAATTTTCAACATTTAACAACATGAATTATATGTACACCATAAGATGCAGAATTGAATGTAGAGTAAACCCTGTAAGAAACATTTTGAAAAATGAAAGGGTTTACGAGTAATTGCGTTTTAAAGTTTTTTTAAAAAAGATCAAAAATATTTTACACCAATGATATGGGTATCAGAAGATGCAGAATGGAAAGGAAAATAAACCCTGAAAAAATCACTTTGACATCTCAAATGGTTTACAAGTTATTAATATTGATATGTCAATAAAAATATCAGATTTTAACATTTCACGTTTCACCGCTTGTAATACCTTTTTAAAACGCCTGTAGCTCCTTAACTATTTATCCCAAAGATATGAACATTTACATGATAAAAGGAAAAAGTTCAAATTTTACTGTGGTTTTTTCAAAACGAATATATCTCTTATAGTTTCTGAGTAATTAATGCGAGAAAACAGGCAATTTTCAAACTTTGCAAAATGGTAAGGTACCCCCTTGCAGTTTTTTTAGGCAAAAAAGTGAGTTTTTGAATTTTGATTGTTTTTATAGCTTAATAGAAGCAGAATTAAATTTGGATTCGAGGAGTGCTATTGAAATTTCAAAATTTTTAATATTTTTTTCATTTTTATCGATTTTTTTTGTAAAAATTTCAACATTTAACAACATGAATTATATGTACACTATAAGATGCAGAATTGAATGTAGAGTAAACCCTGTAAGAAACATTTTGAAAAATGAAAGGGTTTACGAGTAATTGCGTTTTAAAGTTTTTTCAAAAAAGATCAAAAATATTTTACACCAATGATATTGGTATCAGAAGATGCAGAATGGAAAGGAAAATAAACCCTGAAAAAATCACTTTGACATCTCAAATGGTTTAGGAGTTATTAATATTGATATGTCAATAAAAATATCAGATTTTAACATTTCACGTTTCACCGCTTGTAATACCTTTTTAAAACGCCTGTAGCTCCTTAACAATTTATCCCAAAGATATGAACATTTACATGATAAAAGGAAAAAGTTCAAATTTTACTGTGGTTTTTTCAAAACGAATATATCTCTTATAGTTTCTGAGTAATTAATGCGAGAAAACAGGCAATTTTCAAACTTTGCAAAATGGTAAGGTACCCCCTTGCAGTTTTTTTAGGCAAAAAAGTGAGTTTTTTAATTTTGATTGTTTTTATAGCTTAATAGAAGCAGAATTAAATTTGGATTCGAGGAGTGCTATTGAAATTTCAAAATTTTAAATATTTTTTCATTTTTATCGATTTTTTTGTAAAAATTTTCAACATTTAACAACATGAATTATATGTACACCATAAGATGCAGAATTGAATGTAGAGTAAACCCTGTAAGAAACATTTTGAAAAATGAAAGGGTTTACGAGTAATTGCGTTTTAAAATTTTTTCAAAAAAGATCAAATATATTTTACACCAATGATATGGGTATCAGAAGATGCAGAAAGGAAAGGAAAATAAACCCTGAAAAAATCACTTTGACATCTCAAATGGTTTACGAGTTATTACAATTGATATGTCAATAAAATATCAGATTTTAACATTTCACGTTTCACCGCTTGCAATACCTTTTTAAAACGCCTGTAGCTCCTTAACTATTTATCCCAAAGATATGAACATTTACATGATAAAAGAAAAAAAGTTCAAATTTTACTGTGGTTTTTTCAAAACGAATATATCTCTTATAGTTTCTGAGTAATTAATGCGAGAAAACAGGCAATTTTCAAACTTTGCAAAATGGTAAGGTACCCCCCTTGCAGTTTTTTTAGGCAAAAAAGTGAGTTTTTGAATTTTGATTGTTTTTATAGCTTAATAGAAGCAGAATTAAATTTGGATTCGAGGAGTGCTATTGAAATTTCAAAATTTTTAATATTTTTTTCATTTTTATCGATTTTTTTGTAAAAATTTCAACATGTAACAACATGAATTATATGTACACTATAAGATGCAGAATTGAATGTAGAGTAAACCCTGTAAGAAACATTTTGAAAAATGAAAGGGTTTACGAGTAATTGCGTTTTAAAGTTTTTTCAAAAAAGATCAAAAATATTTTACACCAATGATATTGGTATCAGAAGATGCAGAATGGAAAGGAAAATAAACCCTGAAAAAATCACTTTGACATCTCAAATGGTTTAGGAGTTATTAATATTGATATGTCAATAAAAATATCAGATATTAACATTTCACGATTCACCGCTTGTAATACCTTTTTAAAACGCCTGTAGCTCCTTAACTATTTATCCCAAAGATATGAACATTTACATGATAAAAGAAAAAAAGTTCAAATTTTACTGTGGTTTTTTCAAAACGAATATATCTCTTATAGTTTCTGAGTAATTAATGCGAGAAAACAGGCAATTTTCAAACTTTGCAAAATGGTAAGGTACCCCTTGCAGTTTTTTTAGGCAAAAAAGTGAGTTTTTGAATTTTGATTGTTTTTATAGCTTAATAGAAGCAGAATTAAATTTGGATTCGAGGAGTGCTATTGAAATTTCAAAATTTTTAATATTTTTTTCATTTTTATCGATTTTTTTGTAAAAATTTTCAACATTTAACAACATGAATTATATGTACACCATAAGATGCAGAATTGAATGTAGAGTAAACCCTGTAAGAAACATTTTGAAAAATGAAAGGGTTTACGAGTAATTGCGTTTTAAAGTTTTTTTAAAAAAGATCAAAAATATTTTACACCAATGATATGGGTATCAGAAGATGCAGAATGGAAAGGAAAATAAACCCTGAAAAAATCACTTTGACATCTCAAATGGTTTACAAGTTATTAATATTGATATGTCAATAAAAATATCAGATTTTAACATTTCACGTTTCACCGCTTGTAATACCTTTTTAAAACGCCTGTAGCTCCTTAACTATTTATCCCAAAGATATGAACATTTACATGATAAAAGGAAAAAGTTCAAATTTTACTGTGGTTTTTTCAAAACGAATATATCTCTTATAGTTTCTGAGTAATTAATGCGAGAAAACAGGCAATTTTCAAACTTTGCAAAATGGTAAGGTACCCCCTTGCAGTTTTTTTAGGCAAAAAAGTGAGTTTTTGAATTTTGATTGTTTTTATAGCTTAATAGAAGCAGAATTAAATTTGGATTCGAGGAGTGCTATTGAAATTTCAAAATTTTTAATATTTTTTTCATTTTTATCGATTTTTTTTGTAAAAATTTCAACATTTAACAACATGAATTATATGTACACTATAAGATGCAGAATTGAATGTAGAGTAAACCCTGTAAGAAACATTTTGAAAAATGAAAGGGTTTACGAGTAATTGCGTTTTAAAGTTTTTTCAAAAAAGATCAAAAATATTTTACACCAATGATATTGGTATCAGAAGATGCAGAATGGAAAGGAAAATAAACCCTGAAAAAATCACTTTGACATCTCAAATGGTTTAGGAGTTATTAATATTGATATGTCAATAAAAATATCAGATTTTAACATTTCACGTTTCACCGCTTGTAATACCTTTTTAAAACGCCTGTAGCTCCTTAACAATTTATCCCAAAGATATGAACATTTACATGATAAAAGGAAAAAGTTCAAATTTTACTGTGGTTTTTTCAAAACGAATATATCTCTTATAGTTTCTGAGTAATTAATGCGAGAAAACAGGCAATTTCAAACTTTGCAAAATGGTAAGGTACCCCCCTTGCAGTTTTTTTAGGCAAAAAAGTGAGTTTTTGAATTTTGATTGTTTTTATAGCTTAATAGAAGCAGAATTAAATTTGGATTCGAGGAGTGCTATTGAAATTTCAAAATTTTTAATATTTTTTTCATTTTTATCGATTTTTTTGTAAAAATTTCAACATGTAACAACATGAATTATATGTACACTATAAGATGCAGAATTGAATGTAGAGTAAACCCTGTAAGAAACATTTTGAAAAATGAAAGGGTTTACGAGTAATTGCGTTTTAAAGTTTTTTCAAAAAAGATCAAAAATATTTTACACCAATGATATTGGTATCAGAAGATGCAGAATGGAAAGGAAAATAAACCCTGAAAAAATCACTTTGACATCTCAAATGGTTTAGGAGTTATTAATATTGATATGTCAATAAAAATATCAGATATTAACATTTCACGATTCACCGCTTGTAATACCTTTTTAAAACGCCTGTAGCTCCTTAACAATTTATCCCAAAGATATGAACATTTACATGATAAAAGAAAAAAGTTTAAATTTTACTGTGGTTTTTTCAAAACGAATATATCTCTTATAGTTTCTGAGTAATTAATGCGAGAAAACAGGCAATTTTCAAACTTTGCAAAATGGTAAGGTACCCCCTTGCAGTTTTTTTAGGCAAAAAAGTGAGTTTTTGAATTTTGATTGTTTTTATAGCTTAATAGAAGCAGAATTAAATTTGGATTCGAGGAGTGCTATTGAAATTTCAAAATTTTAAATATTTTTTCATTTTTATCGATTTTTTTGTAAAAATTTTCAACATTTAACAACATGAATTATATGTACACCATAAGATGCAGAATTGAATGTAGAGTAAACCCTGTAAGAAACATTTTGAAAAATGAAAGGGTTTACGAGTAATTGCGTTTTAAAGTTTTTTCAAAAAAGATCAAAAATATTTTACACCAATGATATGGGTATCAGAAGATGCAGAATGGAAAGGAAAATAAACCCTGAAAAAATCACTTTGACATCTCAAATGGTTTAGGAGTTATTAATATTGATATGTCAATAAAAATATCAGATTTTAACATTTCACGTTTCACCGCTTGCAATACCTTTTTAAAACGCCTGTAGCTCCTTAACTATTTATCCCAAAGATATGAACATTTACATGATAAAAGAAAAAAAGTTCAAATTTTACTGTGGTTTTTTCAAAACGAATATATCTCTTATAGTTTCTGAGTAATTAATGCGAGAAAACAGGCAATTTTCAAACTTTGCAAAATGGTAAGGTACCCCCCTTGCAGTTTTTTTAGGCAAAAAAGTGAGTTTTTGAATTTTGATTGTTTTTATAGCTTAATAGAAGCAGAATTAAATTTGGATTCGAGGAGTGCTATTGAAATTTCAAAATTTTTAATATTTTTTTCATTTTTATCGATTTTTTTTGTAAAAATTTCAACATTTAACAACATGAATTATATGTACACTATAAGATGCAGAATTGAATGTAGAGTAAACCCTGTAAGAAACATTTTGAAAAATGAAAGGGTTTACGAGTAATTGCGTTTTAAAGTTTTTTCAAAAAAGATCAAAAATATTTTACACCAATGATATTGGTATCAGAAGATGCAGAATGGAAAGGAAAATAAACCCTGAAAAAATCACTTTGACATCTCAAATGGTTTAGGAGTTATTAATATTGATATGTCAATAAAAATATCAGATTTTAACATTTCACGTTTCACCGCTTGTAATACCTTTTTAAAACGCCTGTAGCTCCTCTACAATTTATCCCAAAGATATGAACATTTACATGATAAAAGGAAAAAGTTCAAATTTTACTGTGGTTTTTTCAAAACGAATATATCTCTTATAGTTTCTGAGTAATTAATGCGAGAAAACAGGCAATTTTCAAACTTTGCAAAATGGTAAGGTACCCCCTTGCAGTTTTTTTAGGCAAAAAAGTGAGTTTTTGAATTTTGATTGTTTTTATAGCTTAATAGAAGCAGAATTAAATTTGGATTCGAGGAGTGCTATTGAAATTTCAAAATTTTAAATATTTTTTCATTTTTATCGATTTTTTTGTAAAAATTTTCAACATTTAACAACATGAATTATATGTACACCATAAGATGCAGAATTGAATTTAGAGTAAACCCTGTAAGAAACATTTTGAAAAATGAAAGGGTTTACGAGTAATTGCGTTTAAAAATTTTTTCAAAAAAGATCAAATATATTTTACACCAATGATATGGGTATCAGAAGATGCAGAAAGGAAAGGAAAATAAACCCTGAAAAAATCACTTTGACATCTCAAATGGTTTACGAGTTATTACAATTGATATGTCAATAAAATATCAGATTTTAACATTTCACGTTTCACCGCTTGCAATACCTTTTTAAAACGCCTGTAGCTCCTTAACTATTTATCCCAAAGATATGAACATTTACATGATAAAAGAAAAAAAGTTCAAATTTTACTGTGGTTTTTTCAAAACGAATATATCTCTTATAGTTTCTGAGTAATTAATGCGAGAAAACAGGCAATTTTCAAACTTTGCAAAATGGTAAGGTACCCCCCCTTGCAGTTTTTTTAGGCAAAAAAGTGAGTTTTTGAATTTTGATTGTTTTTATAGCTTAATAGAAGCAGAATTAAATTTGGATTCGAGGAGTGCTATTGAAATTTCAAAATTTTTAATATTTTTTTCATTTTTATCGATTTTTTTGTAAAAATTTCAACATTTAACAACATGAATTATATGTACACTATAAGATGCAGAATTGAATGTAGAGTAAACCCTGTAAGAAACATTTTGAAAAATGAAAGGGTTTACGAGTAATTGCGTTTTAAAGTTTTTTCAAAAAAGATCAAAAATATTTTACACCAATGATATTGGTATCAGAAGATGCAGAATGGAAAGGAAAATAAACCCTGAAAAAATCACTTTGACATCTCAAATGGTTTAGGAGTTATTAATATTGATATGTCAATAAAAATATCAGATATTAACATTTCACGATTCACCGCTTGTAATACCTTTTTAAAACGCCTGTAGCTCCTTAACAATTTATCCCAAAGATATGAACATTTACATGATAAAAGGAAAAAGTTCAAATTTTACTGTGGTTTTTTCAAAACGAATATATCTCTTATAGTTTCTGAGTAATTAATGCGAGAAAACAGGCAATTTTCAAACTTTGCAAAATGGTAAGGTACCCCCTTGCAGTTTTTTTAGGCAAAAAAGTGAGTTTTTGAATTTTGATTGTTTTTATAGCTTAATAGAAGCAGAATTAAATTTGGATTCGAGGAGTGCTATTGAAATTTCAAAATTTTTAATATTTTTTTCATTTTTACGATTTTTTTTGTAAAAATTTCAACATTTAACAACATGAATTATATGTACACTATAAGATGCAGAATTGAATGTAGAGTAAACCCTGTAAGAAACATTTTGAAAAATGAAAGGGTTTACGAGTAATTGCGTTTTAAAGTTTTTTCAAAAAAGATCAAAAATATTTTACACCAATGATATTGGTATCAGAAGATGCAGAATGGAAAGGAAAATAAACCCTGAAAAAATCACTTTGACATCTCAAATGGTTTAGGAGTTATTAATATTGATATGTCAATAAAAATATCAGATTTTAACATTTCACGTTTCACCGCTTGTAATACCTTTTTAAAACGCCTGTAGCTCCTTAACAATTTATCCCAAAGATATGAACATTTACATGATAAAAGGAAAAAGTTCAAATTTTACTGTGGTTTTTTCAAAACGAATATATCTCTTATAGTTTCTGAGTAATTAATGCGAGAAAACAGGCAATTTTCAAACTTTGCAAAATGGTAAGGTACCCCCTTGCAGTTTTTTTAGGCAAAAAAGTGAGTTTTTTAATTTTGATTGTTTTTATAGCTTAATAGAAGCAGAATTAAATTTGGATTCGAGGAGTGCTATTGAAATTTCAAAATTTTAAATATTTTTTCATTTTTATCGATTTTTTTGTAAAAATTTTCAACATTTAACAACATAAATTATATGTACACCATAAGATGCAGAATTGAATGTAGAGTAAACCCTGTAAGAAACATTTTGAAAAATGAAAGGGTTTACGAGTAATTGCGTTTTAAAGTTTTTTCAAAAAAGATCAAAAATATTTTACACCAATGATATGGGTATCAGAAGATGCAGAATGGAAAGGAAAATAAACCCTGAAAAAATCACTTTGACATCTCAAATGGTTTACGAGTTATTAATATTGATATGTCAATAAAAATATCAGATTTTAACATTTCACGTTTCACCGCTTGCAATACCTTTTTAAAACGCCTGTAGCTCCTTAACTATTTATCCCAAAGATATGAACATTTACATGATAAAAGAAAAAAAGTTCAAATTTTACTGTGGTTTTTTCAAAACGAATATATCTCTTATAGTTTCTGAGTAATTAATGCGAGAAAACAGGCAATTTTCAAACTTTGCAAAATGGTAAGGTACCCCCCTTGCAGTTTTTTTAGGCAAAAAAGTGAGTTTTTGAATTTTGATTGTTTTTATAGCTTAATAGAAGCAGAATTAAATTTGGATTCGAGGAGTGCTATTGAAATTTCAAAATTTTTAATATTTTTTTCATTTTTATCGATTTTTTTTGTAAAAATTTCAACATTTAACAACATGAATTATATGTACACTATAAGATGCAGAATTGAATGTAGAGTAAACCCTGTAAGAAACATTTTGAAAAATGAAAGGGTTTACGAGTAATTGCGTTTTAAAGTTTTTTCAAAAAAGATCAAAAATATTTTACACCAATGATATTGGTATCAGAAGATGCAGAATGGAAAGGAAAATAAACCCTGAAAAAATCACTTTGACATCTCAAATGGTTTAGGAGTTATTAATATTGATATGTCAATAAAAATATCAGATTTTAACATTTCACGTTTCACCGCTTGTAATACCTTTTTAAAACGCCTGTAGCTCCTCTACAATTTATCCCAAAGATATGAACATTTACATGATAAAAGGAAAAAGTTCAAATTTTACTGTGGTTTTTTCAAAACGAATATATCTCTTATAGTTTCTGAGTAATTAATGCGAGAAAACAGGCAATTTTCAAACTTTGCAAAATGGTAAGGTACCCCCTTGCAGTTTTTTTAGGCAAAAAAGTGAGTTTTTGAATTTTGATTGTTTTTATAGCTTAATAGAAGCAGAATTAAATTTGGATTCGAGGAGTGCTATTGAAATTTCAAAATTTTAAATATTTTTTCATTTTTATCGATTTTTTTGTAAAAATTTTCAACATTTAACAACATGAATTATATGTACACCATAAGATGCAGAATTGAATTTAGAGTAAACCCTGTAAGAAACATTTTGAAAAATGAAAGGGTTTACGAGTAATTGCGTTTAAAAATTTTTTCAAAAAAGATCAAATATATTTTACACCAATGATATGGGTATCAGAAGATGCAGAAAGGAAAGGAAAATAAACCCTGAAAAAATCACTTTGACATCTCAAATGGTTTACGAGTTATTACAATTGATATGTCAATAAAATATCAGATTTTAACATTTCACGTTTCACCGCTTGCAATACCTTTTTAAAACGCCTGTAGCTCCTTAACTATTTATCCCAAAGATATGAACATTTACATGATAAAAGAAAAAAAGTTCAAATTTTACTGTGGTTTTTTCAAAACGAATATATCTCTTATAGTTTCTGAGTAATTAATGCGAGAAAACAGGCAATTTTCAAACTTTGCAAAATGGTAAGGTACCCCCCCTTGCAGTTTTTTTAGGCAAAAAAGTGAGTTTTTGAATTTTGATTGTTTTTATAGCTTAATAGAAGCAGAATTAAATTTGGATTCGAGGAGTGCTATTGAAATTTCAAAATTTTTAATATTTTTTTCATTTTTATCGATTTTTTTGTAAAAATTTCAACATTTAACAACATGAATTATATGTACACTATAAGATGCAGAATTGAATGTAGAGTAAACCCTGTAAGAAACATTTTGAAAAATGAAAGGGTTTACGAGTAATTGCGTTTTAAAGTTTTTTCAAAAAAGATCAAAAATATTTTACACCAATGATATTGGTATCAGAAGATGCAGAATGGAAAGGAAAATAAACCCTGAAAAAATCACTTTGACATCTCAAATGGTTTAGGAGTTATTAATATTGATATGTCAATAAAAATATCAGATATTAACATTTCACGATTCACCGCTTGTAATACCTTTTTAAAACGCCTGTAGCTCCTTAACAATTTATCCCAAAGATATGAACATTTACATGATAAAAGGAAAAAGTTCAAATTTTACTGTGGTTTTTTCAAAACGAATATATCTCTTATAGTTTCTGAGTAATTAATGCGAGAAAACAGGCAATTTTCAAACTTTGCAAAATGGTAAGGTACCCCCTTGCAGTTTTTTTAGGCAAAAAAGTGAGTTTTTGAATTTTGATTGTTTTTATAGCTTAATAGAAGCAGAATTAAATTTGGATTCGAGGAGTGCTATTGAAATTTCAAAATTTTTAATATTTTTTTCATTTTTACGATTTTTTTTGTAAAAATTTCAACATTTAACAACATGAATTATATGTACACTATAAGATGCAGAATTGAATGTAGAGTAAACCCTGTAAGAAACATTTTGAAAAATGAAAGGGTTTACGAGTAATTGCGTTTTAAAGTTTTTTCAAAAAAGATCAAAAATATTTTACACCAATGATATTGGTATCAGAAGATGCAGAATGGAAAGGAAAATAAACCCTGAAAAAATCACTTTGACATCTCAAATGGTTTAGGAGTTATTAATATTGATATGTCAATAAAAATATCAGATTTTAACATTTCACGTTTCACCGCTTGTAATACCTTTTTAAAACGCCTGTAGCTCCTTAACAATTTATCCCAAAGATATGAACATTTACATGATAAAAGGAAAAAGTTCAAATTTTACTGTGGTTTTTTCAAAACGAATATATCTCTTATAGTTTCTGAGTAATTAATGCGAGAAAACAGGCAATTTTCAAACTTTGCAAAATGGTAAGGTACCCCCTTGCAGTTTTTTTAGGCAAAAAAGTGAGTTTTTTAATTTTGATTGTTTTTATAGCTTAATAGAAGCAGAATTAAATTTGGATTCGAGGAGTGCTATTGAAATTTCAAAATTTTAAATATTTTTTCATTTTTATCGATTTTTTTGTAAAAATTTTCAACATTTAACAACATAAATTATATGTACACCATAAGATGCAGAATTGAATGTAGAGTAAACCCTGTAAGAAACATTTTGAAAAATGAAAGGGTTTACGAGTAATTGCGTTTTAAAGTTTTTTCAAAAAAGATCAAAAATATTTTACACCAATGATATGGGTATCAGAAGATGCAGAATGGAAAGGAAAATAAACCCTGAAAAAATCACTTTGACATCTCAAATGGTTTACGAGTTATTAATATTGATATGTCAATAAAAATATCAGATTTTAACATTTCACGTTTCACCGCTTGCAATATCTTTTTAAAACGCCTGTAGCTCCTTAACTATTTATCCCAATGATATGAACATTTACATGATAAAAGAAAAAAGTTCAAATTTTACTGTGGTTTTTTTAAAACGAATATATCTCTTATAGTTTCTGAGTAATTAATGCGAGAAAACAGGCAATTTCAAACTTTGCAAAATGGTAAGGTCCCCCTTGCAGTTTTTTTAGGCAAAAAAGTGAGTTTTTGAATTTTGATTGTTTTTATAGCTTAATAGAAGCAGAATTAAATTTGGATTCGAGGAGTGCTATTGAAATTTCAAAATTTTAAATATTTTTTCATTTTTATCGATTTTTTTGTAAAAATTTTCAACATTTAACAACATGAATTATATGTACACCATAAGATGCAGAATTGAATTTAGAGTAAACCCTGTAAGAAACATTTTGAAAAATGAAAGGGTTTACGAGTAATTGCGTTTAAAAATTTTTTCAAAAAAGATCAAATATATTTTACACCAATGATATGGGTATCAGAAGATGCAGAAAGGAAAGGAAAATAAACCCTGAAAAAATCACTTTGACATCTCAAATGGTTTACGAGTTATTACAATTGATATGTCAATAAAATATCAGATTTTAACATTTCACGTTTCACCGCTTGCAATACCTTTTTAAAACGCCTGTAGCTCCTTAACTATTTATCCCAAAGATATGAACATTTACATGATAAAAGAAAAAAAGTTCAAATTTTACTGTGGTTTTTTCAAAACGAATATATCTCTTATAGTTTCTGAGTAATTAATGCGAGAAAACAGGCAATTTTCAAACTTTGCAAAATGGTAAGGTACCCCCCTTGCAGTTTTTTTAGGCAAAAAAGTGAGTTTTTGAATTTTGATTGTTTTTATAGCTTAATAGAAGCAGAATTAAATTTGGATTCGAGGAGTGCTATTGAAATTTCAAAATTTTTAATATTTTTTTCATTTTTATCGATTTTTTTGTAAAAATTTCAACATTTAACAACATGAATTATATGTACACTATAAGATGCAGAATTGAATGTAGAGTAAACCCTGTAAGAAACATTTTGAAAAATGAAAGGGTTTACGAGTAATTGCGTTTTAAAGTTTTTTCAAAAAAGATCAAAAATATTTTACACCAATGATATTGGTATCAGAAGATGCAGAATGGAAAGGAAAATAAACCCTGAAAAAATCACTTTGACATCTCAAATGGTTTAGGAGTTATTAATATTGATATGTCAATAAAAATATCAGATATTAACATTTCACGATTCACCGCTTGTAATACCTTTTTAAAACGCCTGTAGCTCCTTAACAATTTATCCCAAAGATATGAACATTTACATGATAAAAGGAAAAAGTTCAAATTTTACTGTGGTTTTTTCAAAACGAATATATCTCTTATAGTTTCTGAGTAATTAATGCGAGAAAACAGGCAATTTTCAAACTTTGCAAAATGGTAAGGTACCCCCTTGCAGTTTTTTTAGGCAAAAAAGTGAGTTTTTGAATTTTGATTGTTTTTATAGCTTAATAGAAGCAGAATTAAATTTGGATTCGAGGAGTGCTATTGAAATTTCAAAATTTTTAATATTTTTTTCATTTTTACGATTTTTTTTGTAAAAATTTCAACATTTAACAACATGAATTATATGTACACTATAAGATGCAGAATTGAATGTAGAGTAAACCCTGTAAGAAACATTTTGAAAAATGAAAGGGTTTACGAGTAATTGCGTTTTAAAGTTTTTTCAAAAAAGATCAAAAATATTTTACACCAATGATATTGGTATCAGAAGATGCAGAATGGAAAGGAAAATAAACCCTGAAAAAATCACTTTGACATCTCAAATGGTTTAGGAGTTATTAATATTGATATGTCAATAAAAATATCAGATTTTAACATTTCACGTTTCACCGCTTGTAATACCTTTTTAAAACGCCTGTAGCTCCTTAACAATTTATCCCAAAGATATGAACATTTACATGATAAAAGGAAAAAGTTCAAATTTTACTGTGGTTTTTTCAAAACGAATATATCTCTTATAGTTTCTGAGTAATTAATGCGAGAAAACAGGCAATTTTCAAACTTTGCAAAATGGTAAGGTACCCCCTTGCAGTTTTTTTAGGCAAAAAAGTGAGTTTTTGAATTTTGATTGTTTTTATAGCTTAATAGAAGCAGAATTAAATTTGGATTCGAGGAGTGCTATTGAAATTTCAAAATTTTTAATATTTTTTTCATTTTTATCGATTTTTTTTGTAAAAATTTCAACATTTAACAACATGAATTATATGTACACTATAAGATGCAGAATTGAATGTAGAGTAAACCCTGTAAGAAACATTTTGAAAAATGAAAGGGTTTACGAGTAATTGCGTTTTAAAGTTTTTTCAAAAAAGATCAAAAATATTTTACACCAATGATATTGGTATCAGAAGATGCAGAATGGAAAGGAAAATAAACCCTGAAAAAATCACTTTGACATCTCAAATGGTTTAGGAGTTATTAATATTGATATGTCAATAAAAATATCAGATTTTAACATTTCACGTTTCACCGCTTGTAATACCTTTTTAAAACGCCTGTAGCTCCTTAACTATTTATCCCAAAGATATGAACATTTACATGATAAAAGAAAAAAAGTTCAAATTTTACTGTGGTTTTTTCAAAACGAATATATCTCTTATAGTTTCTGAGTAATTAATGCGAGAAAACAGGCAATTTTCAAACTTTGCAAAATGGTAAGGTACCCCCTTGCAGTTTTTTTAGGCAAAAAAGTGAGTTTTTGAATTTTGATTGTTTTTATAGCTTAATAGAAGCAGAATTAAATTTGGATTCGAGGAGTGCTATTGAAATTTCAAAATTTTAAATATTTTTTCATTTTTATCGATTTTTTTGTAAAAATTTTCAACATTTAACAACATAAATTATATGTACACCATAAGATGCAGAATTGAATGTAGAGTAAACCCTGTAAGAAACATTTTGAAAAATGAAAGGGTTTACGAGTAATTGCGTTTTAAAGTTTTTTCAAAAAAGATCAAAAATATTTTACACCAATGATATGGGTATCAGAAGATGCAGAATGGAAAGGAAAATAAACCCTGAAAAAATCACTTTGACATCTCAAATGGTTTACGAGTTATTAATATTGATATGTCAATAAAAATATCAGATTTTAACATTTCACGTTTCACCGCTTGCAATATCTTTTTAAAACGCCTGTAGCTCCTTAACTATTTATCCCAATGATATGAACATTTACATGATAAAAGAAAAAAGTTCAAATTTTACTGTGGTTTTTTTAAAACGAATATATCTCTTATAGTTTCTGAGTAATTAATGCGAGAAAACAGGCAATTTCAAACTTTGCAAAATGGTAAGGTCCCCCTTGCAGTTTTTTTAGGCAAAAAAGTGAGTTTTTGAATTTTGATTGTTTTTATAGCTTAATAGAAGCAGAATTAAATTTGGATTCGAGGAGTGCTATTGAAATTTCAAAATTTTAAATATTTTTTCATTTTTATCGATTTTTTTGTAAAAATTTTCAACATTTAACAACATGAATTATATGTACACCATAAGATGCAGAATTGAATGTAGAGTAAACCCTGTAAGAAACATTTTGAAAAATGAAAGGGTTTACGAGTAATTGCGTTTTAAAGTTTTTTCAAAAAAGATCGAAAATATTTTACACCAATGATATGGGTATCAGAAGATGCAGAATGGAAAGGAAAATAAACCCTGAAAAAATCACTTTGACATCTCAAATGGTTTACGAGTTATTAATATTGATATGTCAATAAAAATATCAGATTTTAACATTTCACGTTTCACCGCTTGCAATATCTTTTTAAAACGCCTGTAGCTCCTTAACTATTTATCCCAATGATATGAACATTTACATGATAAAAGAAAAAAGTACAAATTTTACTGTGGTTTTTTTAAAACGAATATATCTCTTATAGTTTCTGAGTAATTAATGCGAGAAAACAGGCAATTTTCAAACTTTGCAAAATGGTAAGGTACCCCCCTTGCAGTTTTTTTAGGCAAAAAAGTGAGTTTTTGAATTTTGATTGTTTTTATAGCTTAATAGAAGCAGAATTAAATTTGGATACGAGGAGTGCTATTGAAATTTCAAAATTTTAAATATTTTTTCATTTTTATCGATTTTTTGTAAAAATTTTCAACATTTAACAACATGAATTATATGTACACTATAAGATGCAGAATTGAATGTAGAGTAAACCCTGTAAGAAACATTTTGAAAAATGAAAGGGTTTACGAGTAATTGCGTTTTAAAGTTTTTTCAAAAAAGATCAAATATATTTTACACCAATGATATGGGTATCAGAAGATGCAGAATGGAAAGGAAAATAAACCCTGAAAAAATCACTTTGACATCTCAAATGGTTTACGAGTTATTACAATTGATATGTCAATAAAATATCAGATTTTAACATTTCACGTTTCACCGCTTGCAATACCTTTTTAAAACGCCTGTAGCTCCTTAACTATTTATCCCAAAGATATGAACATTTACATGATAAAAGAAAAAAAGTTCAAATTTTACTGTGGTTTTTTCAAAACGAATATATCTCTTATAGTTTCTGAGTAATTAATGCGAGAAGACAGGCAATTTTCAAACTTTGCAAAATGGTAAGGTACCCCCCTTGCAGTTTTTTTAGGCAAAAAAGTGAGTTTTTGAATTTTGATTGTTTTTATAGCTTAATAGAAGCAGAATTAAATTTGGATTCGAGGAGTGCTATTGAAATTTCAAAATTTTAAATATTTTTTCATTTTTATCGATTTTTTTGTAAAAATTTTCAACATTTAACAACATGAATTATATGTACACCATAAGATGCAGAATTGAATGTAGAGTAAACCCTGTAAGAAACATTTTGAAAAATGAAAGGGTTTACGAGTAATTGCGTTTTAAAGTTTTTTCAAAAAAGATCGAAAATATTTTACACCAATGATATGGGTATCAGAAGATGCAGAATGGAAAGGAAAATAAACCCTGAAAAAATCACTTTGACATCTCAAATGGTTTACGAGTTATTAATATTGATATGTCAATAAAAATATCAGATTTTAACATTTCACGTTTCACCGCTTGCAATATCTTTTTAAAACGCCTGTAGCTCCTTAACTATTTATCCCAATGATATGAACATTTACATGATAAAAGAAAAAAGTACAAATTTTACTGTGGTTTTTTTAAAACGAATATATCTCTTATAGTTTCTGAGTAATTAATGCGAGAAAACAGGCAATTTTCAAACTTTGCAAAATGGTAAGGTCCCCCCTTGCAGTTTTTTTAGGCAAAAAAGTGAGTTTTTGAATTTTGATTGTTTTTATAGCTTAATAGAAGCAGAATTAAATTTGGATTCGAGGAGTGCTATTGAAATTTCAAAATTTTTAATATTTTTTTCATTTTTACGATTTTTTTTGTAAAAATTTCAACATTTAACAACATGAATTATATGTACACTATAAGATGCAGAATTGAATGTAGAGTAAACCCTGTAAGAAACATTTTGAAAAATGAAAGGGTTTACGAGTAATTGCGTTTTAAAGTTTTTTCAAAAAAGATCAAAAATATTTTACACCAATGATATTGGTATCAGAAGATGCAGAATGGAAAGGAAAATAAACCCTGAAAAAATCACTTTGACATCTCAAATGGTTTAGGAGTTATTAATATTGATATGTCAATAAAAATATCAGATTTTAACATTTCACGTTTCACCGCTTGTAATACCTTTTTAAAACGCCTGTAGCTCCTTAACAATTTATCCCAAAGATATGAACATTTACATGATAAAAGGAAAAAGTTCAAATTTTACTGTGGTTTTTTCAAAACGAATATATCTCTTATAGTTTCTGAGTAATTAATGCGAGAAAACAGGCAATTTTCAAACTTTGCAAAATGGTAAGGTACCCCCTTGCAGTTTTTTTAGGCAAAAAAGTGAGTTTTTGAATTTTGATTGTTTTTATAGCTTAATAGAAGCAGAATTAAATTTGGATTCGAGGAGTGCTATTGAAATTTCAAAATTTTTAATATTTTTTTCATTTTTATCGATTTTTTTTGTAAAAATTTCAACATTTAACAACATGAATTATATGTACACTATAAGATGCAGAATTGAATGTAGAGTAAACCCTGTAAGAAACATTTTGAAAAATGAAAGGGTTTACGAGTAATTGCGTTTTAAAGTTTTTTCAAAAAAGATCAAAAATATTTTACACCAATGATATTGGTATCAGAAGATGCAGAATGGAAAGGAAAATAAACCCTGAAAAAATCACTTTGACATCTCAAATGGTTTAGGAGTTATTAATATTGATATGTCAATAAAAATATCAGATTTTAACATTTCACGTTTCACCGCTTGTAATACCTTTTTAAAACGCCTGTAGCTCCTTAACTATTTATCCCAAAGATATGAACATTTACATGATAAAAGAAAAAAAGTTCAAATTTTACTGTGGTTTTTTCAAAACGAATATATCTCTTATAGTTTCTGAGTAATTAATGCGAGAAAACAGGCAATTTTCAAACTTTGCAAAATGGTAAGGTACCCCCTTGCAGTTTTTTTAGGCAAAAAAGTGAGTTTTTGAATTTTGATTGTTTTTATAGCTTAATAGAAGCAGAATTAAATTTGGATTCGAGGAGTGCTATTGAAATTTCAAAATTTTAAATATTTTTTCATTTTTATCGATTTTTTTGTAAAAATTTTCAACATTTAACAACATAAATTATATGTACACCATAAGATGCAGAATTGAATGTAGAGTAAACCCTGTAAGAAACATTTTGAAAAATGAAAGGGTTTACGAGTAATTGCGTTTTAAAGTTTTTTCAAAAAAGATCAAAAATATTTTACACCAATGATATGGGTATCAGAAGATGCAGAATGGAAAGGAAAATAAACCCTGAAAAAATCACTTTGACATCTCAAATGGTTTACGAGTTATTAATATTGATATGTCAATAAAAATATCAGATTTTAACATTTCACGTTTCACCGCTTGCAATATCTTTTTAAAACGCCTGTAGCTCCTTAACTATTTATCCCAATGATATGAACATTTACATGATAAAAGAAAAAAGTTCAAATTTTACTGTGGTTTTTTTAAAACGAATATATCTCTTATAGTTTCTGAGTAATTAATGCGAGAAAACAGGCAATTTCAAACTTTGCAAAATGGTAAGGTCCCCCTTGCAGTTTTTTTAGGCAAAAAAGTGAGTTTTTGAATTTTGATTGTTTTTATAGCTTAATAGAAGCAGAATTAAATTTGGATTCGAGGAGTGCTATTGAAATTTCAAAATTTTAAATATTTTTTCATTTTTATCGATTTTTTTGTAAAAATTTTCAACATTTAACAACATGAATTATATGTACACCATAAGATGCAGAATTGAATGTAGAGTAAACCCTGTAAGAAACATTTTGAAAAATGAAAGGGTTTACGAGTAATTGCGTTTTAAAGTTTTTTCAAAAAAGATCGAAAATATTTTACACCAATGATATGGGTATCAGAAGATGCAGAATGGAAAGGAAAATAAACCCTGAAAAAATCACTTTGACATCTCAAATGGTTTACGAGTTATTAATATTGATATGTCAATAAAAATATCAGATTTTAACATTTCACGTTTCACCGCTTGCAATATCTTTTTAAAACGCCTGTAGCTCCTTAACTATTTATCCCAATGATATGAACATTTACATGATAAAAGAAAAAAGTACAAATTTTACTGTGGTTTTTTTAAAACGAATATATCTCTTATAGTTTCTGAGTAATTAATGCGAGAAAACAGGCAATTTTCAAACTTTGCAAAATGGTAAGGTACCCCCCTTGCAGTTTTTTTAGGCAAAAAAGTGAGTTTTTGAATTTTGATTGTTTTTATAGCTTAATAGAAGCAGAATTAAATTTGGATACGAGGAGTGCTATTGAAATTTCAAAATTTTAAATATTTTTTCATTTTTATCGATTTTTTGTAAAAATTTTCAACATTTAACAACATGAATTATATGTACACTATAAGATGCAGAATTGAATGTAGAGTAAACCCTGTAAGAAACATTTTGAAAAATGAAAGGGTTTACGAGTAATTGCGTTTTAAAGTTTTTTCAAAAAAGATCAAATATATTTTACACCAATGATATGGGTATCAGAAGATGCAGAATGGAAAGGAAAATAAACCCTGAAAAAATCACTTTGACATCTCAAATGGTTTACGAGTTATTACAATTGATATGTCAATAAAATATCAGATTTTAACATTTCACGTTTCACCGCTTGCAATACCTTTTTAAAACGCCTGTAGCTCCTTAACTATTTATCCCAAAGATATGAACATTTACATGATAAAAGAAAAAAAGTTCAAATTTTACTGTGGTTTTTTCAAAACGAATATATCTCTTATAGTTTCTGAGTAATTAATGCGAGAAGACAGGCAATTTTCAAACTTTGCAAAATGGTAAGGTACCCCCCTTGCAGTTTTTTTAGGCAAAAAAGTGAGTTTTTGAATTTTGATTGTTTTTATAGCTTAATAGAAGCAGAATTAAATTTGGATTCGAGGAGTGCTATTGAAATTTCAAAATTTTAAATATTTTTTCATTTTTATCGATTTTTTTGTAAAAATTTTCAACATTTAACAACATGAATTATATGTACACCATAAGATGCAGAATTGAATGTAGAGTAAACCCTGTAAGAAACATTTTGAAAAATGAAAGGGTTTACGAGTAATTGCGTTTTAAAGTTTTTTCAAAAAAGATCGAAAATATTTTACACCAATGATATGGGTATCAGAAGATGCAGAATGGAAAGGAAAATAAACCCTGAAAAAATCACTTTGACATCTCAAATGGTTTACGAGTTATTAATATTGATATGTCAATAAAAATATCAGATTTTAACATTTCACGTTTCACCGCTTGCAATATCTTTTTAAAACGCCTGTAGCTCCTTAACTATTTATCCCAATGATATGAACATTTACATGATAAAAGAAAAAAGTACAAATTTTACTGTGGTTTTTTTAAAACGAATATATCTCTTATAGTTTCTGAGTAATTAATGCGAGAAAACAGGCAATTTTCAAACTTTGCAAAATGGTAAGGTACCCCCCTTGCAGTTTTTTTAGGCAAAAAAGTGAGTTTTTGAATTTTGATTGTTTTTATAGCTTAATAGAAGCAGAATTAAATTTGGATACGAGGAGTGCTATTGAAATTTCAAAATTTTAAATATTTTTTCATTTTTATCGATTTTTTGTAAAAATTTTCAACATTTAACAACATGAATTATATGTACACTATAAGATGCAGAATTGAATGTAGAGTAAACCCTGTAAGAAACATTTTGAAAAATGAAAGGGTTTACGAGTAATTGCGTTTTAAAGTTTTTTCAAAAAAGATCAAATATATTTTACACCAATGATATGGGTATCAGAAGATGCAGAATGGAAAGGAAAATAAACCCTGAAAAAATCACTTTGACATCTCAAATGGTTTACGAGTTATTACAATTGATATGTCAATAAAATATCAGATTTTAACATTTCACGTTTCACCGCTTGCAATACCTTTTTAAAACGCCTGTAGCTCCTTAACTATTTATCCCAAAGATATGAACATTTACATGATAAAAGAAAAAAAGTTCAAATTTTACTGTGGTTTTTTCAAAACGAATATATCTCTTATAGTTTCTGAGTAATTAATGCGAGAAGACAGGCAATTTTCAAACTTTGCAAAATGGTAAGGTACCCCCCTTGCAGTTTTTTTAGGCAAAAAAGTGAGTTTTTGAATTTTGATTGTTTTTATAGCTTAATAGAAGCAGAATTAAATTTGGATTCGAGGAGTGCTATTGAAATTTCAAAATTTTTAATATTTTTTTCATTTTTATGGATTTTTTTGTAAAAATTTCAACATTTAACAACATGAATTATATGTACACCATAAGATGCAGAATTGAATGTAGAGTAAACCCTGTAAGAAACATTTTGAAAAATGAAAGGGTTTACGAGTAATTGCGTTTTAAAGTTTTTTCAAAAAAGATCAAAAATATTTTACACCAATGATATGGGTATCAGAAGATGCAGAATGGAAAGGAAAATAAACCCTGAAAAAATCACTTTGACATCTCAAATGGTTTACGAGTTATTACAATTGATATGTCAATAAAAATATCAGATTTTAACATTTCACGTTTCACCGCTTGCAATACCTTTTTAAAACGCCTGTAGCTCCTTAACTATTTATCCCAAAGATATGAACATTTACATGATAAAAGAAAAAAGTTCAAATTTTACTGTGGTTTTTTCAAAACGAATATATCTCTTATAGTTTCTGAGTAAATAATGCGAGAAAACAGGCAATTTCAAACTTTGCAAAATGGTAAGGTACCCCCCTTGCAGTTTTTTTAGGCAAAAAAGTGAGTTTTTGAATTTTGATTGTTTTTATAGCTTAATAGAAGCAGAATTAAATTTGGATTCGAGGAGTGCTATTGAAATTTCAAAATTTTAAATATTTTTTTCATTTTTATCGATTTTTTTTGTAAAAATTTCAACATTTAACAACATGAATTATATGTACACTATAAGATGCAGAATTGAATGTAGAGTAAACCCTGTAAGAAACATTTTGAAAAATGAAAGGGTTTACGAGTAATTACGTTTTAAAATTTTTTCAAAAAAGATCAAAAATATTTTACACCAATGATATGGGTATCAGAAGATGCAGAATGGAAAGGAAAATAAACCCTGAAAAAATCACTTTGACATCTCAAATGGTTTACGAGTTATTACAATTGATATGTCAATAAAAATATCAGATTTTAACATTTCACGTTTCACCGCTTGCAATACCTTTTTAAAACGCCTGTAGCTCCTTAACTATTTATCCCAAAGATATGAACATTTACATGATAAAAGAAAAAAGTTCAAATTTTACTGTGGTTTTTTCAAAACGAATATATCTCTTATAGTTTCTGAGTAATTAATGCGAGAAAACAGGCAATTTCAAACTTTGCAAAATGGTAAGGTACCCCCCTTGCAGTTTTTTTAGGCAAAAAAGTGAGTTTTTGAATTTTGATTGTTTTTATAGCTTAATAGAAGCAGAATTAAATTTGGATACGAGGAGTGCTATTGAAATTTCAAAATTTTAAATATTTTTTCATTTTTATCGATTTTTTGTAAAAATTTTCAACATTTAACAACATGAATTATATGTACACCATAAGATGCAGAATTGAATGTAGAGTAAACCCTGTAAGAAACATTTTGAAAAATGAAAGGGTTTACGAGTAATTGCGTTTTAAAGTTTTTTCAAAAAAGATCAAATATATTTTACACCAATGATATGGGTATCAGAAGATGCAGAATGGAAAGGAAAATAAACCCTGAAAAAATCACTTTGACATCTCAAATGGTTTACGAGTTATTACAATTGATATGTCAATAAAAATATCAGATTTTAACATTTCACGTTTCACCGCTTGCAATACCTTTTTAAAACGCCTGTAGCTCCTTAACTATTTATCCCAAAGATATGAACATTTACATGATAAAAGAAAAAAGTTCAAATTTTACTGTGGTTTTTTCAAAACGAATATATCTCTTATAGTTTCTGAGTAATTAATGCGAGAAAACAGGCAATTTCAAACTTTGCAAAATGGTAAGGTACCCCCCTTGCAGTTTTTTTAGGCAAAAAAGTGAGTTTTTGAATTTTGATTGTTTTTATAGCTTAATAGAAGCAGAATTAAATTTGGATTCGAGGAGTGCTATTGAAATTTCAAAATTTTAAATATTTTTTTCATTTTTATCGATTTTTTTTGTAAAAATTTCAACATTTAACAACATGAATTATATGTACACTATAAGATGCAGAATTGAATGTAGAGTAAACCCTGTAAGAAACATTTTGAAAAATGAAAGGGTTTACGAGTAATTACGTTTTAAAATTTTTTCAAAAAAGATCAAAAATATTTTACACCAATGATATGGGTATCAGAAGATGCAGAATGGAAAGGAAAATAAACCCTGAAAAAATCACTTTGACATCTCAAATGGTTTACGAGTTATTACAATTGATATGTCAATAAAAATATCAGATTTTAACATTTCACGTTTCACCGCTTGCAATACCTTTTTAAAACGCCTGTAGCTCCTTAACTATTTATCCCAAAGATATGAACATTTACATGATAAAAGAAAAAAGTTCAAATTTTACTGTGGTTTTTCAAAACGAATATATCTCTTATAGTTTCTGAGTAATTAATGCGAGAAAACAGGCAATTTTCAAACTTTGCAAAATGGTAAGGTCCCCCTTGCAGTTTTTTTAGGCAAAAAAGTGAGTTTTTGAATTTTGATTGTTTTTATAGCTTAATAGAAGCAGAATTAAATTTGGATTCGAGGAGTGCTATTGAAATTTCAAAATTTTTAATATTTTTTTCATTTTTATCGATTTTTTTTGTAAAAATTTCAACATTTAACAACATGAATTATATGTACACTATAAGATGCAGAATTGAATGTAGAGTAAACCCTGTAAGAAACATTTTGAAAAATGAAAGGGTTTACGAGTAATTACGTTTTAAAGTTTTTTCAAAAAAGATCAAAAATATTTTACACCAATGATATGGGTATCAGAAGATGCAGAATGGAAAGGAAAATAAACCCTGAAAAAATCACTTTGACATCTCAAATGGTTTACGAGTTATTACAATTGATATGTCAATAAAAATATCAGATTTTAACATTTCACGTTTCACCGCTTGCAATACCTTTTTAAAACGCCTGTAGCTCCTTAACTATTTATCCCAAAGATATGAACATTTACATGATAAAAGAAAAAAGTTCAAATTTTACTGTGGTTTTTTCAAAACGAAAATATCTCTTATAGTTTCTGAGTAATTAATGCGAGAAAACAGGCAATTTTCAAACTTTGCAAAATGGTAAGGTACCCCCCCCTTGCAGTTTTTTTATGCAAAAAAGTGAGTTTTTGAATTTTGATTGTTTTTATAGCTTAATAGAAGCAGAATTAAATTTGGATTCGAGGAGTGCTATAGAAATTTCAAAATTTTAAATATTTTTTCATTTTTATCGATTTTTTGTAAAAATTTTCAACATTTAACAACATGAATTATATGTACACCATAAGATGCAGAATTGAATGTAGAGTAAACCCTGTAAGAAACATTTTGAAAAATGAAAGGGTTTACGAGTAATTGCGTTTTAAAGTTTTTTCAAAAAAGATCAAAAATATTTTACACCAATGATATGGGTATCAGAAGATGCAGAATGGAAAGGAAAATAAACCCTGAAAAAATCACTTTGACATCTCAAATGGTTTACGAGTTATTACAATTGATATGTCAATAAAAATATCAGATTTTAACATTTCACGTTTCACCGCTTGCAATACCTTTTTAAAACGCCTGTAGCTCCTTAACTATTTATTCCAAAGATATGAACATTTACATGATAAAAGAAAAAAGTTCACATTTTACTGTGGTTTTTTCAAAACGAATATATCTCTTATAGTTTCTGAGTAATTAATGCGAGAAAACAGGCAATTTTCAAACTTTGCAAAATGGTAAGACCCCTTTGCAGTTTTGTTAGGCAAAAAAGTGAGTTTTTTAATTTTGATTGTTTTTATAGCTTAATAGAAGCAGAATTAAATTTGGATTCGAGGAGTGCTATTGAAATTTCAAAATTTTTAATATTTTTTTTCATTTTTATCGATTTTTTTTGTAAAAATTTCAACATTTAACAACATGAATTATATGTACACCATAAGATGCAGAATTGAATGTAGAGTAAACCCTGTAAGAAACATTTTGAAAAATGAAAGGGTTTACGAGTAATTGCGTTTTAAAGTTTTTTCAAAAAAGATCAAAAATATTTTACAAAAATGATATGGGTATCAGAAGATGCAGAATGGAAAGGAAAATAAACCCTGAAAAAATCACTTTGACATCTCAAATGGTTTACGAGTTATTAATATTGATATGTCAATAAAAATATCAGATTTTAACATTTCACGTTTCACCGCTTGTAATACCTTTTTAAAACGCCTGTAGCTCCTTAACTATTTATCCCAAAGATATGAACATTTACATGATAAAAGAAAAAAGTTCAAATTTTACTGTGGTTTTTTTAAAACGAATATATCTCTTATAGTTTCTGAGTAATTAATGCGAGAAAACAGGCAATTTTCAAACTTTGCAAAATGGTAAGGTACCACCCCCCCCCCCCTTGCAGTTTTTTTAGGCAAAAAAGTGAGTTTTTTAATTTTGATTGTTTTTATAGCTTAATAGAAGCAGAATTAAATTTGGATTCGAGGAGTGCTATTGAAATTTCAAAATTTTAAATATTTTTTCATTTTTATCGATTTTTTTGTAAAAATTTTCAACATTTAACAACATGAATTATATGTACACCATAAGATGCAGAATTGAATGTAGAGTAAACCCTGTAAGAAACATTTTGAAAAATGAAAGGGTTTACGAGTAATTGCGTTTTAAAGTTTTTTCAAAAAAGATCAAAAATATTTTACACCAATGATATGGGTATCAGAAGATGCAGAATGGAAAGGAAAATAAACCCTGAAAAAATCACTTTGACATCTCAAATGGTTTACGAGTTACTACAATTGATATGTCAATAAAAATATCAGATTTTAACATTTCACGTTTCACCGCTTGCAATACCTTTTTAAAACGCCTGTAGCTCCTTAACTATTTATCCCAAAGATATGAACATTTACATGATAAAAGAAAAAAGTTTAAATTTTACTGTGGTTTTTTTAAAACGAATATATCTCTTATAGTTTCTGAGTAATTAATGCGAGAAAACAGGCAATTTTCAAACTTTGCAAAATGGTAAGGTCCCCTTGCAGTTTTTTAGGCAAAAAAGTGAGTTTTTGAATTTTGATTGTTTTTATAGCTTAATAGAAGCAGAATTAAATTTGGATTCGAGGAGTGCTATTGAAATTCCAAAATTTTAAATATTTTTTCATTTTTATCGATTTTTTTGTAAAAATTTTCAACATTTAACAACATGAATTATATGTACACCATAAGATGCAGAATTGAATGTAGAGTAAACCCTGTAAGAAACATTTTGAAAAATGAAAGGGTTTACGAGTAATTGCGTTTTAAAGTTTTTTCAAAAAAGATCAAAAATATTTTACACCAATGATATGGGTATCAGAAGATGCAGAATGGAAAGGAAAATAAACCCTGAAAAAATCACTTTGACATCTCAAATGGTTTACGAGTTATTACAATTGATATGTCAATAAAAATATCAGATTTTAACATTTCACGTTTCACCGCTTGCAATACCTTTTTAAAACGCCTGTAGCTCCTTAACTATTTATCCCAAAGATATGAACATTTACATGATAAAAGAAAAAAGTTCAAATTTTACTGTGGTTTTTTCAAAACGAAAATATCTCTTATAGTTTCTGAGTAATTAATGCGAGAAAACAGGCAATTTTCAAACTTTGCAAAATGGTAAGGTACCCCCCTTTCAGTTTTTTTATGCAAAAAAGTGAGTTTTTGAATTTTGATTGTTTTTATAGCTTAATAGAAGCAGAATTAAATTTGGATTCGAGGAGTGCTATTGAAATTTCAAAATTTTAAATATTTTTTCATTTTTATCGATTTTTTGTAAAAATTTTCAACATTTAACAACATGAATTATATGTACACCATAAGATGCAGAATTGAATGTAGAGTAAACCCTGTAAGAAACATTTTGAAAAATGAAAGGGTTTACGAGTAATTGCGTTTTAAAGTTTTTTCAAAAAAGATCAAAAATATTTTACACCAATGATATGGGTATCAGAAGATGCAGAATGGAAAGGAAAATAAACCCTGAAAAAATCACTTTGACATCTCAAATGGTTTACGAGTTATTACAATTGATATGTCAATAAAAATATCAGATTTTAACATTTCACGTTTCACCGCTTGCAATACCTTTTTAAAACGCCTGTAGCTCCTTAACTATTTATTCCAAAGATATGAACATTTACATGATAAAAGAAAAAAGTTCACATTTTACTGTGGTTTTTTCAAAACGAATATATCTCTTATAGTTTCTGAGTAATTAATGCGAGAAAACAGGCAATTTTCAAACTTTGCAAAATGGTAGGTACCCCCCTTGCAGTTTTTTTATGCAAAAAAGTGAGTTTTTGAATTTTGATTGTTTTTATAGCTTAATAGAAGCAGAATTAAATTTGGATTCGAGGAGTGCTATTGAAATTTCAAAATTTTAAATATTTTTTCATTTTTATCGATTTTTTGTAAAAATTTTCAACATTTAACAACATGAATTATATGTACACCATAAGATGCAGAATTGAATGTAGAGTAAACCCTGTAAGAAACATTTTGAAAAATGAAAGGGTTTACGAGTAATTGCGTTTTAAAGTTTTTTCAAAAAAGATCAAAAATATTTTACACCAATGATATGGGTATCAGAAGATGCAGAATGGAAAGGAAAATAAACCCTGAAAAAATCACTTTGACATCTCAAATGGTTTACGAGTTATTACAATTGATATGTCAATAAAAATATCAGATTTTAACATTTCACGTTTCACCGCTTGCAATACCTTTTTAAAACGCCTGTAGCTCCTTAACTATTTATTCCAAAGATATGAACATTTACATGATAAAAGAAAAAAGTTCACATTTTACTGTGGTTTTTTCAAAACGAATATATCTCTTATAGTTTCTGAGTAATTAATGCGAGAAAACAGGCAATTTTCAAACTTTGCAAAATGGTAAGACCCCCTTGCAGTTTTTTTAGGCAAAAAAGTGAGTTTTTTAATTTTGATTGTTTTTATAGCTTAATAGAAGCAGAATTAAATTTGGATTCGAGGAGTGCTATTGAAATTTCAAAATTTTTAATATTTTTTTTCATTTTTATCGATTTTTTTTGTAAAAATTTCAACATTTAACAACATGAATTATATGTACACCATAAGATGCAGAATTGAATGTAGAGTAAACCCTGTAAGAAACATTTTGAAAAATGAAAGGGTTTACGAGTAATTGCGTTTTAAAGTTTTTTCAAAAAAGATCAAAAATATTTTACAAAAATGATATGGGTAGCAGAAGATGCAGAATGGAAAGGAAAATAAACCCTGAAAAAATCACTTTGACATCTCAAATGGTTTACGAGTTATTAATATTGATATGTCAATAAAAATATCAGATTTTAACATTTCACGTTTCACCGCTTGTAATACCTTTTTAAAACGCCTGTAGCTCCTTAACTATTTATCCCAAAGATATGAACATTTACATGATAAAAGAAAAAAGTTCAAATTTTACTGTGGTTTTTTTAAAACGAATATATCTCTTATAGTTTCTGAGTAATTAATGCGAGAAAACAGGCAATTTTCAAACTTTGCAAAATGGTAAGGTACCACCCCCCCCCCCCCCTTGCAGTTTTTTTAGGCAAAAAAGTGAGTTTTTTAATTTTGATTGTTTTTATAGCTTAATAGAAGCAGAATTAAATTTGGATTCGAGGAGTGCTATTGAAATTTCAAAATTTTAAATATTTTTTCATTTTTATCGATTTTTTGTAAAAATTTTCAACATTTAACAACATGAATTATATGTACACCATAAGATGCAGAATTGAATGTAGAGTAAACCCTGTAAGAAACATTTTGAAAAATGAAAGGGTTTACGAGTAATTGCGTTTTAAAGTTTTTTCAAAAAAGATCAAAAATATTTTACACCAATGATATGGGTATCAGAAGATGCAGAATGGAAAGGAAAATAAACCCTGAAAAAATCACTTTGACATCTCAAATGGTTTACGAGTTATTACAATTGATATGTCAATAAAAATATCAGATTTTAACATTTCACGTTTCACCGCTTGCAATACCTTTTTAAAACGCCTGTAGCTCCTTAACTATTTATTCCAAAGATATGAACATTTACATGATAAAAGAAAAAAGTTCACATTTTACTGTGGTTTTTTCAAAACGAATATATCTCTTATAGTTTCTGAGTAATTAATGCGAGAAAACAGGCAATTTTCAAACTTTGCAAAATGGTAGGTACCCCCCTTGCAGTTTTTTTATGCAAAAAAGTGAGTTTTTGAATTTTGATTGTTTTTATAGCTTAATAGAAGCAGAATTAAATTTGGATTCGAGGAGTGCTATTGAAATTTCAAAATTTTAAATATTTTTTCATTTTTATCGATTTTTTGTAAAAATTTTCAACATTTAACAACATGAATTATATGTACACCATAAGATGCAGAATTGAATGTAGAGTAAACCCTGTAAGAAACATTTTGAAAAATGAAAGGGTTTACGAGTAATTGCGTTTTAAAGTTTTTTCAAAAAAGATCAAAAATATTTTACACCAATGATATGGGTATCAGAAGATGCAGAATGGAAAGGAAAATAAACCCTGAAAAAATCACTTTGACATCTCAAATGGTTTACGAGTTATTAATATTGATATGTCAATAAAAATATCAGATTTTAACATTTCACGCTTCACCGCTTGTAATACCTTTTTAAAACGCCTGTATCTCCTTAACTATTTATCCCAAAGATATGAACATTTACATGATAAAAGATAAAAGTTCAAATTTTACTGTGGTTTTTTCAAAACGAATATATCTCTTAAAGTTTTTGAGTAATTAATGCGAGAAAACAGGCAATTTTCAAACTTTGCAAAATGGTAAGGTCCCCCCTTGCAGTTTTTTTAGGCAAAAAAGTGAGTTTTTGAATTTTGATTGTTTTTATAGCCTAATAGAAGCAGAATTAAATTTGGATTCGAGGAGTGCTATTGAAATTTCAAAATTTTAAATATTTTTTTATTTTTATCGATTTTTTGTAAAAATATTCAACATTTAACAACATGAATTATATGTACACCATAAGATGCAGAATTGAATGTAGAGTAAACCCTGTAAGAAACATTTTGAAAAATGAAAGGGTTTACGAGTAATTGCGTTTTAAAGTTTTTTCAAAAAAGATCAAAAATATTTTACACCAATGATATGGGTATCAGAAGATGCAGAATGGAAAGGAAAATAAACCCTGAAAAAATCACTTTGACATCTCAAATGGTTTACGAGTTATTACAATTGATATGTCAATAAAAATATCAGATTTTAACATTTCACGTTTCACCGCTTGCAAAACTTTTTTAAAACGCCTGTAGCTCCTTAACTATTTATCCCAAAGATATGAACATTTACATGATAAAAGAAAAAAGTTCAAATTTTACTGTGGTTTTTTCAAAACGAATATATCTCTTATAGTTTCTGAGTAATTAATGCGAGAAAACAGGCAATTTTCAAACTTTGCAAAATGGTAAGGACCCCCTTGCAGTTTTTTTAGGCAAAAAAGTGAGTTTTTGAATTTTGATTGTTTTTATAGCTTAATAGAAGCAGAATTAAATTTGGATTCGAGGAGTGCTATTGAAATTTCAAAATTTTTAATATTTTTTTTCATTTTTATCGATTTTTTTTGTAAAAATTTCAACATTTAACAACATGAATTATATGTACACCATAAGATGCAGTATTGAATGTAGAGTAAACCCTGTAAGAAACATTTTGAAAAATGAAAGGGTTTACGAGTAATTGCGTTTTAAAGTTTTTTCAAAAAAGATTAAAAATATTTTACACCAATGATATGGGTATCAGAAGATGCAGAATGGAAAGGAAAATAAACCCTGAAAAAATCACTTTGACATCTCAAATGGTTTACGAGTTATTACAATTGATATGTCAATAAAAATATCAGATTTTAACATTTCACGTTTCACCGCTTGCAATACCTTTTTAAAACGCCTGTAGCTCCTTAACTATTTATCCCAAAGATATGAACATTTACATGATAAAAGAAAAAAGTTCAAATTTTACTGTGGTTTTTTCAAAACGAATATATCTCTTAAAGTTTCTGAGTAATTAATGCGAGAAAACAGGCAATTTTTAAACTTTGCAAAATGGTAAGGTCCCCCTTGCAGTTTTTTTATGCAAAAAAGTGAGTTTTTGAATTTTGATTGTATTTATAGCTTAATAGAAGCAGAATTAAATTTGGATTCGAGGAGTGCTATTGAAATTTCAAAATTTTAAATATTTTTTCATTTTTATCGATTTTTTGTAAAAATATTCAACATTTAACAACATGAATTATATGTACACCATAAGATGCAGAATTGAATGTAGAGTAAACCCTGTAAGAAACATTTTGAAAAATGAAAGGGTTTACGAGTAATTGCGTTTTAAAGTTTTTTCAAAAAAGATCAAAAATATTTTACACCAATGATATGGGTATCAGAAGATGCAGAATGGAAAGGAAAATAAACCCTGAAAAAATCACTTTGACATCTCAAATGGTTTACGAGTTATTACAATTGATATGTCAATAAAAATATCAGATTTTAACATTTCACGTTTCACCGCTTGCAAAACTTTTTTAAAACGCCTGTAGCTCCTTAACTATTTATCCCAAAGATATGAACATTTACATGATAAAAGAAAAAAGTTCAAATTTTACTGTGGTTTTTTCAAAACGAATATATCTCTTATAGTTTCTGAGTAATTAATGCGAGAAAACAGGCAATTTTCAAACTTTGCAAAATGGTAAGGTCCCCCCTTGCAGTTTTTTTAGGCCAAAAAGTGAGTTTTTTAATTTTGATTGTTTTTATAGCTTAATAGAAGCAGAATTAAATTTGGATTCGAGGAGTGCTATTGAAATTTCAAAATTGTTATTATTTTTTTCATTTTTATCGATTTTTTTTGTAAAAATTTCAACATTTAACAACATGAATTATATGTACACCATAAGATGCAGAATTGAATGTAGAGTAAACCCTGTAAGAAACATTTTGAAAAATGAAAGGGTTTACGAGTAATTGCGTTTTAAAGTTTTTTCAAAAAAGATCAAAAATATTTTACAAAAATGATATGGGTATCAGAAGATGCAGAATGGAAAGGAAAATAAACCCTGAAAAAATCACTTTGACATCTCAAATGGTTTACGAGTTATTAATATTGATATGTCAATAAAAATAACAGATTTTAACATTTCACGTTTCACCGCTTGTAATACCTTTTTAAAACGCCTGTAGCTCCTTAACTAATTATCCCAAAGATATGAACATTTACATGATAAAAGAAAAAAGTTCAAATTTTACTGTGGTTTTTTTAAAACGAATATATCTCTTATAGTTTCTGAGTAATTAATGCGAGAAAACAGGCAATTTTCAAACTTTGCAAAATGGTAAGGTACCCCCCTTGCAGTTTTTTTAGGCAAAAAAGTGAGTTTTTGAATTTTGATTGTTTTTATAGCTTAATAGAAGCAGAATTAAATTTGGATTCGAGGAGTGCTATTGAAATTTCAAAATTTTTAATATTTTTTCATTTTTATCGATTTTTTGTAAAAATATTCAACATTTAACAACATGAATTATATGTACACCATAAGATGCAGAATTGAATGTAGAGTAAACCCTGTAAGAAACATTTTGAAAAATGAAAGGGTTTACGAGTAATTGCGTTTTAAAGTTTTTTCAAAAAAGATCAAAAATATTTTACACCAATGATATGGGTATCAGAAGATGCAGAATGGAAAGGAAAATAAACCCTGAAAAAATCACTTTGACATCTCAAATGGTTTACGAGTTATTACAATTGATATGTCAATAAAAATATCAGATTTTAACATTTCACGTTTCACCGCTTGCAAAACTTTTTTAAAACGCCTGTAGCTCCTTAACTATTTATCCCAAAGATATGAACATTTACATGATAAAAGAAAAAAGTTCAAATTTTACTGTGGTTTTTTCAAAACGAATATATCTCTTATAGTTTCTGAGTAATTAATGCGAGAAAACAGGCAATTTTCAAACTTTGCAAAATGGTAAGGACCCCCTTCCAGTTTTTTTAGGCAAAAAAGTGAGTTTTTGAATTTTGATTGTTTTTATAGCTTAATAGAAGCAGAATTAAATTTGGATTCGAGGAGTGCTATTGAAATTTCAAAATTTTTAATATTTTTTTTTCATTTTTATCGATTTTTTTTGTAAAAATTTCAACATTTAACAACATGAATTATATGTACACCATAAGATGCAGAATTGAATGTAGAGTAAACCCTGTAAGAAACATTTTGAAAAATGAAAGGGTTTACGAGTAATTGCGTTTTAAAGTTTTTTCAAAAAAGATCAAAAATATTTTACACCAATGATATTGGTATCAGAAGATGCAGAATGGAAAGGAAAATAAACCCTGAAAAAATCACTTTGACATCTCAAATGGTTTACGAGTTATTAATATTGATATGTCAATAAAAATATCAGATTTTAACATTTCACGTTTCACCGCTTGTAATACCTTTTTAAAACGCCTGTAGCTCCTTAACTATTTATCCCAAAGATATGAACATTTACATGATAAAAGGAAAAAGTTCAAATTTTACTGTGGTTTTTTCAAAACGAATATATCTCTTATAGTTTTTGAGTAATTATTGCGTGAAAACAGGCAATTTTCAAACTTTGCAAAATGGTAAGGTCCCCCCTTGCAGTTTTTTAGGCCAAAAAGTGAGTTTTTTAATTTTGATTGTTTTTATAGCTTAATAGAAGCAGAATTAAATTTGGATTCGAGGAGTGCTATTGAAATTTCAAAATTTTTATTATTTTTTTCATTTTTATCGATTATTTTTGTAAAAATTTCAACATTTAACAACATGAATTATATGTACACCATAAGATGCAGAATTGAATGTAGAGTAAACCCTGTAAGAAACATTTTGAAAAATGAAAGGGTTTACGAGTAATTGCGTTTTAAAGTTTTTTCAAAAAAGATCAAAAATATTTTACAAAAATGATATGGGTATCAGAAGATGCAGAATGGAAAGGAAAATAAACCCTGAAAACATCACTTTGACATCTCAAATGGTTTACGAGTTATTAATATTGATATGTCAATAAAAATATCAGATTTTAACATTTCACGTTTCACCGCTTGTAATACCTTTTTAAAACGCCTGTAGCTCCTTAACTAATTATCCCAAAGATATGAACATTTACATGATAAAAGAAAAAAGTTCAAATTTTACTGTGGTTTTTTTAAAACGAATATATCTCTTATAGTTTCTGAGTAATTAATGCGAGAAAACAGGCAATTTTCAAACTTTGCAAAATGGTAAGGTCCCCCCTTGCAGTTTTTTTAGGCAAAAAAGTGAGTTTTTGAATTTTGATTGTTTTTATAGCCTAATAGAAGCAGAATTAAATTTGGATTCGAGGAGTGCTATTGAAATTTCAAAATTTTAAATATTTTTTCATTTTTATCGATTTTTTTGTAAAAATTTTCAACATTTAACAACATGAATTATATGTACACCATAAGATGCAGAATTGAATGTAGAGTAAACCCTGTAAGAAACATTTTGAAAAATAAAAGGGTTTACGAGTAATTGCGTTTTAAAGTTTTTTCAAAAAAGATCAAAAATATTATACACCAATGATATTGGTATCAGAAGATGCAGAATTGAAAGGAAAATAAATCCTGAAAAAATCACTTTGACATCTCAAATGGTTTACGAGTTATTAATATTGATATGTCAATAAAAATATCAGATTTTAACATTTCACGTTTCACCGCTTGTAATACCTTTTTAAAACGCCTGTAGCTCCTTAACTATTTATCCCAAAGATATGAACATTTACATGATAAAAGATAAAAGTTCAAATTTTACTGTGGTTTTTTCAAAACGAATATATCTCTTAAAGTTTCTGAGTAATTAATGCGAGAAAACAGGCAATTTTCAAACTTTGCAAAATGGTAAGGTCCCCCCTTGCAGTTTTTTTAGGCAAAAAAGTGAGTTTTTGAATTTTGATTGTTTTTATAGCTTAATAGAAGCAGAATTAAATTTGGATTCGAGGAGTGCTATTGAAATTTCAAAATTTTTATTATTTTTTTCATTTTTATCGATTTTTTTTGTAAAAATTTCAACATTTAACAACATGAATTATATGTACACCATAAGATGCAGAATTGAATGTAGAGTAAACCCTGTAAGAAACATTTTGAAAAATAAAAGGGTTTACGAGTAATTGCGTTTTAAAGTTTTTTCAAAAAAGATCAAAAATATTATACACCAATGATATTGGTATCAGAAGATGCAGAATTGAAAGGAAAATAAATCCTGAAAAAATCACTTTGACATCTCAAATGGTTTACGAGTTATTAATATTGATATGTCAATAAAAATATCAGATTTTAACATTTCACGTTTCACCGCTTGTAATACCTTTTTAAAACGCCTGTAGCTCCTTAACTAATTATCCCAAAGATATGAACATTTACATGATAAAAGAAAAACGTTCAAATTTTACTGTGGTTTTTTTAAAACGAATATATCTCTTATAGTTTCTGAGTAATTAATGCGAGAAAACAGGCAATTTTCAAACTTTGCAAAATGGTAAGGTCCCCCCTTGCAGTTTTTTTAGGCAAAAAAGTGAGTTTTTGAATTTTGATTGTTTTTATAGCCTAATAGAAGCAGAATTAAATTTGGATTCGAGGAGTGCTATTGAAATTTCAAAATTTTAAATATTTTTTCATTTTTATCGATTTTTTTGTAAAAATTTTCAACATTTAACAACATGAATTATATGTACACCATAAGATGCAGAATTGAATGTAGAGTAAACCCTGTAAGAAACATTTTGAAAAATAAAAGGGTTTACGAGTAATTGCGTTTTAAAGTTTTTTCAAAAAAGATCAAAAATATTATACACCAATGATATTGGTATCAGAAGATGCAGAATTGAAAGGAAAATAAATCCTGAAAAAATCACTTTGACATCTCAAATGGTTTACGAGTTATTAATATTGATATGTCAATAAAAATATCAGATTTTAACATTTCACGTTTCACCGCTTGTAATACCTTTTTAAAACGCCTGTAGCTCCTTAACTATTTATCCCAAAGATATGAACATTTACATGATAAAAGACAAAAGTTCAAATTTTACTGTGGTTTTTTCAAAACGAATATATCTCTTAAAGTTTCTGAGTAATTAATGCGAGAAAACAGGCAATTTTCAAACTTTGCAAAATGGTAAGGTCCCCCCTTGCAGTTTTTTTAGGCAAAAAAGTGAGTTTTTGAATTTTGATTGTTTTTATAGCTTAATAGAAGCAGAATTAAATTTGGATTCGAGGAGTGCTATTGAAATTTCAAAATTTTTATTATTTTTTTCATTTTTATCGATTTTTTTTGTAAAAATTTCAACATTTAACAACATGAATTATATGTACACCATAAGATGCAGAATTGAATGTAGAGTAAACCCTGTAAGAAACATTTTGAAAAATAAAAGGGTTTACGAGTAATTGCGTTTTAAAGTTTTTTCAAAAAAGATCAAAAATATTATACACCAATGATATTGGTATCAGAAGATGCAGAATTGAAAGGAAAATAAATCCTGAAAAAATCACTTTGACATCTCAAATGGTTTACGAGTTATTAATATTGATATGTCAATAAAAATATCAGATTTTAACATTTCACGTTTCACCGCTTGTAATACCTTTTTAAAACGCCTGTAGCTCCTTAACTATTTATTCCAAAGATATGAACATTTACATGATAAAAGATAAAAGTTCAAATTTTACTGTGGTTTTTTCAAAACGAATATATCTCTTAAAGTTTCTGAGTAATTAATGCGAGAAAACAGGCAATTTTCAAACTTTGCAAAATGGTAAGGTCCCCCCTTGCAGTTTTTTTAGGCAAAAAAGTGAGTTTTTGAATTTTGATTGTTTTTATAGCCTAATAGAAGCAGAATTAAATTTGGATTCGAGGAGTGCTATTGAAATTTCAAAATTTTTAATATATTTTTCTTTTTTATCGATTTTTTTTGTAAAAATTTCAACATTTAACAACATGAATTATATGTACACCATAAGATGCAGAATTGAATGTAGAGTAAACCCTGTAAGAAACATTTTGAAAAATGAAAGGGTTTACGAGTAATTGCGTTTTAAAGTTTTTTCAAAAAAGATCAAAAATATTTTACACCAATGATATGGGTATCAGAAGATGCAGAATGGAAAGGAAAATAAACCCTGAAAAAATCACTTTGACATCTCAAATGGTTTACGAGTTATTACAATTGATATGTCAATAAAAATATCAGATTTTAACATTTCACGTTTCACCGCTTGTAATACCTTTTTAAAACGCCTGTAGCTCCTTAACTAATTATCCCAAAGATATGAACATTTACATGATAAAAGAAAAACGTTCAAATTTTACTGTGGTTTTTTTAAAACGAATATATCTCTTATAGTTTCTGAGTAATTAATGCGAGAAAACAGGCAATTTTCAAACTTTGCAAAATGGTAAGGTCCCCCCTTGCAGTTTTTTTAGGCAAAAAAGTGAGTTTTTGAATTTTGATTGTTTTTATAGCCTAATAGAAGCAGAATTAAATTTGGATTCGAGGAGTGCTATTGAAATTTCAAAATTTTAAATATTTTTTCATTTTTATCGATTTTTTTGTAAAAATTTTCAACATTTAACAACATGAATTATATGTACACCATAAGATGCAGAATTGAATGTAGAGTAAACCCTGTAAGAAACATTTTGAAAAATAAAAGGGTTTACGAGTAATTGCGTTTTAAAGTTTTTTCAAAAAAGATCAAAAATATTATACACCAATGATATTGGTATCAGAAGATGCAGAATTGAAAGGAAAATAAATCCTGAAAAAATCACTTTGACATCTCAAATGGTTTACGAGTTATTAATATTGATATGTCAATAAAAATATCAGATTTTAACATTTCACGTTTCACCGCTTGTAATACCTTTTTAAAACGCCTGTAGCTCCTTAACTATTTATCCCAAAGATATGAACATTTACATGATAAAAGGAAAAAGTTCAAATTTTACTGTGGTTTTTTCAAAACGAATATATCTCTTAAAGTTTCTGACTAATTAATGCGAGAAAACAGGCAATTTTCAAACTTTGCAAAATGGTAAGGTCCCCCCTTGCAGTTTTTTTAGGCAAAAAAGTGAGTTTTTGAATTTTGATTGTTTTTATAGCCTAATAGAAGCAGAATTAAATTTGGATTCGAGGAGTGCTATTGAAATTTCAAAATTTTTAATATTTTTTTCATTTTTATCGATTTTTTTTGTAAAAATTTCAACATTTAACAACATGAATTATATGTACACCATAAGATGCAGAATTGAATGTAGAGTAAACCCTGTAAGAAACATTTTGAAAAATGAAAGGGTTTACGAGTAATTGCGTTTTAAAGTTTTTTCAAAAAAGATCAAAAATATTTTACACCAATGATATGGGTATCAGAAGATGCAGAATGGAAAGGAAAATAAACCCTGAAAAATCACTTTGACATCTCAAATGGTTTACGAGTTATTAATATTGATATGTCAATAAAAATATCAGATTTTAACATTTCACGTTTCACCGCTTGTAATACCTTTTTAAAACGCCTGTAGCTCCTTAACTATTTCTCCCAAAGATATGAACATTTACATGATAAAAGAAAAAAGTTCAAATTTTACTGTGGTTTTTTTAAAACGAATATATCTCTTATAGTTTCTGAGTAAATAATGCGAGAAAACAGGCAATTTTCAAACTTTGCAAAATGGTAAGGTACCACCCCCTTGCAGTTTTTTTAGGCAAAAAAGTGAGTTTTTTAATTTTGATTGTTTTTATAGCCTAATAGAAGCAGAATTAAATTTGGATTCGAGGAGTGCTATTGAAATTTCAAAATTTTAAATATTTTTTCATTTTTATCGATTTTTTTGTAAAAATTTTCAACATTTAACAACATGAATTATATGTACACCATAAGATGCAGAATTGAATGTAGAGTAAACCCTGTAAGAAACATTTTGAAAAATAAAAGGGTTTACGAGTAATTGCGTTTTAAAGTTTTTTCAAAAAAGATCAAAAATATTATACACCAATGATATTGGTATCAGAAGATGCAGAATTGAAAGGAAAATAAATCCTGAAAAAATCACTTTGACATCTCAAATGGTTTACGAGTTATTAATATTGATATGTCAATAAAAATATCAGATTTTAACATTTCACGTTTCACCGCTTGTAATACCTTTTTAAAACGCCTGTAGCTCCTTAACTATTTATCCCAAAGATATGAACATTTACATGATAAAAGATAAAAGTTCAAATTTTACTGTGGTTTTTTCAAAACGAATATATCTCTTAAAGTTTCTGAGTAATTAATGCGAGAAAACAGGCAATTTTCAAACTTTGCAAAATGGTAAGGTCCCCCCTTGCAGTTTTTTTAGGCAAAAAAGTGAGTTTTTGAATTTTGATTGTTTTTATAGCTTAATAGAAGCAGAATGAAATTTGGATTCGAGGAGTGCTATTGAAATTTCAAAATTTTTATTATTTTTTTCATTTTTATCGATTTTTTTTGTAAAAATTTCAACATTTAACAACATGAATTATATGTACACCATAAGATGCAGAATTGAATGTAGAGTAAACCCTGTAAGAAACATTTTGAAAAATAAAAGGGTTTACGAGTAATTGCGTTTTAAAGTTTTTTCAAAAAAGATCAAAAATATTATACACCAATGATATTGGTATCAGAAGATGCAGAATTGAAAGGAAAATAAATCCTGAAAAAATCACTTTGACATCTCAAATGGTTTACGAGTTATTAATATTGATATGTCAATAAAAATATCAGATTTTAACATTTCACGTTTCACCGCTTGTAATACCTTTTTAAAACGCCTGTAGCTCCTTAACTATTTATTCCAAAGATATGAACATTTACATGATAAAAGATAAAAGTTCAAATTTTACTGTGGTTTTTTCAAAACGAATATATCTCTTAAAGTTTCTGAGTAATTAATGCGAGAAAACAGGCAATTTTCAAACTTTGCAAAATGGTAAGGTCCCCCCTTGCAGTTTTTTTAGGCAAAAAAGTGAGTTTTTGAATTTTGATTGTTTTTATAGCCTAATAGAAGCAGAATTAAATTTGGATTCGAGGAGTGCTATTGAAATTTCAAAATTTTTAATATTTTTTTCATTTTTATCGATTTTTTTTGTAAAAGTTTCAACATTTAACAACATGAATTATATGTACACCATAAGATGCAGAATTGAATGTAGAGTAAACCCTGTAAGAAACATTTTGAAAAATGAAAGGGATTACGAGTAATTGCGTTTTAAAGTTTTTTCAAAAAAGATCAAAAATATTTTACACCAATGATATGGGTATCAGAAGATGCAGAATGGAAAGGAAAATAAACCCTGAAAAAATCACTTTGACATCTCAAATGGTTTACGAGTTATTACAATTGATATGTCAATAAAAATATCAGATTTTAACATTTCACGTTTCACCGCTTGCAATACCTTTTTAAAACGCCTGTAGCTCCTTAACTATTTATCCCAAAGATATGAACATTTACATGATAAAAGAAAAAAGTTCAAATTTTACTGTGGTTTTTTCAAAACGAATATATCTCTTATAGTTTCTGAGTAATTAATGCGAGAAAACAGGCAATTTTCAAACTTTGCAAAATGGTAAGGTCCCCTTGCAGTTTTTTTAGGCAAAAAAGTGAGTTTTTGAATTTTGATTGTTTTTATAGCTTAATAGAAGCAGAATTAAATTTGGATTCGAGGAGTGCTATTGAAATTTCAAAATTTTAAATATTTTTTCATTTTTATCGATTTTTTTGTAAAAATTTTCAACATTTAACAACATGAATTATATGTACACCATAAGATGCAGAATTGAATGTAGAGTAAACCCTGTAAGAAACATTTTGAAAAATAAAAGGGTTTACGAGTAATTGCGTTTTAAAGTTTTTTCAAAAAAGATCAAAAATATTATACACCAATGATATTGGTATCAGAAGATGCAGAATTGAAAGGAAAATAAATCCTGAAAAAATCACTTTGACATCTCAAATGGTTTACGAGTTATTAATATTGATATGTCAATAAAAATATCAGATTTTAACATTTCACGTTTCACCGCTTGTAATACCTTTTTAAAACGCCTGTAGCTCCTTAACTATTTATCCCAAAGATATGAACATTTACATGATAAAAGAAAAAAGTTCAAATTTTACTGTGGTTTTTTCAAAACGAATATATCTCTTAAAGTTTCTGAGTAATTAATGCGAGAAAACAGGCAATTTTCAAACTTTGCAAAACGGTCCCCTTGCAGTTTTTTTAGGCAAAAAAGTGAGTTTTTGAATTTTGATTGTTTTTATAGCTTAATAGAAGCAGAATTAAATTTGGATTCGAGGAGTGCTATTGAAATTTCAAAATTTTAAATATTTTTTCATTTTTATCGATTTTTTTGTAAAAATTTTCAACATTTAACAACATGAATTATATGTACACCATAAGATGCAGAATTGAATGTAGAGTAAACCCTGTAAGAAACATTTTGAAAAATAAAAGGGTTTACGAGTAATTGCGTTTTAAAGTTTTTTCAAAAAAGATCAAAAATATTATACACCAATGATATTGGTATCAGAAGATGCAGAATTGAAAGGAAAATAAATCCTGAAAAAATCACTTTGACATCTCAAATGGTTTACGAGTTATTAATATTGATATGTCAATAAAAATATCAGATTTTAACATTTCACGTTTCACCGCTTGTAATACCTTTTTAAAACGCCTGTAGCTCCTTAACTATTTATCCCAAAGATATGAAAATTTACATGATAAAAGAAAAAAGTTCAAATTTTACTGTGGTTTTTTCAAAACGAATATATCTCTTAAAGTTTCTGAGTAATTAATGCGAGAAAACAGGCAATTTTCAAACTTTGCAAAATGGTAAGGTCCCCCCTTGCAGTTTTTTTAGGCAAAAAAGTGAGTTATTGAATTTTGATTGTTTTTATAGCCTAATAGAAGCAGAATTAAATTTGGATTCGAGGAGTGCTATTGAAATTTCAAAATTTTAAATATTTTTTTCATTTTTATCGATTTTTTTTGTAAAAATTTCAACATTTAACAACATGAATTATATGTACACCATAAGATGCAGAATTGAATGTAGAGTAAACCCTGTAAGAAACATTTTGAAAAATAAAAGGGTTTACGAGTAATTGCGTTTTACAGTTTTTTCAAAAAAGATCAAAAATATTATACACCAATGATATTGGTATCAGAAGATGCAGAATTGAAAGGAAAATAAATCCTGAAAAAATCACTTTGACATCTCAAATGGTTTACGAGTTATTAATATTGATATGTCAATAAAAATATCAGATTTTAACATTTCACGTTTCACCGCTTGTAATACCTTTTTAAAACGCCTGTAGCTCCTTAACTATTTATCCCAAAGATATGAAAATTTACATGATAAAAGAAAAAAGTTCAAATTTTACTGTGGTTTTTTTAAAACGAATATATCTCTTATAGTTTCTGAGTAATTAATGCGAGAAAACAGGCAATTTTCAAACTTTGCAAAATGGTAAGGTACCCCTTGCAGTTTTTTTAGGCAAAAAGTGAGTTTTTTAATTTTGATTGTTTTTATAGCTTAATAGAAGCAGAATTAAATTTGGATTCGAGGAGTGCTATTGAAATTTCAAAATTTTTATTATTTTTTTCATTTTTATCGATTTTTTTTGTAAAAATTTCAACATTTAACAACATGAATTATATGTACACTATAAGATGCAGAATTGAATGTAGAGTAAACCCTGTAAGAAACATTTTGAAAAATGAAAGGGTTTACGAGTAATTGCGTTTTAAAGTTTTTTCAAAAAAGATCAAAAATATTTTACAAAAATGATATGGGTATCAGAAGATGCAGAATGGAAAGGAAAATAAACCCTGAAAAAATCACTTTGACATCTCAAATGGTTTACGAGTTATTACAATTGATATGTCAATAAAAATATCAGATTTTAACATTTCACGTTTCACTGCTTGCAATACCTTTTTAAAACGCCTATAGCTCCTTAACTATTTATTCCAAAGATATGAACATTTACATGATAAAAGAAAAAAGTTTAAATTTTACTGTGGTTTTTTCAAAACGAATAGATCTCTTATAGTTTCTGAGTAATCAATGCGAGAAAACAGGCATTTTTCAAACTTTGCAAAATGGTAAGATTTTTAGGCAAAACAGTGAGTTTTTGATTTTTGATTGTGTACTCAAATGGTTTACGAGTTATTACAATTTATATGCCAATAGAAATACCAGATTTTAACATATCTAATGATATGAACTATTACATGATGAAAGAAGATAGGCCTACGACTGTTGGACGAAGCAACAGGTTCGTTTCTTCTATCTGTAGAGTTAGCTTTGCTTCTCTTATGTAGCAGAAATTGAGACATTGAAAATGTAAGAATTAATTTAGTGTTTTACATTGTTAGAGATAGTTTCTATGAATTTTACTGAGACAAACTTTAAAATTGGGGTGGCTATATTTTTGGGAACGGTGTTGTGTGGAAAATTATTGTATACGTGAAATAATGTTCCACGACTAATACATGTACTTTTATTATCGGTTGATAAAGTTAATTTGGCTAGTTCACACAGGATCTAACTTCAATACAAAAATCTTAAAACTATTCCTTTATAGTTAATCTCCCCATCTCTGAAGTCCAAGTAAACATTGGAAATATCAATGTATTAGAGTTTTACATTTCAAGAAATAATTTTACTTTTTATCAAATTAAGCTGTGATCAGGATTCTTAATTATGAAAATAATTTTACTATTTCATTTCTTGACAATTTTAAATTGTCTCAAATACATAATCATTCCAAAATGCATAACATTCTATTTTATGGTTGTAAGTAACGCGATACAGTCAAATATTTTGTTCTATTTTTGTTTACGAGGATCTTCGGAAACCAACCTCTGTTTTTGTTTAGAGCGAGAAGTAATAGGGGTAACATCACCACTCCTGTGGTAAGTAGCTCAGTGCGCGCCCAGCTGTGCTAGTGGTAAGATTATGTTGCTGTTTGTTTGCCTCTAATAATAGCCATTCAAAATAAGTGCTGTAATAGAAAACTTTACAAAGTGCAAAGTGCATGGTGTATTAAGATGTCTAATGGCAAAAAGTTATCAGCGGCAGGCATACATATGAACGGTCAAACAATAACGAGTGAAGATATTTTCATCGGTAGGTTTGTTTGTTTTAGAAGAACAAACATTTAAGATGAGGGAAGAAGTGGTAGGTCTTTTGTAGTTATAAATGAACTCATTCAGGAAAAATAATTGGTTCTGTTTTAGATTTCGTAAGAATTTTGTTGATTTTTTTTTAACTACGATCCCAAATAAAAAATAGCGCAAACATTTTAAAACTTCTCAAATCTCTGCCAATCTTCAATTTTTCTACTCTGAATGAGAAGGAAATTAACGACCCTTAGTTTTTCAAAAATTATGATGAAATAATTATAATTTTACATAACAAATTCATATGAGCTATTATTTTTATTTAATTTAACAAAAAATTAGAAATCACCCTCTTTCATAGGCTGACTTTGAAAACCTTCAATACTTAAAAACAAACATCGTGACTTTATAAACTGTGCATAACTGTGGTTACAGAAAATCGAGTTACTTATAAGTAAGCTGAAAGATGACAATTTCTTAATTTAAAAAAATAATATATATATTTATTTATTATAAAAATTTCAAAATTAGATGTAGAATTGAATGAGTTTGATATTTTAATGCATTTGAAAGATGATATTGTAGTTTGAAATGTATAAAAATATTCGTTCCAAATGCAATACATTTTTATTAGATGCTCGTAACTCTGTAACTATTCATTCAAATATCTCGGAACGGTTTAAGATACCATGCCACATCCTTCGCCTATAATCCTTTACTGTTCTAAGGAAGTAAGACTTTTTGTCTGCATCTCCTAATCTGGCATGTTAGCGAAAAGCCTATGAAAATTATTTGTTTGTTTATTTAGTTTAATGTATGAGTTAATGTAGTTTAATGTTTTTACCTTGTTTATTTTAAAGTATTTGCAGATTTTCTTATGATTCTCTATTTTTTGTTTCAGAAGATACGATGTGTTACACATATGTAAACAAGAGTTCAGTGTTGTGTTTGGTTTTATGATATTGGTGAAACAAAAATTATATGGTTTTATGTCAATTGTTTAATATAACTACAAGTGGTTATGTAGTGAGATGTATTATATAAACAATTATTATTTATCGACCATTGCATGTACTAGATAGAAGAAATATTTGCAAAATTGTAATCATAAAAATTGTTTAATGAATAAATGTAAAATAACAGAAAAAAAGCCTTTTTAAATTTATTGAGTATTTTCTAACACATTTCCTGTTTCCTACAGAAAAAAGTTAGCAATATTTTTCAGGAAATGTATAGTAGAGTGCTGTACTTCCCAGCAATATAAACTAAGAAAATTATTCCTTGGTTTGTTGTCTGGTAAAAGGCAGCACTTTCCACAACATAAAAAGCTTTTGCTTCGATTTTTCTAAGGTAGAATGCTGAAATTTCCATAACAACAAAACAAATCCAGACCACTTAAAAACTTATATTCTCCTGATCCTTACAAAAGTTAAAACATTTGTTACCCAGAGAATATAAGTTGTTATTGTATGGTAACTCCGTTATTGTTATTCATGGTAACTCCGATTATGAAAAACAGCTGAATTGACATATTTTAACATATAATATTTTCCTGATAGCTTGAAAAGTCACAAAACCAATTATCCAGTGAATAGATGTTGTTAGGAGAACTATAGGTATTAAAATATTCATGTCAACTATGATGTTTGAATCACAGCTACCTCTTTTAACATTATATTCTCCTGATACCTTAAAAAGTTACAAAAAAATCTGTTATATAGTGAATATGATTTGATAGAAGGTCTATCTGAATTGAAAACTGAATCATAGTTAACATCCACTTCCTATAACATTATATCCTCCTGATACTGCGGTAAAACGATAAAATCCTGTTATCAGGTGAATATGATTTGACATGAGGTCTATTTGAATTGAAAACTGAATCACAGTTAACATCCACCTCCTTTAAGATTATATTCTCCGAATACTGCGGTAAAACGACACAATCCTATTATCAGGTGAATATGCTTTAATAGGAGGTCTACCTGAATTGAAAACGTAATCGCTGTTGACATCTACCTCCTTTAAGATTATATTTTCCTGATATCGCGGTAATAAGACTAAAACTTGTTGTCAGGTGAATATGATTTGATAGGAGGTCTATTTGAATTGGAAACTGAATCAAAGTTAACATCTACCTCCTTTAACATTATATTTTCCTGATACTGCAGTAAAACGACAAAATCCTGTTATCAAGTGAATATGATTTGATAGGAGGTCAGTAGAGATAGGATATTTGAAGACAAGAGTGGTGGGGGTGACTACGTGACATAAGCACCGCCCCTAGCTTTTCTACCTCCCCTCTTGCTCCGACCATTGCCCATCCCCTACAACTCTTGCCCCTCCCTCTCCATACATGCCCCACCCATTGTCCCTCCTCCTTTACTTTTGCCCCGCCCCTTGCCCCTCCCCAAATATTCATGGCAATTCTAATGATTGAATCATTGGCATTGACCTCTTTTAACATAATATTCTCCTGATACCTTGAAAAGTTACAAAAAACCTGTTATCCAGTGAATAGAAGTTGTTAGTAGGTCTATTGGGATTGGAAAACTGAATTGCAGTTGACATCCACCTACTTTAACATTATATTTTCCTGATATTGCGGTAAACCGACAAAATCTTGTTATACGGTGAATATGATTTGATAGGAGGTCTATCTGAATTGAAAACGGAAATGAAGTTAACATCCACCACCTTTAAATTTATATTCTCCGAATACTGCCATACAACGACAAAATCCTGTTACCAGGTGAATATGATTTGATAGGAGGTCAGTAGAGACGGGATATTTGAAGACAAGAGTGGTGGGTGTGACTACGTGACATAAGCACCGCCCCTAGCCCTTCTACCTCCGCTATTGCCCCGCCCATTGCCCATCCCCTTCAATTCTTGCCCCGCCCCTTGCCCCCTCCCACTCCATTCATGCCCCGCTCCTTGTCATTCCTCTTTACTTTTTCCCCGCCCTTTGCCCCTCCCCAAATCTTCATGGCAACTCTGATGATTGAATCACAGCTGCATTGACCTCTTTTAACATAATATTTTCCTGATAGGCCTACATTGAAAAGTTACAATAAACCTGTCATCTAGTGAATATGATTTGATAGAAGGTCTATTTGAATTGACACAAAAACCTGATATCCAGCGAATAGAAGTTGTTAGGAGGTCTACCGGCATGAAATATTCATGGCAACTATGATGTTTGAATCACTGCTGCATTGACCTCTTTTAAAATTATATTCTCCTGATACTTCCTGTTTAAATGTAGGAAAGTTCTGTACTCTACCAGATATCAAACTAAGCAATAACTTTCTAATTAAATATATGTTTTACAGTGGAGAAAGTATTGGTTTCCACTAAAAATAAAACGCAAACCAATTATTTCAATAAAAATATTTATTAATGTAACAAATTGGTAAATACATATAAAAAATATTGTTTTAAAATAACAATGAAAAATTAAATATATCCAATTACATTATTTTCAAAATTCACTTTTTCACTACTGTTATAGTCTCTTTTAATACAACACTCAAAAAACACTTGGACATTTTTCTATTGATGTCGTCGATGGTGAATAATGTGCTGCCATAATGAATCTGCAACAAAATTAAAATAGCAATTAAAACTATATAATTAATTGCCAAACCTTTTTGAAATGTAAACTTCTTTAGGCGCACTAGGTACAGAATAATATTAGGATGGGGTAAATGGAAATACAGCGTCACAAGTTTTCTAATACATAAATACTAAAACTAGTAATTGGTCAAAAATATTGCACAAACTTTTTCATACATAAATACCTAATAAACGGTCAAAAGTATTGCACAAACTTTCTCACACATAAATACTAAAACTAATCATCAGTCAAAAATATTGCATAAAGTTTCTTATACATAAATACTAAAACAATAATCAGTCAAAATATTGGACAAATTTTCTTATATTTATATAAATACTATAACTAATATTCTGTCAAAAAATATTGCATAAACTTTCTTTCACATAAATACTAAAACTAATATTCTGTCAAAATATTCTCAAACTTTCTCATACATAAATACTAAAACTAATAATTGGTTAAACATATTGTACAAACTTTTTCACACTTTAATACTTAAACTAATATTATGTCAAAATATTGCACAAACTTTCTCATACATAAATACTGAAACTAATAATCGGTCATAAATATTAATCAAACTTTCTTTTACATAAATACTAAAACTAAAAATCGGCCAAAATATTGCACAAAGTTTCCCATACATAAATACTAAAATTAATAATCGGTCAAAGGTATTGCACAAACTTTATCACACATAAATACTAATACTAATAATCTGTCAAAATATTGCACAAACCTTCTTATATTTATATAAATACTATACCTAATATTCTGTCAAGAAATATTGCACAAACTTTCTCATACACACATCCGTAATAAAACTAATAATCGGTGTTAAAATATTGCACAAATTTTATTCACAATAGTATAGTTGTTACGAATTCTTATTACCCGTAAAAATTATATTTTTCAGTATTGATAATAAGATCAAGATCATTCCATAAAATTATCGGTAAATTAAGACTCTAAGTAGTTCAATAAATATTGATAAAAATTTTTAATTATTGAATTTCTAATAAATCTCATGTAATGAAAAGTGATTATTGGAGTTCAAAAAACTGTAATCTGTTTTTACCCTTAACTCCAGGATTTTCTGGAACTAATTAATTAAGATCAAAGGAACAGTAAGTACATCTTATTCCTTACTGAATAACTTCTTTCACGAACTGTATCTATGATATGCAGTTCAAAAGATAGAAGGGTAGATTTTATACAATGTAAAACCATTAAATTTATATTTGAAATGCCATTCTTTTCATTAACAGAAAGTGTAAAGGAGCGTGGAAAGCTTCGGCGCGTTTTATGCTTTTCTTTCTTATTTATTTACATTCTTAAATTTAGTCTCCCTAGACGAATGGCTTTCTTCCTTTTGGGAAATACGTCTTTGTCTGTGTCATTTTGTCGTCCTTATCTTTTTCGCCGAATCCTCTTTGATAAAGAATATAAAAAAAAAAAAAAAAAAAAAAAAACCACTTTAAAATCTCAAAGGGTTTACGAGTAACTGCAGTTTAAAGTTTTTTCAAAAAAGATCAAAATGTTTTTAAACCAATGATATGGGTATCATAGATGCAGAATTGAGAGGTGAATAAACCGTGAAAGCCTTACCATTTTTAAAAGCAACTATTTTTTCGATCTATCGATCTACACATATCATTGGTATTGTTAAATGTTGAAATTTTTACAAAAAATACATAAAAATGAAAAATAAAATATTAAACAATTGTGAAATTTCAATAGCACCCCTCGATTCCAAATTTAATTTTGCTTCTATTAAGCTATAAAAACAATAAAAAATAAAAAATTCACTTTTTCGCCAAATAAAACTGCAAGGGGTGTAACTTACCATTTTGCAAAGCTTGAAAATTGGCTGTTTTCTCGAATTAATTACTCAGAAACTATAAGAGATATTTTCGTTTTGAAAAAAACCACAGTAAAATTTAAACCTTCTTCTTTCATCATGTAAAAGTAGGATAAATAGTTAAGGAGCTACAGGCGTTTTAAAAAGGTATTGCAAGCGGTGAAACGTGAAATGTTAAAATCTGGTATTTTTATTGACATATAAATTGTAATAACTCGTAAACCATTTGAGATGTCAAAGTGTTTTTTTTCATGGTTTACTCTCCTTTCGATTCTGCATCTTTTGATACCCGTATCATTGGTTAAAAATTTTTTTTGATCTTTTTTGAAAAAAAACTTTAAACTGCTATTACATATAGGCTTTTTGCCTTTAAAAAACAAGAATAAAATTACACATAAAGACATAAAGATAAAGAGAATGTACTATAATCCAATTGACAAAACAGTGTTCTATTTAGCTTTTCAGAAACTTGAAGAGGTGTTTTAAATTAGGATAATGTGGTTTTTTTTATAAATACGATTAATATTTCATATTTTGTGAATGTATACTTAGAGTTACTTAGAGTTAAAATTTCAGTTTTTCCTAAACCCTTTGAGTTATCAAAAGTTCTATTTACACTGTAATTCCTTCACGCTCTCTAACATGTTAAGAAAAACTGAAAACTTAATATAAAATATAAGAGAATTAGTGGTTAATGGGTGGGATCATTAACTATTCATACATAATCTCCTTCTATATAAACTAGTGTATTGTACCTTAGTGTATAGTAGGCCTAATATGGACTGCTGGTGTAGAGTTACAGTAGTGCAATATGAAAAGTAATATTACAAGTACTATTATAAGTGCAATATGAAAAGTAAGTGAGTTACAGTACTTTTGTAGAAAAGTAATATTTAAATAATACAGAGGTTTTAGAATAAAGTACTGTGATGTATTGCCAATGTAATATAGTGTAATAGTAATATATTATACTGCAGGTGCAGAGTTACAGTAGAAAAGTAATATTACAAGTACTATTATAAGTGCAATATGAAAAGTAAGTGAGTTACAGTACTTTTGTAGAAAAGTAATATTTAAATAATACAGAGGTTTCAGAATAAAGTACTGTGATGTATTGCCAATGTAATATAGTGTAATAGTAATATATACTGCAGGTGCAGAGTTACAGTAGAAAAGTAATATTTAAATAATACAGAGGTTTCAGAATAAAGTACTGTGATGTATTGCCAATGTAATATAGTGTAATATTAATATATACTGCAGGTGCAGAGTTACAGTAGAAAAGTAATATTTAAATAATACAGAGGTTTCAGAATAAAGTACTGTGATGTATTGCCAATGTAATATAGTGTAATATTAATATATACTGCAGGTGCAGAGTTACAGTAGAAAAGTAATATTTAAATAATACAGAGGTTTCAGAATAAAGTACTGTGATGTAGCCTATTGCCAATGTAATATAGTGTAATAGTAATATATACTGCAGGTGCAGAGTTACAGTAGAAAAGTAATATTTAAATAATACAGAGGTTTCAGAATAAAGTACTGTGATGTATTGCCAATGTAATATAGTGTAATAGTAATATATTATACTGCAGGTGCAGAGTTACAGTAGAAAAGTAATATTACAAGTACTATTATAAGTGCAATATGAAAAGTAAGTGAGTCACAGTACTTTTGTAGAAAAGTAATATTTAAATAATACAGAGGTTTCAGAATAAAGTACTGTGATAGTATTGCCAATGTGTCATAGTGTAAAAGAGATACAAGTGATCTGAACGTAGCTTCGTTGACTGAAGAAATGAAGCATTACACCCAAAAGCAAAGACTCCGTCAAAACTAGAATATTGAGATGTTGCAACTTCTGGGCAACAGAAAAAAATGCCCAAGTAAGTCAATTGTAAAGAGTAAAACCATTGAGTTGGTGTAGTTTACTAGTGATAAACAAGTGATGTATTCAATTTATTCGTAGTCAATGGTGGATATCCGACAATTCCAAACTGTAAAATAAAGATGAAGCAAATTGTTATACTGAGAACAGGAAGATAAAAACAAATATTCAATTCTGTACCAATGGTTCATGTTTAATGTTTGTTTTAAAATAAAATTTCTTGAACTATTTCATCCAAGGAAATTTTAAACATACAAAATATTATCCTCGATGTCCATATCCTCCGCCTCCATATCCACCGCCACCTCCATATCCACCGCCACCTCCATAGCCACCGCCTCCATATCCACCGCCACCGCCATATCCACCGCCTCCGTAGCCACCGCCTCCATATCCACCGCCTCCATATCCACCGCCACCCCCATATCCTCCGCCTCCTCCACGATATGCAGTTTCTAGAATTTGAAGACCGCAGTGTACACCAATCTGTGTCATTGACATGACTATAGCAATCTGAAAATAATAACGTTTGAAGAAATTTAACATTTTATTAAATTAATTATAATTAGTTGATGTGCACAGAAAAGAAAGTGTTTTTATAGAATGTAGACTATGGTATTTAGGTGAATGTTCTAAGTAACACTAAATATATTATTGAAACTATATATTAGTAGGGAAAACAAGCAGGTAGGTATCATATTGATACTTATCAATTCCTATGTAATATACTAGCAGAGCCTCTAAATGTACTCAAAAATTGGTTTTTGGACCTTCAGGAAAGATGAAATTGTATTGGTAGATCAAAGGTTACTTTGCTAGTATCAGTGTATTGGCCCTAGTGGGTTTCAAAGCTGTATATGTGTAGAAGGTTATGTTATGTTTGGTTTGGTTCTCACTACGCTTGTGCTGGTAAACTAAGAATATCACACTTTCATGGAAAGTCGTTGTTTGAAATTGCATTTTTTACAATAACCTCTCTATTGGTAGAGATGTAGAGTTGGTACGATTAGATGCAGAATTAAAATCTCCAACATTTAATGTAATTTAACGTTATAAGTTGAATAACACACGAGTCATAAACAAAAACACTGTTTAAGAAGATTGCCATTTTGACATTTTCAACTTGATTTTTCTGATTTTCAACAAGATGCCACTTGAGTAAACTAACTCCACTGAATCAAATTCTTGTTCCTGTCTTAATTTTGCTGCTACCATGCTTACGTACAGACAATGACAACAGCAAGTCGACAATTATTTTTTTCATTTTTCTAAGGCTACGAAACAAAAAAGGAGATCAAAATTTTGGAAAATTTACCAAACTTAACCTATACATCGAAAAATGTTTCCAGTTATTAGTCTATCAGTTGCATTTTTATGTCAAATTTCTTTGATGTTTACAATGATTCAGTTAAGCTCTATAACCAAACGAATTGTAAAATTGGTAGATTTGTTCTTCTAATTATGTTAGAACAATAATGTTAATTAAGAATAATGTAAACACACTAAGTTCAATCACATGTTATAGATTTTTTAATATAGAGATATTTAGAAAAGGTTTTATACATTAAAAAACAATGGAAATGAACAAAATTCAAACTTTAATATCCAACTGGTTTATTATTTTTATTTCCAAGATAATTTCTTTCATTTAAAGGAAAACTGCAATAGGAATGATCTAGCTATTTCATTTGATGTTTTCTTTTATATACAAGATTTACTATAGTTAATATAAACTGTTCAAAACATAGCACAATCTTTCTCACTAATCCCCCCTCCCCAAACTCAAATAAAAAACATTAATGTAACTCAAAGTAACCATTCACAAAAGTGCCAGTTTAGTTCTTCTCAATCAAAACATGAAAATGAATCATGGAGACTGTATTAAAAAATATATTTTAATAAATTCCTAAAATTGCTTTGCTTGACTAAACACGTCCTAAGTGTAAATCTCACTTAATTAAAATCGAGCTTTTAATAGACTAATGATGACGATTATTATTTTGTTTGTTGCTAATTATCTCTGAACCATATTTTTTATTTTCACTTTTACCGGTTTTACAACCTGTTTAGTGGCATGGACTTCTATACTCATACATACTTTTACTTTTTGTATATATTTTTGTGGTCTAAAGGCCAATAACTACTAGAACCACCCACTATAATTTAGCCCCTGAGGTGACTTTACATTAAAATTGAATTAATCAATATAATCCGAGAGTAAATAATGGACTTGAGTGTAAATCAACTATAGTTATGGTAATTATGCTGTACTGATATATAGAGGATGTGTTATAAAGATATTAACACATTTGATATACAGATATATGGAAATTTATTGAGTTAATCGGTTCAGTTGGCTACCCTGTTTTATTTAACTTATGTTTGCATAACTGATTTTTTTAGGCAGCTGTAGTTGTGTGAAAGAAGGCATTACACTATACATTATTACTATGCTAAATAAACGACGGCGTTGAAGGGACATTATGCATTTTTTTTAAAAAGAAAATTCTGTCCCTATAGTCAGAATATTCTGATTTTTTCCTCAGAATATTTTGAGCTTGGAATTATTCCGACTATAATATTAGAATTTTTTGACTTTTTTCTCCTAATATTATGTGCTTGTCAAAAACATTAGTGCTTGAACCCAACATAACGACCAATCGAATTGTGAATTTTACGTTAATAATTACACCGGAAATGTTACGAAATGTACAACAAGCTTTTGAGTCCAGAATCTATTTCTGTCAAGAAGTAAATGGTAGCCATTTCGAGAACTTAATCTGTGCTAAAAAAACAAGGTAAAGCTCTTACCATCATTTTACCAACATAGAGCAATTTCTAATGTAATAAAAACAACCTGAGTTTGTAGGTTAATATTCACAATTCGATTGGTCGCTATGTTGGGTATAATGAACTTAGAGACCTCTAGTTTGCGCCATTATTCTTATTTTTAAATTACCTTTTTAATGAGGTATCATTCAATAAGGGTTGCTATTTAAAATGCTTGACTTACCCCAAACTACCCCATTTTGGGGGTAAGTGTTGAAAATTTTGATACTTCAAAAACTCCTCCTTTGATTATCTAAACTTTCCCCAAAGCAAATCTGTCTATTTCCATTAATAAAAAAAAATAGGGGGGGGGGCTTTTGGGACATAGTATAAGCGTGTATATAAAGTCTTGAATATTCCTAATATCTAGAAAAAGGTGAACAATTTAAACTAAACGTTGCTGTATGGTTGCTAGAGCACGTTAGTTTTCTTTTGTTCACTAGGGGACTTTATTTTATGTTCTTTTTCTCTTTTTTATAAAGGAATGGCGCCTGAGAGGGTTTTGCCTTCAACAAACAAAATTATAATTAGACAAGGATTAATATAGCGGTTAACCAGTCTCCTGATTTGTCCTTTGTTAATTACATTACAAGAGTAAAGTGTATATGAACAAAGAATAACAAAATTACATATTTTATTACTTCATACAACAAAAATTTAAAAAAATTAAAAAAAATTAAACTAAGTACCGGTAAGTTATTTAAATAACAAGAAATGTTATGGAATATTTTGTTTAACATTTTTTTCTCTTAGTTGTACGGGAAAATATTTACACTCAACATTGCCTTATAAAAACAGAAAAGAATATAAAATAAAGACTAGTAGCTCTTGAATACTCCAATAGTCTTGGGGTCGGAGGAGTAAGAGAGAGACGTGATGGAAAAGTTGACAGAAAGGAATGTAAACCAAGACTAATCTAGAACAGGTTTAGATGCAACCAGTGTCCCTTGGGATAATACTCACTTATAGTAAGTCATTGAGGGCCTTTTTTGTTTCCAAAATTTGTGATTTAATAATAATTTTGGTTTCAATTATTAAATACTTTTTCATATTTTGTTGATTTTTACTAATCATTTTCAATGAAACTATATTTTGTGAAAATAGTCAGAGTTTAATTGATTTCCCTTTTTATAAATCTTAAGTAAATTTTAGAAGAAATATTCTTGTTTTATTTGGTTTGATAGAAAAGTTTCAACCAATCAAAATTACAGAACATTATTATTTAAAACATATTAAATTTAATTTTAAAGACAAATATATTAATACACACTGTATTTATATATTGAAAGCATATTTTAGAAATGAAGGAATACTTACAATCAATAACCGCAACATCTTGCTCAGTTGTCAGGTCAACTGAAGTGAACTGATTTGGTTGATAATATGAAATTGACAGCTCTTGAATTTATATATATTGCAGCTACTGACTAGAACACATTAGTAGATAACGGGTGGATGATAAGTAATTGAGGAAAAATTTCCAAATAAAGGTTACATAAACATTCTTCATAAATGAAAAAAAGACCTTTATAGATACACCATAATCTTCCAGTCAATGATTCCCATCAGTAATTATAAAATATTATTGGTTTTCTTTCCTGATAGAGATATTTACTTGTTCTTAAAAAAAAAAAAAGTATGGTGACAATTTTATTAACACAACGAAAGTCATACTAGTATAACGGTAAACAATTTACACAACAATAGAAATTCAAAATGTTAAAGGTTATCATAGAGAATTGGATTTACATAATGAATTGAATTTTGCACTTTTTTATCTAATTTATTAATTTAAGAAAATAAAACACAAGATATGAACAAAAAACTATCAAACATGGCCATCATTCTTAACATGAATTTTTTCAGAATTTAATAAGGTTTTATAGAGCTTGCTATAGCCCCCAAATTTTATGTTCCCATCGTAATAATTTTTATGGCTTCTGTCGTGATTATATAAAGGTGACGGACGGACTGCGCATGTCCCTTTCGGTTTCCAGCGGCCATGAAACTTGAAGATCAGTCAAAAATGAAGGTCATATTTTTTTACTATTACTAAATTTATCTAATACTTCACATTTCTTTTTTTCTATTAAACTGTTAACTCCTAATCCCTTTGAGATTTTTAGGTGATTTTTTGAGGAATCATTTTCTGTTCAAATCAGCATCATTTGATATCATTGGTACAAAATATGTTTAAATGATTGTTAAATAAATGGCTAAAACCCGAAAAGTTATTAGAAATAATCAAATCACCAATTTCTTTCTACATTTATCTCTCTTTCTATTATCTCTCTTAAACCCTTTGAGTTTTTTAGGTGATTTTTGAGGAATCATTTTCTGTTCAAATCAGAATCTAATATATCATTGGTATATAAATATCTTGAAATGTTTGTTAAAAACATGGCTAAACCCTGAAAAATTATTAGATATGATAAAATCACCCATTTGTTTCTACGTTTACATTGTTATCTTTCTTAATCCCTTTGAGATTATTAAGTGATTTTTTGAGGAATCATTTTCAATTATTCAAATCAGAGTCTTTTGATATCATTGGTATATAAATATCTTGAAATGTTTGTTAAAAACATGGCTAAAACCCGAAAAATTATTAGAAATGTTAAAATCACTCATTTGTTTCTACGTTTAAAATGTTATATTTCTTAATCCCTTTGAGATTATTAAGTGATTTATTGAGGAATCTTTTTAAATTCAAATCAGAGTCTTTTGATATCATTAGTATATAAATATGTTGAAATGTTACTGAAAAGTTATTAGAAATTTTAAAATACTAACAGTACATTTCAATTTATAAATGGAATTCTTCTCCTATTAAGATATAAACAAAAAAAGTTTTTAAAAAAATATTGGCCTTGTATAATTTCAATACCTCCTTGAGCAATTCTTGTAGTTTGGAAATTGGCAATATTCCATAATTAATTTCTAGGAAACTATAAGAAATATTTCCAATCTGTAAAAACTACATGAAAAAATGGACTTTTTTCTTTATTTTTTAAATCCTTTATATCATTGGAATAAATAGTTCTCGTGTACATTCATTCAAAGAAAGGTTTCCAAATAACGATTGACAATGTTGAAATCAAGCATTTGTTTTCACATTTAAACTGCTATTTCTCTAAACTCTTTGAGATTTAATAGTGGTTTGGTTAGGGATAGTTCTTATTTCAGTTATGTATTTTTTAATGCTCATATCATTGTTTTTAATAATGTCGACTCTTTTTAAAAAAAAAAAATCTCGTACTGCAATATTTCCTATACAATTAAAGGTTTTGAGGTGATTTTTTTCAAGGATCATTCTCTGCTCAGTTCATTATCTTTTGATGTAAATATCATTGCTATATTAAAATATTCATATACAAAAAATGGCTGGAAACTAAATTAAATATTTTGAAATTTTAACAGTACACAGAAATTCTAAATTTATTATACTCCTATTAAGATATACCTATATATACAAAACTAAAAAAAAACCTTTTTTCGAGCTTCTACAATTTCAAGGGTAAACCAAAAAATATTCAAAAATTCGAACAGCACACCGAAATTTCAAAATGAATTATATTCCTTATTAAGATATGTAAACATACAAAAATCAATAACTCAATTTCTGCCAAAGAAATGTCAAAGGGCTTAGGAGAAACATATGTTTAAATGTAATATTTTAGTTGATATTTATTGATATGAAATATTTCAAGAAGATAATCCTCATTTTCCTTAGCTTTAAAAAAATAAAAATACTTCTTATAACTTATTTCTATAAGGGCTGAAATATTTCTAAAAAAAAAAAAAAAAAAAAATTGGGTTTAGCTAAATTTTCAAATATTTGGAGTAGTTATTAATGTTCATAAATCTATCACTAATTTATATAGTTATAATTATCAATTTAAAATAACAACTTAATTTATTAGTATCAAATTACAATAAACTTCAGGGATAAATAGTCTAATAATAAATAAATAAATAGTTTAATGACATCTTAAACAAATGTCTTTAAAATATAACCAATGCGTTTTCCCTCGATTATGAAATTTTATCTGTATTTGTATCATTTTCCTGAAAGAAACCCATTATTAAATTGAGTTAATGACGAAACCGTTTTATTAATGAGGTGAATGATACCACATGATAAATTAATTGTTTTAGGCAGTATATATATCATACTGACTTCTTCATTCACAACCATAGGATTTTCCAGGAGTTACACAAAATGTTGAAACTTGTGATCGTAAGTAAACCTATATTAATATCATCTGTTAGATATAATGGTTAGATATGGTTTCTTTTGTAAAAACTGATTTTTTTCTTCATTTAATTGAGATTTTTTATTTTTAAGGTTGGTTTAGTCGTTTTTTGAAGTTGGCAGTTGGACATTTTAGATCTAAATAATTTTTGAATTTTGTTTGTATGTTTTATAATTTATCTTTTTATGTAGTTCGGATTCATATTTCAACGTCGTCACGGTTTTTAAAAATATTTACGATAGTCTTTACTTTAAACTTTTTCTTTTACTTTATTTTTAAAACTTTTGCTTTTTACTTTATTTTTTCTAAATATTAACATTTATAACGGTATTCTCCAATTTCCAATAACAGGTTAAATTTTTTAATTTCAAAATTTGACTATATTTTGGTAACATTTGTTTGTTTTTAATTTTATGAAATTGTTTTATACAAGTTTTTTATTTTATTTACTTTTACTACATAAATATATTGAAAACTGTACTTTACTAGTTTAAGTAGTTTGAAAACAGTTTTATATCCATTGGCTCGTGTTTGCAAACTTACCTACAACAACAGTTTCAGTCTATGCTCTAACTTAATCTCTCTGTTTACATTTTATAGTAAACAAAAAAATAAATTTTTATATAATATCTATTGTTTATAGTATAGTCTATTTTAAACTGACTCTGACCACAAGAGTAAAATTACCAGTGGACGGCAAAATAACGAAGGCTCACCAGAATTTCCAGGAAACTCCCTCCTCTCCCTCAATATAATTGGGATTATCTCCACTCTAGAAATTATTCTTTATATTAGTCATGAAAATGATATTAAAAACCACATTCTCATTTATCTTCACTATTGGATCAGCAATGATATAAGTGTAATAAATTTTATATAGGCCTAACTGGAAAACAAAGGAGGTAACTTACTTGAAAACTTGAATCTTTATAAAAGTAAAATTAAATCGGTTATGTATGATATCGAAAATAAATTAATCTTATTAAAAACATGAAAAAATTCTCAAAGTAAAGTTAAGTTTTTTCATATTTAATAATCGTTTAAATTTTATTATTTTTTTGATTTGTAATTGTAAAATTATTCATATTAAAATATTGTGTTATAATTATTAAAGTATCAATCAATGTTTGAAAATATATTTCACGTTATATCGTAGCACAGTAGTGCTTCTTTTAAAATGTTGTATCATATCCGTTAATAACAGTAACCCTTGGGAAACTATACACGTTTAGTATTGGAGTTTGTTACTTAATTAATATGAGAACAAGATTTTTGTTTATATTATTGTATTCAAGGACTCGCTCATAGTGTAAATGGGTATGGCAAAACCAATAAACTCCAGGTGGATCAACACCTTTCTTCATGACATCGTGGATTAGTACTCTGTTATTTCAAGTCTCTTAATCAACTCTTGTTCTCTTCAGACCCTGACGATATTAAGTATTCGAGTGCTATAGGACTTAATATTAAAAGATTTTCCTTTTTTATTATTTTACAACACTATGTTTACCAAGAGCTTTTTGCCTTTAAAAACAAGAATAAAATTAAATAGATTGATAAAAAGAATGTACTATAATTATAATTTACAAAACATAGCTAATTATTTTTTTAATGTATTTTTCTCATGATTTTCAGCAGATATAATATTTTAAAACTTTTAATTAAACTTTACCTGTAAAAAGAAATCACTAGACAAGTAAACAACTGTTAGAACTCTCCGAAAGATAGGAAAGTATGTAAACACCTAATTCCAATTGTATTTTTCTATAAAATACGAGACGAATCCCGGATTAATGATTCTTTAGAAATCAGAAAAGGGATTTAAAATCTAGGACTTCTAGCAACAGTGAACACGCTATCAAACAACTAATTTCAAATTTCTGACAACCGTACAGTTGGTTCGAAACTCTTACCTGCTATCATATAATTTTCTGCAGCTTAAATTTGTTTTAAAATTCAAAAAATCCAATATATCCTTAACCTGAACATCAAGAGTTTTCATTTGATAGATGGTAAATCTACAGTATAAAGTTCACTTGCTGTGTGCATGACTTCTTTCCTCACAGAAGCTGACTTATTATGAGTACAAGCTTGGCAAACCCGAGGTAACTTAACTTGATGTACACACTTTTTCAAATAGTTTGTGATTTTTTATTTTTTATTTTGCCCATCATGTCTCTCTTGACCTATTTTTTTCTTTTCCTAATCTAACACTATTCTTGTATTTGATCACTAGGGGTTTTTATTTTATGTTCATTCCTTTCTATTTTTTTAAGATGATGATGGGAGTAAGGTTTTTCCTTTTAAACTACAAGAAAAAAAAGCATTTCATAAATTTGTATGTTGATATCTATTTTCATGACATTTTTGTGTGAATAATGTTATATATATATATATATATATATATATATATATATATATATAATTTATATAGGTATTATAAAATAATTTCATGAAAATGACAAACCTGGCAACAATTTCTATATAAAGTATATTTACATTAAAGTATTAAGAATATAATATAAGCATTGAGCTTTTATAACCTTACCTAACCTAATCTTTTTCCTATTTATATCAAATTATTTAGAATATAAGCATTGAGCTTATATAACCGAACATAACCTAACCTTTCTCCTATGTAGATTAAAATATTTATAATATAGTCTAAGGATTGAGGAGATTTATTAAAAATAAAATCTTTTTCACGACAATGTGATAAAGTATCGAAATATCCCTTGCTGCCACATTACAATTAATAAACTACAATGATAACAGTTTAAAAGTAATATCATGAAAACAATATTCTAATTTTTACAAGTTACTATAATGGATTCTTTGCATTTATTGTTCTTCAGCTTTTATTATTTTTTGAATTATCGTAGACCAGTATTTTGGCAATATAAAAGTTTAATTTTCAGGTTCTCGTTCTCATCGCACTGGCAGTATTTTGTGTGTATGGTGATCCTCAACGATACAACGGAGGTAGAGATAGATACAACAACAGAGACAGATACAACGACAGAGACAGATACAACAACAGAGACAGATACAACAACAGAGACAGATACAACAACAGAGACAGATACGATTATAGGGACAGAGATCGATACCATAGAGGGTAGATTCCTTGAGTAATCTTGTCTTAAAGAATATCAATGTGAATTTGAGAGATTTATGAATATTACAGCCTACATATATATTATGTAGATTATATAATAATAAAGAAATTAAAACTGAAAATTGACTTATATTTTAAAAGTTATTTGCCTCAGAAATAGTTATAGTTTTTTATTATTGTAACTCGCTCATCACTAAAAATGGCGATATTGTCGTTGAAATGCGTTTTATTAATTTTTGAGAAAATGTTTTCAAGTTTAATTTTAATTTTTTTAAATCTCACAAGTATAGCTCAGTATTTATTTCCCTTAATTATTATGAATTTTGTTTCTTTAATTGTGTTGAAGTCAAAAATGGGCGTTGGAAAAAGCAAAAAAAAACAAAAAAAACTGTTGTTATCCCCAAAAACGTGAGTTACCATTACTGGTTTCGACATCTACTAGTTGTTTTTATAAGTTATTAACTAAGTTAAAAATATAAGCAACATATAAAAATATAACGGGAGATGGGGGATGTTTAAAATGAACAAAATTTATGGATCTATGGTAAGGTCAACTGAAAGTAACAAGGACCTGGGTGTATGTGTAGCAAATATGGATCTAAATTGGAAATACATATTAAAATGGCAACCCAAACTATACCCTCAGCGACTCATCTAAATGGACCTGGCAATCCCTAGCTGCAACTACACATTGTTCTATGCAGCTTTAGTTTAAATGACGATCTTTTATCTTTTCTATCAGGACTATCTTGATCAACTCTTGTTCTATTCCGACCCTTGCCTGGAGGGTTTTCGCCTTTCATTTCATTTAATTTTTATCTTTATTCAAACAATGTACACATGATACAAATGAATTATATCTTATCTAATTAAAATTAACTTAAGCTAAAATATTTCTCAATGGAGTATACTGATTCTTTAATATAAAGATCTTTATTACATTCTTAAATTTGTTATACTTTTTTTCATTCATGATGTTACTTGGTAATGCATTTATAAAACTTTCACCCATATAATTCGTTTTCTTCTCAAAAAATTTTAATTTGTGGATTGGAATAGCAAGTTTGTTCCTGTTCCTAGTAAAATAACTATGGTTATCTCCCATGCTATAATGCTGTCTAGTGAACAAGATGCATTGATAAAATGTAGTAGCTGTACACTGTCATTATTTTGAGATTCCTAAACTCGCTCTTCACAGAATGCACTCTTTAAAAATCAACGTAAAAAAAGCAATAATGATAATACGCTGTGATTTAAAAAATAAAAAATGATGAACATTATTACAAGTTGTTTGTTAAATTAACTAATGTAGAAATAATGATAGAGTTGCCTTCTTGTTCTAGCAAAATTAAATAAATTACTTTAATTCCATTGCCAACATTGTTTTACTTTCTAATTCCTTCTGTTTTACTTTTATGAGATTGATCGTTTCGCCTCTTCTTTCAGACATTATCAAACATTAATATTTTTTGCACTTGATGTGCCTCAATATACAGAGTGTAAAATAAGTCGTGATACGCCGCGATATAATTTTAATGGATTGCTACATCAACTTAAAACCTCTACCATAAGTATTACAACACCTTTTCTGGTGTTTAATGTGGGTTAAAATTGCCTCCAATTTAAAAGGGGGGGGGGTGAAAAGGGGGAACATTTTATTTTTTAAATGGCAACCCCTATTTTGTGACATATCATTGGAAAGGTCTATGCAATATAAAACAATACCACCTCCAAAAGTTTTCTAGTACATCCTTATTAATACAGGCGGTGTAATTCAAAAAAATTCTTCAAGTTTCTTTCCCAGAAAATACGTCTACTAATTCGTTATCGTAAAGGAACGAAGGATGCAGCTTAAAGTTAAAAAGAGTAATTAGAAGTTATCATTTTCCTAAGATATTTTAAGAACAACAAACATTAAGACAACAATAAACACATTCATTTCCTTATTCCGTTATCAGTAAACTCATCCAGCATATTTTGGAATTCCCAATGCAAATGTCTACCTGTATGTAAATATCAACTTTGGACCTTCATTTGTGTCGCATTCAGTGTCATTTAAGTCATTTAAGCAGGTAATCAGTTAAGCTGCCACCTAAGACTTAGATTTGTTTGTTTTAGATTTACTTATCTGGTTAAAAGGTTTATTAATCCGGTGCGTAAAGTTATGTATTTTCTATTGGTATGGAAGTTTCTGAGTTTGAAAGGATCACTGTGTCGATGATGAGAGGTTATGGGGATCGTGCGAGATCATTTGGTGAGGTTGCAGACTTATTTAATGTCATTTTTCCAAACCACATCAATCTTATAAGAGATTTATCTTCATCACTTGAAGGAAGCTTAAATGACCATGGTATCTCACCGAATCTTAGAACTGTACTAAACCACTGCACATCTTACTATAGGATTGATGCAGTTTGGAAACTCGTATGATCAACTTAATTGAAGACATGGAAATAATTTGAAAAATAACAATATTACGAAAAAAAATGTAAGTAACAGAGACCTTCATTGGTGTTAAATTAGAGGGAGAAGGTAAGTTCGAAAACTTAAATGGGAACCTCGTTTTTTGTGCAGATTCAAATTCTACACTACAAAATACCTAGATTAGGTTAATGGATTCTATGCATTTATTGTATTCCACATTTTATAATTTTTTTAAAGTTTTGCATCAGTAAAGTTATTATCATTATTTTGGCAAATATAAAGTTTAATTTTTGTGTTCTCAAACACATGGTATTCACTCTCCGAAATTTTTTTTTAGTTCGTGACAGATGGCGCTGCAATCGTCGAAAATGTGTTAATTTTCGTTTTTTACAAAATGGTACAACAATGCCAAAAAAGTTTTAATTATAGATTATTTTCTATCCATTGTTGATGGCACTACAGTGGGGATGTCTTATACTAGAAATTCAATTGCAGTACGAATCAAAGTTATCAACCGAGTGAAAGAATAAAAATAATTGGGAAAATCAAAACTGATGTAATTTTTCAATAACAATCGAGAAAATATGATTGAAGTGCTGATTTTATTTTTATTTTAATGCCGAAATCTTGACCTATGCGGCTATAGAAGTGACTAAATTTGTTTCCCACAATAATTGTTTCCCATAAAGTCAAAACCAAGCTAATTAAGTTTATTCATTTGCTGTTTATTTTCATTTCGCAATGATTTAAAAAAATAACTAAACGAAAAATTGAAAAACAAACCAAATTTTTAATTCAAATTATTGAAAATTTTTATTTCAAAAAGTATAAAGTTTACAAAATTATCTTCTTGTTTCATGAAAATTGTTATAGCTGATTTTGAGAAAAAAGTAATTTTGAAATATTGAAAGAGTGAAAAAAAATTCTCGTAAATTGACCCAATTATGCCCACATACCAAAATTGATTAAAATTTGTCAACATGTTTGGGCTGTAGAGACATCAGATTGACAGACAGACATTGTTCAGAAAACTATTTATTTTGGACTCACGAAACGTATATCCGCAAGAACTCGACATATTACAACACTTGTGGCAATTTACAAAATAAAATTATATCTATTAAAAAAAAATAATAACAATAAAACATTAATACAGTACAATGGTTGTGACTATGTAAAAAGATGAAGGAGTGGGGTTTTCTTGGGGTTCTTCTTTCGTTGTTTAAAGGGGGGAAACATCGTGCATAGCTTTATATAATAAAAGAACGTAAAAAGAACTCCTCGAATACTCTAATTGTGTCAGAGTCAGAAGAGAACAACTGTTGATATGGAGAGACCTGATAGGAAACATTAAAAAGATGAATTAGGTCGAATTGTCAATCTAGTTATTAATTCATCTAAATTAGTTTAACTAAACTCTACAGAAGAATAATCTAGGAACATCATCAACTGTTGAGAACAAAATTACTAATGTAATACAGAACAGCATAATAAGTGGAAATAGGAAATTCAGTTTTATACTCACCAAAAATGAATGTTGAAAGTAAGTCTATATAAAATATAAACTCTCAAGAAGAGTGATTAAATACCTTACGAATATTTAAAACAAGAATTATCTGAAGAATCAATCCATTCGTGTACGAGATGCTCATATTAAAAGATTTGTGTGTTTTTGTTTATTTGTTTTATTTTTCCTCAAGAACTGTGAAATTTGACTAAATTATTACTTTACGTAAGCTGTCCTCTCTAAATAATAGGGTATTTAGAGAGCTGTAGACGGACAAGGTCATTTAGTGAGTAATAAAAAACAATGATCCTGTAGAACTAATAGAAGGTGAAAACATAGTAAGGTTACTAAAGTTAATTTATTTAGGATGGCTAGGACAAGTGATCTACACGCAAAAAATTCAAAGTGGTTGCTGGATGGCCAAATAAAGGTAGTTAAGAGAAGACCAAAAAAAGGTACAGTATAACAAACACACAGAACACAATTCTCATAAAAAATACGCCTAAGTATCAGACGCGTTTCAACGACAAGGTCGTCCTCTTCAGTGATACACGAGCTACACCAATAAAACCATAACTGAATCTAACGTTGCGCCGAACCCCATATTTATACAAACTGAAGGTTTGATTTAACATACAGCTAAAACAAGATAATCGAACCAACCCAACATTTAACATTATAGTATATTATGTTTTACATTAAAAAAAAAAATTATTATTTTATTTATTTATTAATAATTACAACTAAGTATATTTTACATTAATATAGAATTTTGTATAGGTCCTGGGTCATTATTTACAATTACGTTTTGGTGCCTATTAATATAAAAAGTTTCCCAAGCATCCATAGTATTTAATTTTGTAACATTCTTTAACAATATGGAACTTTCTTTTTTGAAATAATGCCCTTCATCTAAACAATGTTTAGCCATAGCTGATTTATCAGGCCTATTATATTTGAAATGAGCAAAATGTTCCTTGGTTCTTGTTTTAATGCTCCGTTTTGTTTGGCCTACTTATCTTTTCGGACACATTTCACAACGTATACAATAAATTCCCGACTTATCATGCTCCTGAATTTGGTCTTTTGGATTTCCCAAGATCTTGGAAAGATTATTTTCGGCAGACATTGCTACATTAAAATTTGCATGTTTATTTCGTGATTTTTTCACAACATTTGACATTGGAGGAGCAAAAGCAGTTTTTATCCATCGTTGCCGATGCTTAATACCTACAAGGGTCCTTCTTGCTTCCTTCATTTTCTTGAATTTTGCTTTTTTTATTATATTATCTATCATTTCTTTAGGGTATCCATTGAAAACAAGCATTAAAACAAGAACCAAGGAACATTTTGCTCAATTCAAATATAATAGGCCTGATAAATCAGCTATGGTTACATTGTTTAGATGAAGGGCATTAATTCAAAAAAGAATGTTCCATAATGTTAAAGAATGTTACAAAATTAAATACTATGGATGCTTGGGAAACGTTTTATATTAATAGGCACCAAAACGTAATTGTAAATAATGAACCAGGACCTATACAAAATTCTATATTTATGTAAAATATAATATATAATGTTAAATGTTGGGTTGGTTCGATTATCTTGTTTTAGCTGTATGTTAAATCTTAGGTCTTTAAACTGATACGAGACGCGTACTATTGCTTTGGCAGTGTAAAATAATAAGCCACGGCCCCCTTGAGTTTGTATAAATATATGCCTATAGACTTTTTATATTAATAAGTACCAGGACATAATTGTAAATAATGAACTAGGACCTATACAAATTTCTATATTAATGTAAAATGTAATGTATAATGTTAAATGTAGGGTTAGTTTATTTTGTATCAGCTATATGTTAATCTTAAATAGTTAAATTGACACGTGGCGCGTACTATCGCCTTGGCAGTGTAAAATAATAAGCCACGCCCCCTTCAGTTTGTATAAATATGGGGTTCGGCGCAACGTTAGATTCAGTTATGGTTTTATTGGTGTAGCTCGTGTATCACTGAAGAGGACGACCTTGTCGTAGAAACGCGTCTGATACTTAGGCGTATTTTTTATGAGAATTGTGTTCTGTGTGTTTGTTATACTGTATAATTTCTCTCATAAGTCAAGCTCAACATTTAATACAAAAAAACAGGTAGTTTTAGAATGTTGAGAAAGATCTAAGGCAGTATCAAGAATTGTAGAGGACTTGCGGAGAATCGAAGGGGACGGATTGTGTCGGAGGAACAAGGGTCACCGTGGGTTGTAGCGCCGAAGAGTAAAGTAAAATAGAAGAAAGGGTTCATAACATGTGAAACGTTTTAATGGACTTTAAAGAAGCCGATATTTAGAATTCAATTATATGGTTATTTGATCCCTAATTGACTTTTAACTACATTACTTTCTCAACAAAATTCTTTGGGCCGTTTTCCAGATCCCATTAGCAAGTACGAGTGTGATGATCTCTAGCTGGATCTGCACTAATTCCATCTAATCTCGGGTTAGATACCTCTCTTTCATCTTCCCTATTAAATCATCTATTCTGATCCTAATGGTATTCGAGTACAACAGATATCTATTTTATGATCTTTTCTCCATTTATTAAATACAATTAATGTTGGAAAAGAACAAAGATTGGCAAGAGAGATTTGATAAGAAAGATGAAAGAGCGAGATCTAACTTACGACAATATGAAGGAAGATGTAGATCCAGGTAGTATCCTAGAGTAAACCTGTACGCTACATGGGTGAACCCCTAACGGTTAAGATATTACAAAACGGAACCCCTCTCTCTCTCTCTCTCTCTCTCTCTCTCTCTCTCTCTCTCTCTCTCTCTCTCTCTCTCTCTCTCTCTCTCTCTCTCTCTCTCTCTCTCTCTCTCTCTCTCTCTCTCTCTCTCTCTCTCTCTCTCTCTCTCTCTCTATCTCTCTCTCTCTCTTTATCAGTTTATATCTCCAGAACCGCTTATACCATTTTCCCCCCTATGTTGTTATGTTATCTGGTCAGATTTTTTGTAAAAGTAAAAGTTGGTGAAGTATTTTCCAAATTATAACAAAATTTGTCTGTATGCCTGATTTCAAAAGAAGAATATAAGGACATATTTCAAGTATAAAAAAAAATTATATAGTCATGTTTTATAAGCTAGAAAGATCTTATATTATGAGTTGGCACTGAAAATGTTTGAAATCGGTGCAATAGTTCCTGAATAATAATATATTTGGCTGAAATTAAAAAAAAAAACTTACATTGCAATTTTTCTTAAATCATTTGAGATTTTGAGGTGATGTTTTCAGAGAACATTTCTCTTTGTAATTTATTATTTATTAATTTTATTAATTTATTATTTTTATTTTTCACAGAATACAAACCACAAATATTTATAATAATCATACAACATAAGAGCTTAAAAATAAACTTAAAACTACTAATCTTTATCCAATGAACTTAAAATATGCTTGTGAAACAATGTTAACATGTCAAAATTTAAATTGTAAACATAAAGTAAAAAACTCTGCGGAAAACATACCTCACACAGAAGAGCAATAAAACACCCTTATACGTGTGCGGGAGCTATCTTAAATATTAATTAAATCCCATTCATACCAACATACATACAAACAGACAGACAGACTGTGATTATATCTACAAAATACATTTATTTTAAATTAAAATACATTTAAATTCAATTGGCCTATTCAATTCATTTATACATTAAATTAAGTTCAACCAATCTCAAATACATTCACCTTACTAAATATTATATTATTTCCTTTATTGTCATTCACTCAGAACAGCCATTGAACAGTTTTAAACACATTTTCCAAAGCCACCGGAGGAAGAGATAATAACCAATATCTAAGTTTAACCTAGAAATGAGGCAATAGGTTATAAAATTTTGACCCAAGAAAGAAGAAGGTTTTTTGAGGAAAGGTTTTGTGACATTTGGGTAACATTACAAGTCCTTTGCTAACCTGCCTTGTGTGGACTCCATGGTTTAATATAGCCCCTTCATTACCACTTACCCTATAAAACATTTCTAACACTTTAAACACATAGAGATAACGAAGAGGAAGAATCTTTTTAGCAATTAAACATGGGAAAGAATTATGGAATCTGTCTTTTTTACACAACATTCTCACGAAAGATTTTTGGAGACTAAATAAAGGAATTAAGTGTGAATTATACGTACTTCCCCAAATCGATAAACAAAAGTAAATTTGTCGCTGTATTTGTTCAGGTAGAAATGATTTGATAAATGAAAACCTTCTTAAAAACATAAACATGTATTTTTTTAAATTGGAAATGTGTTCTCGAAACGATAGTTTTTCATCCAATTTTAAGCCTAGGTATTTAGTGCTTTCTTTTTGAGTAACTTCATTACAATCACATACAGTAACTGGTTACAGCAGCCAACGCATTGATACTTAAGCGGAATTTGGAACTGAAATGATTTAGAAATGGAAAAGTTTATAAACATTATCTTAGCTACATTCAATGAAAGCCTATTATAACTAAACCATAGACTAAAAAAATACAGGTCTTGTTGAATTTTTATTTGCAACTGACTTACCTCCGAATGTGCATAGGCCAGAGCTGTATCATCAGCAAACGCTGTAATAATGCCATTGAATGGTCCTGCGAACAAGTCATTAACAAATATAAGAAATAATATCGGACCCAGTACCGAACCTTAAGGTAATTAGAGTCTTTTGATATAAATATAGATATTTTAAAACGATGAAAGTTACAAAATTGTTATAAATTCAAACTGATTTATTATTTTTTTAATCGGTGCAATAGTTCCTGAATAACAATCACTTTTGCTCCTGAAAAATTGGAAATTAATATATTTCAACAAATTTTACGAAATTTCAGAAAACTTTGATCTACAAAATATTTTAGCTGTTTAAAGCAAGATTTAAATGCTAATCAGGAACTGACAAATGTTAAAAAACGTAGTTAGAGTTCTCGTTTTAATCAATTAAGAGGATCAGATCATACATGAAATCAATACCAAAGTAGATACGCGATCAAATACTACTCCAAAGGTTTGAAAGTAGTTGTTTTAGTTCCCCCCTCTTCCCCCCCCGTGGCACTATAGTAACCGAGGCATGTCAATTCCACCGATTTATATAATTATAGATCGATGGGCAATCCCAAACATTCCTCTATTATCTCTAAATATGTAAATGAGTATATGTTTGTGTTATTACACCCTCTGGCTGCTATTATTGAGAAGTTTTCCTCAATAATTGATGATATTTGCCTGGACGTGTTAAATTAAGAGCTTTGGACAGTATATATTACATCCAACTGTCACATACCATCATAAGGTTTTCAGCCGTTCTCCAAAATGTTAAGGATTTTGATTGTAAGTAGACGTTATTATTATTTTTACGTACGGTATTTTAAAATGTACGTTTTTCATCAAATGAATATTTAAAAAATCTATAATGGGTCATTTATTTGAATTTTTGTTCATAAATCAACTTTTATGGATCGCTATAAAAGACTTAAAGTGTCTTTATATCGCTATAAAGACTTCATACGTATTTTTTTTTTCAAAATCGTCATTGCAATTTTACAATTTCAAAATTCTATTACATTTATGACACTTTATCATAAAATAATTTCTGGCAGTTTCTACAAATCATTTTTAAATTTTACAAAAAGTTTAACGTTTTTGAAGGCTTTGAATTTATTTCTACTATTTTAAATGTTACTAAATTCTTATAAAGACAGCTTTTGCTTCACGTACTTTTAGAAATGATAAACTATTTTATTAAGTAGGCTAAGCATCTGAACGTTAATATTTTATAAATTCTGATTAGAACTGTTTTGTTTGGACTGTTAACTGATTTATATAAAACTACTAATCAAACAAGCGAGTCGGTATTTTTAAATCGTAATTTCAGATCATTGTTTACATTCTAGAACATATAAACTTTATTCTGTATGTTATTTAATTTTTTCTTTATATTCCTTTAATATTACTCATGACATTTTCTCTCAACTGTATACTCAGATTGAAAATTACAGCTGTGTTTTATGTAATTCCTGAATAAACACGTAATATAAATGTATACTGTAAACTTGGAAGAAGGAAATTTTAGTCTGAAATAGTGGTTGCAGAATTGGAAATAAATTCGGGAAAATTGCTTATTTTTAATAAGTGAAACAATGTTTGTAAAACCATTCAAAATAAAAAAAAATAATAATAATAACTATTTAAGCTACATCAGCATATATTTTTAATTTTTTCATGTATGTGTACCACTAGTTTTAGTTTCTAGTTTAACGTCGTGACCTATAGACGGTTGTTGAGTTTCCAAAAAACTAAAAAAAAAGAAGAGGACGGATTTTCAAATGTGTTTTAAAGAGTTATAAAATACATATACGGCTACATTTTAGGATGATATATTGTATGGAATATTTTTAAAACTATGAAAAATTGACAAAGTTTTTATGTAGTTTGGGTAATTGTGTCTTACCTAGAACACAAATTAGAGAGCAAGTTTGGTAACTACAAAAATTTCTATCTCTGTTTTTTGACAGATCTTCACGAATACGTTAAAAAAGCGCACAACTGGAATTTAGCGAAATAAGTACGCAGCCAAAATAAATAAGGTTAACTCTTGAGAAAACAAAATTTGACAGGCGAATAAAGCACACAACCTAACCTGACCTTACCTGACCCGACCAAAACTGAATTTGATATTTTTATTTAACTCCATATGTACTACTATTATGTAGGCTATATTATTTAAATTTTAAAAGTGCTTTAAATATTGTTTATAAGTCAGTTTCACTACTCGTAAGTTTTTTGTAAACAGTAGAATTGATTTGTTTTTCAAGTCAAATCTTTCTAGTCAACACTGAGGTAGGGGTTCTCGGCGTTGTGAACTTTTTTCGCCTGTCGAATTTTGTTTCCTCAAGAGTTAACCCTTGTTTCACCCTTGTTAAACATCAACCACGCTGGCTGTGCGCTTTTCACTAAATTCCATTTGTACTCTTTTTTCACTGTGCGCTTTTTCCCTACACCATCTTCACGTTTCACCTCAGGAAAAGCGATATTCGACATGCTGCCAGTCATTGTTATCTGTATGTAAGTACTATAACGGCCGTAGAAATTAAGATCGGAACATGAAATTGGTTACATGGGATAATAGCTCATAACAACTATATAGAAATTCAAAAGAATGTAATTAAAAACGTCAAAATATCAGCCAATTTAAATAGTTTTTTCACATCTCATATGTTATACGCTAAGTTAGATAATAATTTGCACATTTCAATTCTGCATGTAATGATGCCAACCCTACCTCTATTTGATGGCAAAAAAGAAGATATTATAAAAAAATATAATTTTGAACCTAACCTCTTAAAAAACTGTGATATTCATATAGTTACGAAATCCTATAGAGCACGAGGTAGCGAGTGGAAATACTCTCGCATACGTACAGCTTCGAGGCCCGTTAGGGTGAGTCACTGGCATTATGGATATATTTTAATTATATACACATCTACAAGGTCCGTTATCATCTAGCCGACCTCAAGAAAGTAGTGATATACACAACTACAACGCTCAGAAAACCTGTGTAACAACTGTTTTAAACAAACCGGATAATACACTTGATTTAACAATACAATATCACATTTTATAACACCATAAACCGATCTTTTGACGATGTCATTTAGAGTATCCACTTATATTACATTCTCTGATGTGGCTGGGTTAGTACTATAAACTAATTTTACGTATCAAATTAAATACTTACTTATGGACTGTAGTGTTGAAATTATGTTTGTCTACAGTTGTTGACAAAATGGCATTTTGTTCATTTAAATTAGTTTGAAAAACAGCTGATTTCTCAACAGTTTCATTTTGCCCACTACTTTGCACACTACTTTGCTCACTCCGAATGGCAACCGAACAAAACGAAATTTAGGTTAAGTTTATTTGAATTGCTTTATAATATACAGGAAATGTCCCGTATGTAGGTTAGATTAATTCTTACATCTAAACAACAAAACAACGTTTTAAACTTGAAAAAGGAAGTAATTATCCATGAAGATGGTTGACAGTGTATGTACACGGAGAGTATTTTTCGTTTGCCGAATTTTGAAGTTGGCAATCCCGTTTCCTCAACAATACACCTAAGTTATTTGTAATATTCATAAATAACCTCAATTTTGACGTAAAAACTTCTACTCAGTGTTGATGTGTTGTTTAGCACTACTGCTATATTTTGTGTAGTTAGTTTTAAAATATGGACAACTGTAGACAAAGTATAATGTGCAATTCATGAGCAAAGTGACTTTTTTAAACTCGATAAAATTGACGCACTCGGCAAGCCTCGTGCGTCAACTTTTTTCTCTCGCTTAAAAAAGTGCCACTTTGCTCACTAGTTGCACAAATAACTATTTTCCTAATAGTTTGATCGCTGGGTGTCACGTCTGTAAACATTCCGTTGTGCTACATTTCAAAGTACAACCGAATGATCAAGTCTTAAAGTGAGCACTGAGAAAATAATACAATTTAACTATTCCAATTTACTATTATATATTTACTGTTTATAATTTATGTATAGTTTACATATTCCACAATTAAGTTTTAATTTAAACTTCCTTGTAATTCATCTAAATTATTGTTTTATTTTCAGGTACTCTTCCTTTTAGCTTTGGCATTCTACTGTGTGTACGGTGATCCTCAAGGATTTGGGAATAGGAACAGAAATAGGGATAGAAATCGTAATCGGGACAGATACCGCCATGGGAATAGATTCCGACATATTGGATTCGGCGGAGGTCGGGGATGATTATAATTTTTTTAGAGTAAACTTGTTTAAAAAAATGTATTGTACATAGTTTTACGGTTATGTAAGCATATAGCAATAAAATATCATAACAAGTGGTAAGTTTTTGTTAAGATATTTATTTCAACGTATTGATTCATAAGTTTCAAACACGTGTCTTACTGTCTTTGACATTAAAATGTAACTCGTTCAAGTTAACAAAAATTGTGACGTTTATGGTGCATTGTAATATTGTCAAAAAAGTTTTAATTTCGTTTTAAAAATGTTGCTAGGACTTATTTTAACAAGGTACAGCTCGACATTCAAATTAGTGTCAACTTAAATAAAGCAATAACAAAATTTGGCTTAACCTGTTTGGTAGTGATTCTTTCAACTAATTTATTTTATTATTAAGGATACTGTAAATGACGTAAATACGTTTCTGTAACGACTAACCATATAGTAGCACTAAAACAGATTGATTAAGGTTTAATCTTCAAATTATTGTGAACCTTAACCCAATTAGCTTAACCTGTTTGGAAGTGATTCTTTCAACTAATTTATTTTATTATTAAGAATACTGTAAATGACGTAAATACGTTTCTGTAACGACTAACCATATAGTAGCACTAAAACAGATTGATTAGGGTTTAATCTTCAAATTATTGTGAACCCTAACCCAATTAGCCTAACCTGTTTGGAAGTGATTCTTTCAAATAATTTATTTTATTATTAAGGATACTGTAAATGACGTAAATACGTTTCTGTAACGACTAACCATATAGAAGCACTACAACAGATTGATTAAGGTTTAATCTTCAAATTATTGTGAACCCTAACCCAATTAGCTTAACCTGTTTGGTAGTGATTCTTCCAACTAATTTATTTTATTTTTATATTTACTGCAAATGATGTAAATAGGTTTCTGTGACAGTAGCAATACAGAAGATGGTTTATCAATACATTTATTTGGAGTAACTACTTTTTAGATTAAAAAAACATTAATTTTTTTTGTTTTGTCTCATAGCATTGGGTGTTATACATAATTTAAAAAATATCTTTGGATCTACCAAGATTTTCACATTAACGGTGTATGCAAATAATTTTATCAAAATCAGTTCACTGGCTGTAATTTTACAGAGTTGTTAATATAGTGCTGTCTTCAGTAAATGAAGGGGGACAGGAACGCTATATTAGTTGCATTATTTCAGAAAGACATTTTCTTCGTCCAAAACGGAGACATTTCCTCTCTATAAACACCGGTATAAGTAGCAATATTTGTAAAAATCGTCTAAAAGTCTCACGAAGTACGTGTTTTGTAAATGTTCAAAGATAGCGAAAGTGTGATAGCAATTAGAGAAAAACAATTTTTAAATTTTACAGAAAAACGATTAAGAGTATTAACAAATTAAGATAAATTAGAACATTGTAACCAGTTGTTTGCTGAAACTGATATTTTGATTGCTATTAACTTGTATATTTTTGACGTTTTAATGGATGTAAATAATAATTTGCATATGTATCCAATTAGAGGCCTAATGCATAATTATAATACCAGAGTTGGTTATTTGTTGGAACAACCAAGATATAGGTTAAATAAATCAATGAAGTACCATTTAGTTTTAGGTATCAAACTTATTAATCAGCTGCTTGCCACATTGTATTGTTTACAAGTTTACCAAACAAGGATTTGTATCTCACATTTTAATGCTGGCTAAAAGAGCAACCGTTTTATAACTTAAATGAATATGTGACGAAGTGTATTGGAATGTATGTAGATGTTCTTAAGCATCAATAAAGGTTTGTTTGTTGTGAGAAAAACTACGGCGACATTTCGATTTTTGAAAGATTCAATCCCTTAAAAATTCCAAAGAAAGGAGTGTAGTTGTATGATTTTTTTTCGATATATTTGAAGTGTTTCAAATTAAATTAAAATTGTTTCATTGAAATCGGTCTATTGGGTTAAACGTTATTGTGGTTCAAGTGGAAAAGGGTGGTTATTTTGAGACGGACGAAATTCAAAGATTTTTTGAGATGTTGGCAATGATACAAAATCTGTACCCACCATTTTACGGGGATAAAAATACACTAAAGTGTTTAATTAATTGTGAAGAATAAGATCTTAATATTGTTTGTGTATTGATGTCCCGGAAAAAAATTTATGGCTGTTCAAAATATACTTTGAGTCCATAAAAGTCGATTTGTTTTGTAAAAATCACAATATATTTGGTCTCACAAAGTACTAGATTAAAAAAAATTATATATCTCCATAGTTTCGCAGCGATTGGAGAAAAACGTATTTTTAAAGCCTACAAGTTTTGATATTTTTAGATTTTGAAAATACAATCCCTTGAAAATTGGAGAAAAAGGTGTCATGCTCTATTAATTTTTTCCGACATATTTGAATTGTTTAAACCTAATTAGGTTTATTTCATTGAAATCAGTCGAATGGGTTAAAAGTTACTGCGGATAAGTGGAAAATATAAAGTAAAAAACTGTTATATTGTTTACACTGATGACCGACATCACTTGATAGAATTCCATTTTAACAAATAAAACACAAATTTTCTATCCCAAATAAATTATAGAATTTACAAAAGAAAAATTGTGTTTTATTTGTTAAAAAACTGTTCATTTTGAGACGAACGAAATTCATAGATTTTTTTTTTACATGTTTGCGACACTAAGGGTGCAACGTAAAAAAGGGGGGGTTGAATTAATGTTATGGTTGACCACTTATGTTGATACGTTATATATTGAACCCTATATATTACTTTCCTTTAATTGTCAAATATTTGGTTAATTGTTTGGTTAGTGGAAGTTGCAGTTAAACTGCCATTTTGGACACTCTCAAGCAGTCATTACACCAATCCTACATTACGGACAACTCGCACATGGCTAGTGATTTTATCAAATTAACTTCTACTGCATTTCAACTAATTTAGAATATTATAATTTACATTAGTATTAGTAATTTAACACTAAAGGGGAAACAGGAAAATGTTAAGAATTGCACCGACCGAACGTGACCGCCAATATACACATAATTTTAAATAATCGAAACCAAAATCTCGGAGTGCGAGCGATGATCCCATTGGGCCTTCAGAACCATCCCAAAACATATTTAGTCGATCATTGGGGGGGGGGGGGGTATTCACTTTTATAAAAGTTAAATCCAAAATCACAAGCGCTTGGATGGGGGCAATATATTAGACCCTTGCCGCCTGCGATCAGTGACTTAGGCAATGAGCAGTGAGGTAAAGCCCAAATGGTAGTGTACCCTAGGCAAAACAGGATTGTGATGCCGTATAGTGTTCAGAAAATTGTAGATATAAGATTGTTGTTCGCATATATATATATATATATATATATATATATATATATATATATATGGAAAAGTTTTATCGCTTTCCAGCTCTCACTTCCGTATAACAATAAGTTAATGCTCGAAACATAAACACTTATTTTGGTTACAATTTCATACTTTTTTTATTCATAGGAAAATAATTTGTCTTTAAAAAGTATGCTCTATATAGGCAATATATCAGGCAAAATAAAATTTAATGAAATCGTCTAAAAGTTTTATGTACCCCTTTTTAAAATATTCAAATATAGCCAAAGTTTGATAGCAATCTGGGGAAAAAGAAAAATCTACATAGACGAGAGGCATGTTAAAAGGACACTATAAGGATATTGACTCATCTCATAACTTTCTCATTACTATTTACTCTCTGTGTGAAAAAGTAGTAAATTATTATTATTGATTTTTTTCTGTTGTCAAAAATGTATAGAGAAAATATTTTAAATGATAAAATATATATTTAAATAGATCATAAATTCACTTTGGTCCAATTATTCCTTCAGATATAATTTTCTTCTAATTGTGAAATTAGGTATTGTTTACAGCTCTTTTGAAGATACTTTGTTATTTTTATCGTTAACTTTTTACGACATTATTAAAACCAATATGTTTTCTTTGAGTCCTTGACCTTATTGTAGCACAAATTGATCAATATCGTTACATCCGTTGTTGAGAAAACAGTAATTTTAAGTTTTTGATTTACGTAGCTAAGAAAGATTTCTTAAGTGAAAACTACAAATTTGATTTTTTAATTAAGTTTCCATTATCTCTAAATAAATAAGGACCTGCTGGTGACAACACAAACATCCTCAAGCTGTAGATATCTCTGTTATTTTAATTGACCTCATTAGGATGGCGCCATTAGTGATTTGTTTCATTAAGTGTTTATGACAGTATATGTACATGACACAGTGTTTCATCACCAGTATTACAGTAAAATGTTGAACTTTAAGGTTGTAAGTAGGGCTATATTTATTACTTATGACTTTCTTACGAAAATGAAAAATCTATGTTTTAGTGTGTTTTATAATTAGTAATTACTTGCAATTTCCGCTCATGTATTCCCCCCCTTTTATAAACTGTATGCTTCGTAATTTTCAAATATTTTTTATTATAATTTTCCAATTTTTTAAATTACGTTAATTTTTTTCACAATTTATTTATTTTCTCCCAATCTTACGAAAATTAAAAATCTATATTTTCTTATAATTTGTAATTTCCTGCAATTTCCGTTAATATATTTCCTTCCTTTAGACTTTAAAAACGATATAAATTGTATGCTTCACCATTTTCCTATATTGGCATTTAAATTTCACAATTTTTTAAATTGTATTATTTCTACACAATTAAATATAGTTTAATTCCAAGACGTTTCCTGCACTTTGCAATAAGGTGGTCGTTTTAAAGTTTTACAACATTTTTTTTTGTGTATTGCACTTTCAATTGTTTAAAATGTTATTATTATCTTTATGCACTTTGGTACATATGTAATTAAAATATTCACAAAGACCTTAAAGTGAATACGATTATTGATGAAATCAAAGCAGTAACAGTGAAGCATAAATAACGACTCCAAACCCATACTAATGCTAGTGTTCAAGGAGATAATAACTTAGAAATTTAGAATGGAGACTGCGTAGGACTAAACCCTTTGACTTTGTTCAGTGATTGGATGGTAGCAATCTAATTGAGAGGCTGTAGCTATCAGTGGAATGAACATCATACATACAATGAATAAGTTTTAAGTTATAACTACTAGATAAGTTTATACTTAGTTGTAGTCTTGAATTAAATTAATAAAAATATAAAAAATAAATATATAAATACTTTTTTATCGTTAACAATATATATATATATATATATATATATATATATATATATATCGTCTCTTGTATATTTTTAATAAAGTTAATGGTTAGGTTAGGTTAGGTTTTGAAAATAACACAAAATAAATTATTGTTTTAAGTCTACTTGTAAAAATTATCGAGTAAAACAAAAAGGCAGATAAACTAGAGAAAATGCGGAAACAAGAAATTCTCCATAGGCCCAGAACCTATATACGGAATAACTAAAAGATATAGCAAAAGATAGTCTTAAACAATAACTAAACTTAGAAATTGAGAACAATGGACAAAATACTTCACAGTAAAACTATACAGATTACTGGTTCAACCCGATCTGAAACTCGTCTGTTCGTCTCTTCCCAAAGTAAACGAAATCTGAGGAAAGTATTAAGCTTATTATCAGGGCATGGCGATTTTAAGAAGCATCTTAACACCATGGTATTATTTCTAAGGACATTTGAAATGCAGAATGTGTAATCATCATCTAAAAACTGCAGAACATATACTTCGAAAATGAGAAGCATTAGGATGTAGAAGATCTTCGGCCCAGATGCGACCTTCGAAGCAACAAGCAACGTAGCTAGGAAAATCCTGCCCCTAACCAAGGGAATAAATATAAGCTAGTTATGAAAATTGAAGAACACAAAAGTATTATAGGCTTAAGTGTGTAGGGGGTAAAACAAACTTGTATTTATTTTAATAATAATACCCCAGGTCTGCCCATGCACTAGAGCTTTGAAGAGACGAGTATAATTAATAATAAATTACCGAATTCAAACTAATTACTAATAGGCACTTACACAACACTATCAATAGATAAGAAAAGAGTTGAAGTTGGGTGTTGTCCATTCTCAATAGTCTCGTTTAATAAAGAAATAACACGTCCGAATTGAGGATAATGACTCCGGTAAAACTCCGAACGCAATGTTCCCAATTAACTAATCAGCCATGGTGTAATTTGTAATTAAGTGTTTAAACCAAAACAAATAAGACACAAACTCTGACATACCACGACTGCTTACCTGTATTGCTGGATCACTTATCCTTTCACTGTATAGCGTCGTCTGCACAACATAGCTACAAACTAAGCTCTGGTCAGCTGTTTACTACGATAAGGCAAAAAGAACCACGCTCAAGCAGATTAATTTCCAGAAACGAGTAACCTGACACCGTCACACATTAAATTATAACTTGTAGTGATAGTCCTTTTATACCTAGATTGTCGGAAACACATACCGAAAATCAAATAACAATAAAGCTAATGTTGGGAGGTGCACATTTCTTTGAAACTATCATATTAGAATCACGTCAACGGGCGTCATATTAATCCAACAAAATTTTCATCACGTTATTATTTTTTTCTCTCTAAGTATGTTCAATGTAACAGTAAATTAAGACTCAATGAAATATCACATTTATTTTACAACAGAGTATACTCTAAGTACAATCAGCTCTTGCTTTTCTTACATTCGTTTTGATTTTACTAAGACAAAATTATACTTTAATATCTAAATGGTAAATAAAAACCTACTAATATAAAATTCGTGAGATGCAGCCTGATCCATGACCAATCGATACTCAGAAAAGCAAAGTAGACTTAATTGATGGCTTGGATGGAGGGATAAATGTTTTCTGGCTGTGCTTTGACTAAATAGTTACAACTATGAACTGACATCTTTGGTGATAATTAATTAGGTTTTATTTATTCTTGAAGGTGGGTGAGTAGAAAATTTTGTCCAAAGTTTTTTACACAATTTATTATATTTGTTTGATATATTGCCTACATAAAGCATACTTTTTAAAGACAAATTATATTCCTATGAATAACAAAATTATGAAATTGTAACCAAAATAAGTGTTTATGTTTCGAGCATTAACTTATTGTTATACGGAAGTGAGAGCTGGACAGCGATAAAGAGTTATATAAGTTGAATCACTCCCCGAGGAGAATAGTGAAATATATGAAGAGACCATTTAGAATACAAGGCGATTTAAAACAGGAACCGATGAATAAGAGGAAGGAGGACCGTCAGCTCTCCTGTTTTGGACATATTGCTCGAACGAATGAAAACAGGAAGCCGAGATAATTCATGGAGGTAAAGCCATTAGGTAAGTGCACCACAGGATGACGAAAAAAAACTTGGGGGAGGGTGGTGAAGCAGGCCGCAGTGAGCCGGGTGAAGACACTGAACCAGCCACATAGTTTGGTGAAATATAGAGAAAAGTTTAAGAAGTGGATCCAGAAAATTCCCAAACCCTGCAATAGTGACATCACTAGGGAAGAAAAAGAAGAAGAAGAAGAAAAGAGGAAGGAGTAAAGGAATAAGAAGATAAAGAGTAGGAAGAAGAAAAACAAGAAATTAGAAGTATTTGTTTAATAAAGACAAATGCAATATCAATATTTTAGAAAGTGTAGCAGCATTTACAAGATATCTTAGCCAGACATACGTTAGCCCATTTCTTCTCTTCTGACATATCTCGTTGCTCATGCTACACCACGTAGCGCACTCCATTTCATAAGTTTTACACTTTATTAGATGTTGAAGTTGATAAAGTTGGGTAAGGATAAACATAATGGTGTTCAACTCTGGTGACATTGTTGTGTTTTTATATTAATTTAATCTTTAACTTTATCAAATATAAAAGTTTTAGTTTTTAATTGATTATTTATATTTTACACATTTTTGAATATTATTATTTTCATTTCTAGATTGCAGAGTTGAATATAGGATTCTTTCTTTGTCCTTGTAAACCCATAAACAAAATTTTCACAATTATAATTTACTATTTAAATATGTTGCAAATATTTGTAATATTACTCCAAATAAAGTCTGTTCAGTTTAACCTCTAAAACCGAATCTTCTTCTACTACCAAAGCCCCGACCGCCACCGAATCCCACACCACCACCGAACCCAAATCCACCACCGAATCCCCCACCACCTCCGAATCCCCCACCACCTCCGAATCCCCCACCACCACCGAAGCCCCCACCACCACCGAATCCCCCACCGCCACCGAATCCCCCACCACCACCGAATCCAAATCCGCTGCCTAGTCTTCTTCCTCTGTTGAATCCTAATCCACCCCTGAATGCTCTTCGACCACCAAATCCACGTTGTTCTTCCGCAATAAGATCTCCATGAGAGGAAATTATAACCACTGCCAAGATTATTGAAATCTGAAAATAAAGCGAAAGATGTTTTTAAGTTGCATAAATGTGTGAATTGGTCATTAATAAATATATTCTAGCTTTAAAGTAATTTCATAATGATGGACTGTTCATACTAATATGGTTTAATCGGACATTTGGCATCATTTGTGTATATAAAAATTAATACACGTTGGTCGCTCCATATAAAGCGTTAAACCTAGAGAATACAAAAGAAAAAACACTAATATAGTATAGAAGCTTAGTGCCATGTTGGAAACCAAAACTAAACCTATAACCTAAAAAAAAACTCAAGTCTAAAAAAAACGCTTCTGTTGCTTGCCGTTATTTGTGTAGTGTAGGCCTGTGTGTGGTGGTTTTATCTGATCACGGTTGTATTTAGTTTTAGCTTACACTGTTCCTAATTTTAGGTTTAAGTTCTTTCCTTAGATTAGATTAATTTTAGTTTCCAACTAGATCTAGATTACTAGGTTATGTTCTATCGCTTGTATGTTCTAGGCTTAACACTTGATAACGTAAGTTGGTTTACTCTCCAAACGTCATTTACAATAATAATAGCAAATATCCAATTAAACCAAACTAATAAAATAAAATGAGTGCATTGATGGGCATTGAAATTCAAGTAATTATTTTAAAGATATTTAATGAAACATGTAATGTACATGACTGTGTCTGTAACTAGAATCAGCCTCAGGGGGTCTCTTATAAGTGAGTACGGACATGTCGATCCCAAGGGTACCTAGCTTTGTCAACGTTTTCATGTAGTATTGGGTGAAATCCCTCCTTTCATCCAATCAGGTCTTTATTAAACAACTATTGTTTTCTTTTGACATTGATGCTATTAGAGTATTCATGGGCAAAGAAACTTCATTTTATATCCTTCTTTTTTTAAATATAAAGCAATAATAAGCAAAATTATTTTTCGCCTTTAAACAAGAAGAAAAATAAATGTAATCTTAATGGATGAATTGTTTAAAATCTTTGGCAATACTCTAAATAAAGCAACAATTAGAGGATGTTCTCTTGGCACTGCGGAAAGGACATGGAATAAATTATAATTGATTAGTTTAATCTATACATATGTTGGATCTTAAAAACAAATAAAGCAAAATAAACTTTTTTTAAACTTAATAAAACGGTGCAAAAATAATACACAACATTTATTATTCACCTATCACCAAAAACAAATAAAACCAAAAGAAAACTAATAGTCTCCAAAAATGTAATTTCGTTAATTATAAATTAAAAAGATAGGAAGAATATATTTATATATTTAAATAAAGGCATAAAATTGCTTTCGTTGTGCAATAAAGTTAAGATTCAGCTTTAAATAACGACGGTCAAAGTTCATTTTTTTTTGCCTGAACCGTAATATCTTTAAGTTGCGATTTTCCATACAAGTTTCTATCTTTAGTTTCACTAAAACTTTCATCAGTTGAATCAATTTTGAGAAATTACATCTTTTATAACAACGTTATGGCAGATTTATTGCTTTTTTAATAAAACTCATGAAACGGCAATTAATTTTTGGAGTTATAGAAATCGACCACTACATATAATTTGGCTCGACTACTTACATACAACGACTACACTTGAGCAAAATTAGATAAAAATCGTTAAAGCCGATTGTGAGTAAATTGTAATTTTGTTTTTTCGTTATTTTGACAAAACATGTTGAGTTATATAAAAAAATAATTAATTCCCAAAATATGGCCCAAATTTGACAAGCAGACATCAACCTCGAAATCAGTTTTTTGGACTCAAGTTATCTCAGAAAGGAAATATCAGCAAAAAACTCGACATTCATATTTTGAACCATGACTTAAAATTTGACTCAATTGCATACATAAAAATAATTTTTTTCTAATTACTTATTTGTCAAAAGCAGTCCTTTGATGAGTAAAACCCATTTTATTTCTTTACAGTTGTTTCGGTATAATTATATCATCATCAAATGAATAAAAAAAAACACTAGTTACACATCAAACAAAATACATATACATCCAAATCAAATGTTTATTACTATACAATGTGTTCCAAAAGTCAAGGACCGGCTCAATAACTTCAAACCAAAAAAGATATTTTATATGTGTCTTCTGGTGATAAAAACTACTTTTTATAAGTTATAAACATTCAAAGTCGCAATGACGGAAAAATCGCGTTAGTAATAAAACGGGGTAAAATGTGGCTTAAAAAATTTTCTATTGTGTTTTTCCTGCAGAATTCATCCAATAATGAACCAGAAAACAAAGTTGAACTGTTGCAACTTAGTTTTACAGACGAAATGAATAATTAATAAGGTGCATTGTTGTTACGTAATGCAAACAGCTGATATAAACTAACAGCTGATTTAAACTATGCCAACTTTCATAAATGGATATTATTTGATGTTAGGGCACTGACAATCTGTAGAGAGGAATCACTTTGAACATTTATTGTAGAATAGTATGCTTTAAAAATTGATTGTGTTAGTAATGTATAATTGAAAACATTTCTTTAAATTTTAAAATTAAATTTGGCAATATTTGAAGTGAATAATAACACAGTATAACAAACACACAGAACACAATTCTCATAAAAAAATACGCCTAAGTATCAGACGCGTTTCAACGACAAGGTCGTCCTCTTCAGTGATACACGAGCTACACATATGCTCGTATTCATATGTTTAATATGAATAATAACAGTTAACATTTAATTTGTAGTTGTGTTGTTAATTATTAGTTATTGTTTATTTTTACTTTATTAGAACTGTTTAAAGTTCATTATTGGATGTATTCTATAGGAAAAACAATAATAGAATCGTTTATACTGGGTATTTTACCCCGTTTTATTGCTAAAGCGATTTTTTCGTCATTGCAATTTTGAATGCTTATAACTCAAAAACGGAAGCATTTTTCGAAAAACTGCTTTCACCATCTTTTCATTTGTCAAATTTTACATGAAAATCACAAGAACACTAACTATTTAAAAACCAAAAGTTTGATTCAAGGCGGATCCAAGACAGCGGGCAAAAATTTCAAACCTACAAAAAAGATTAATTTTTTAAACTATGTAGTTCTGCATTTGTATTTTGCTTTCAAGTACTGTACCTCTCAGTTATGCAGTTAAAGAGGTTTCCATACATAAAAATCGCCCTTTATAATCTAGGGCCTTCGTAATCAAATTTTAATGTATTGTTATGGGATCCTTAAAATACAAAATAATTTTGTACGATGAATTGTGTGTGTATATATATATACAAATAATAAAAAATTAAAAAATGAAGGTGTGATTACAATTTAAAAATCTACTTAAGTACTTACAAAAAACAGACTCATAACTGTGTTCATCTCTGTAGGGTGTAATGAAAGGGGAACGATTTTATAGCTTTGGATTTAAATTGCTTTTGTTTCTTTCCCCTTCCATTAGTCCATTGGAAGTTCCATAAAATTCTTAATGATTTGTTGACGACCTTTGCATATAAGGAAGGAAAATGGAATTTCAAACAAATTAAGAGTTCTTGGAATAGTTAGTGGATGGTTATGGGGATGCATTTCAAGATTAAATCGATATTTTCTGACAGTCCTCAGGGCTTGATTTAAATGTTGATGTTGCTTTAAATTTAATATCATTTTTAATTATCCATTTTGCTACAACACAATATATTCTTATAAAAGAAGGTCCGAAAAAAAATCCAAAAAACAAATTCATTACCTGTACTTCAATAAAAACCATTTACATAAATTCAAACAATTTGTTTATGATTTATTTACACCTAATATAATTAACACAGAAAAGAATATAAATTATTACTTGAAAGTAAATAGGTTCAAAAAGGAAAATATAGTAAACAAGATATGCCATAGGAATTTCTTTGAGCAAAATTAAGTACTTCAAAGAACACTCCGTTTTAGGGCTACCGTCATTTTCATCAGACAGTGTGTCCAGATACAATAATATATTTTAACTTGAAATTATTTAATGAATTTAAATTTTTTTAAATACTTTAATCGTACCTATAATTATAAGTTTAGAAATTTTATTTTTAATTACAGTTACTTGCTCCTGTATTTACTTTACACTATGAAAATTCTATACATAGTTTATAAAATGCCATTTGATGAGCTAAAAAAAATCAATGTCGAATGTTTACGTTTACGTCTACAGATTTAATTTAACTGTGCGGCCGTCACGTGGCGCCCCTAGCGTAGCAACTCTGAGAATACAGTTTCATACGACTTTCTTGAGATAGCCCGTAACGGGACTCTTATCGATAAGACCCAGTTTTAGTCAGTCACTCTAGTTTTTTGTACAATGTACGTCGCAAGTTTTCTAAATTAAAAATAAGAGTCAACTTCAAAAATGAAGCTATTTCTTAATTAAAGGCGTGCAAAAATTCATTTCAATACTGAAATGGCCGTCTTAATTTTGTTTAAAAAAAAAGTAACCATTATAAGTTTTAGTAGAATCAATCTCTCTTCGCAAACATTTTCTTCAAAGTTTTCCAGGATTTCGTCATCAAAAATCCAGGTAAAACAAAATTTCATTTTAAACTTTATTGAGTTAATTATATTAAAATATGTTTACTGTTCATAAAACAAAAATTTGAAATTGGTTTTTAATTATAATTACACCTTAGGTTATCTGTATTTTTTTGAGAATATAACTTGATATAATCTTTTGAAAGAAAAACCAATAGGTTTCCCTTTTATTTTAGTTATTGTAAAGTCAAATCACCAATTAAAGAAATCTTTAAATTTAATTTCAACTAAATTTTAAATTGTCTATAAATCATACGAGCTTAAATTCAAACAATCTTTTAAAACGAAAAGCCTCTCTTCTCGTTTCCTTTTTTTAAATAAAATAAAGTCAATCAGTAATTTATTTCAACATAAATAACATTTTGTTTTCAAAGAAATTGGTTTTTATTATACTTAGTTACAGAGAAATATGTTGCTCATAAACCTACAAATAAAATGTCTGTTCTTTGTGTAATTCGACATGTTTTTTGTGCAGCTATAAGCTGGTTCCAGCTGGCTATAAAATTTTAAGATCTTGCTCTGAATTCCAAGTCCAGGATAAGACCTAAGGACTTTTTCAAGTAACGTAAAAAAAAGCAAAAGTGAAAAACAAAAGAACAATTCAACCTGTGACTTTCATTTAGTGGAAAACTTGAAAGTGAAATTGTGAAATGATATTTTGAATGTCTTAGTAAAAAAAAAATATAAAATTAATTTTTTTGAAAAATGTAAAACCAAAAATAAATATTCTTTGGAAGGGATATGAATGCACTTTTCGACCTAACGACCCCAAAGGGGTTAATTTTCTAAATTTTTATATTGACGTCAATAACTAACTAATTAATTTTTTTTGGTAAAATATATATTTAAATTTTTTTTTTTTTTTTACAGATGGCCAACTTATATTTATGTATATACAAATGTGTGATTAATTAATTAAATTTTGTTAATTTTAATATATATAATTTAAAAATTAAATTCCTTGTAACATTACATACATTAATTAATTGTCTTTTTCTCTCTTTTTAAAACTTTATTTTGTAATTAATTATAGAGGGGGGGGGGGTTGATTAATATTATCTAAATCTTTTATTTAGGGCATATAATAATGTAAATCACTAGCTATATATGAATTGTCAATTGTTACCTTGCAAATTGTTCTTTTTATAAAAAAAAACTACTAACCTATGTTATATGATAATTTTTTTAATGTAAATAGTTAACTCAAGACTCAGAATCGCTAAATTAAAAAAAAAAGTTAAATAAATTACAGGTTAATCGAAATTATCTAGATCTCTTCTTTTAAACATTTACCATTCCTGGTTCCAGAAGCATCTATCTAAGGATTTCATCCTTAACAATGGTAACAACAAGAGACTGTAATAATTGCCGATAGTAACAGTAAAGTTGTATTTGTTTAAACATGACTTATGTAAGAACAGTTAAAGATGCCAAAATAGTCTTAGAAAAAAGAACTATGAAACCCATTCATGGTTCTGTATGACTAAAATAAAATAGTAGTTGAGAATCCTGAGATTAAATAAAATGAAAGGATACAAGTAAATTTTACGCAGAATGGCCGAGTCGCTTTTTTAACTGAATACTATTAAATGTCACGAAAGGAACGTGCAAAAAACCAGAAAATAGCAACCAAAAATAGCTTTTTTAGCAGTGTGTTGTATATATTGGGATAACGAATCCCAAAGCGCCCTAGCTGTATCCATGTAAAGTACCTTGCTCTATAACAGCTTCGCTTTCATCTTTCCTATCAGATCTCTCTTGACCAACTCTTGTTCTTTTCTGACCTAGATTCTATTAAAGTATTTGTAGACTAAGGTTTTTTATTTTATGTTATCTTCCCTCTTACCTATATTTTCGTTGTAGTTGTTTAAAAGACAAAAAACACTTCAGTCATCATCATCTTATAAAAAACGGAAGAAAATAAGATAAAAAGACTTCTTGGCCTCGAATACTCTAATAGCGTCAGTGTCGGTACAAGTTCAAGAACAAGTTCAGAAGGAAAAAAAAATCAGAATCAGCTGTAAACAACACAGAAAAAACAAATTCATTAAACAAAGTAATTTCTTGATGTGTTTATGCTCCATATATATTGTGTTTATTTATTCGTTTTTAATATAGTATTTACCATGCTTTTATATTAATTAAGATATAACAATATGTGGCCCAGCCAATGAGCCCACAATTTATAATAATAATAATTAATAATTGACGATTAATGAAAAGGGATTCTAATTTATAATTTTTTATAATAAAGAACACGGAACAATCAAGTGGATTGATTTCGTTGGATCACCAAAGGGGGGGGGGTGAGATAAGGTGCAGTCGGAGCGACTAAAAAATTCAGTCCACACGGAGATTTAAACCCGGTTGAACGCACTTCCGTCATAACCACGACCTAAATTACAGCATCCTCAAGGTAGTAATGTGTCTGGGGTGGAGAAGAAAAGAGGGGCCCCTACACTTGGTTGCGTTTACTTTTAGCGGTCCAACCCCAATAATAAAAATATAGAACTCAAATCCTTCTGTGTAAACGCATACCCCACTTTCGTTTCTTTTATCGGTGTAAATAAGAATAAAACGTTTACAAAAGTCTGTCATGAAGTTGTAACTTTAGGAATTAAATGTAGCTAAGCAGTACCTTGTATACCTAGTTTTCTTGGAATGGGTTCTACCGTCAAGTCAGGCTAGGGATGCAAGTAGAAGGGAGGACTCGCTCATTACACCAGACACAATCCTAGTCAAAGGCTACTGTAATCACGTCTTTTTCAAAAAAGGGAGGAACGTAGATATATATTTTTACTTAGTAAATATAAAACAATTTTTTCAGTATACAAGTAACTGAAATAAAACACTAAATCATTTAACACTAAGCTTATGTTGCGTGTAATTTAATTATCGCCCGAGATCGTGAGCTCGTCGCCATCATGACAGATTTCGGTCAACGTGGATGCAGTCTCCAGCCAGCGGAGGACTTCAGATTTTTAACAGGGGTTTTCCGCTGCCAAAAAGAGGGTGGCGGCCACAAATACAAAAAAGAAAACTACATAAATTTTTTGTGATAATAGTATTTTATCCCACATATTAGTATATTTTATTAAAATATTTCGTTACTTTAGGATGTTAAGTTTCCATCTAACAAAAATTACTTATTTTTAGTTATTTGCATTATGTGGTTAAATCTGAGCATATCTATCCGATAGTCAGAGTTATTGCGCATTCTATTGATGAAATCCTGAACTAAAAGAATGTCAAATTTTTTAATGAGTTTAATTTTTTTTTTTTAGAAATATTGGAATGACAGTTTTATCTGGCAGTTGAAACTTTAACACTCTATACTTTAATTAGTGTCAGGCTCGGAAGTGAACAGGAGTTGATCAATAGTGGCCTAGTAAGAAAGATTAAAGAGAGGGATCTAACCCAATACTACACGAAGCAAATTGTAGATCCTGCTTATTATATTCCTTGTGTTTGCTAAACCCCTACTCACCTTGAAGACTCCATGATGAATATAATTTTGTCTATGTGACGTATATGATTTTGGACGAGGAAGAGAGAGGGGGAGAAAGAGAGAGAGAGATATATAGATAGATAGATAGATAGATAGATAGATAGATAGATAGATAGAGAGAGAGAGAGAGAGAGAGAGAGAGAGAGAGAGAGGAGAGAGAGAGAGAGAGAGAGAGAAAATTCATCACTGTTCTTAATGTGGTAATGTATGAAGAACCAGACCCCTTTGGAGCTCACTAAAAAGAGTACGGGCTTGACAATCCCTAGAGCCCTAACTGGTTCTACACTTTTTTTCCATGTAGTCTTGGGTTAGATCCCACTCTTTCATTTTTCCTATTTTTTGTTCTCTTGACAAACCCTTATTCTTTTCCAACCCTGAGACTCTTACAGTATTGAAAAACAACACAGGCACATGTTAACTTAAAACGACTTACAAATTAAAAAAACAGTTTAGTTGATATTCCAAATGTCCTAATAAATGTACAGTTACAAAGATAGGTTGATTTTCATTATTTTAAATTCAAAGAGTAGTAACAATTTCATTCCAATTCCAACTTAAATAGAACTTTCTACCTAATCAATAAGTTATAGCCGACAATTGATCAATTTACTGATAGTTTGTTCTACTTTTCAAAAAGTATTTGTTTATTGCCATAATTAAATAAGGATGATAAACTGTTGCTTTGTTTAATTGTATTAGTTTGTAACTCAAGTTATTTAAACAAGTTTTGTAAAGGAGGAAACTGTAAACTTTAACGGAAGTAAAAAAATATATACAAGTAAGGAATATGCACCGCTGTGGCTACGTCATTTGATGACAAACCTCTTCTTCTCAGGTGATCACTTATTAGTGAAGTTGGATATAGCAATCCTGAGGGATCCTAACTGAACCTATAACTTTTTTCATGTAGTCTTCGATTAGAACCTTCTCATTTTTCATAACCCTTAGTGGCTCACATTGAGTATGTGTTTAGCAATCCCAAGGGTCCTAGCTGAATGTACACATTTTTCGGTGTAGTCTTAGTTTATATCACTTTCTTTTAATCAGATCTCTCTGGACTCTCACGCTATTAGAGTATTCGATATCAGGAGTTTTTATTAGTTATTTTATTCCTTTATTTTAAAAGGCGATAATAATTAAAAACAAGAAGGCAAAAAAGAAAAAGAACCAGAATGTCTTAAAATGAAATTGTATGGAACAGAAGTTTAAATCATGAATTATAATTTAAGAATCAATTTGCCAACAGGAAATTCCAGCGACTAAAGTAACTTGTAAGTATTCTTTCACAGTAGGTGATTAGAATACTTTTAGTTATTGTAACTTGAAACACCACATTATAGTTCTTTTGCGTTGCCTTAATAAATATAGGTATGATACAATCTTCTATGATAGCTGTGTTGAAATTCACAATATTAATTCCTAATTCCTCTAACCACAATTATAGCGACATTGATTTTAAAATCACAATAATTGCAAC